>JAQHUG010000056.1:1127425-1150973 GCA_028555095.1 Dicrostonyx torquatus | reverse complement strand
CTTTTCCCCTAAATTGTTTAGTTTTCCCGTCTAGCTCTGTTCTGCCCTGCCATAGGCCGAAGCAGCTTTTTTTATTAACCAATGGTAATAAAACATATTCACAACATACAGAAGGGAACCCCACAACAGACAGAAACAGAGAGACAGAGAACAAAAAAAAAAAAAAACCCTTCTATAAATAGAGCCTCATTCCAAGATATGGTAATTTAAGATATCAAGCATACAAACTTACGCAGGGGCTCATATTTCATTCCCGTCAGTGGCTGAAGGGTTGGATTAATGCAGGCATAGGGCATGTGAAGAAAACATTGTGACAACCTCCCTACTTGTTCAGGCTCCATCACCAGACTCAGTCACATCTCGCATGAAGACGGCACAGCAGCTAGTCTGGAATGCTTACACATACACATGTGTCTCTAAGAATCACACCCCTGCTAGACTGTGCTGCTGTTAACACAACACATGAAGTCGACTGCTACCAGCTTCTGCAACTCTGTCTGGCCAGTTCTGAATTATATCTTATCAACAAGGATCCAGAATCTGATCTCAGAGTCTTTAAATCTAAGCTGAGGCTTCTATTTCTAAAGCAATCTGTGGATTTTTTTTTTTTTTAGAATAAGTATTTTTGGCATGGATTGATCTCGTCTGAGGCACTCTGTCTGTGTGCTAGGAATAGCACTTACATTACTAACTGCTGTTTCTTTTCTGCTAGATATGAGGATGCCCACGCTGCACTGCAGGTCATGGCTGAATGAGAGTCTAGCAGCATGTATGTGCACCCCTCCACCTCTCTTCCCTCCACCTCTCTTCCACAGGTATTCAGAGGACCGCACCCCTCCTCCACAAAGGCCCCAACAAACACTCAAAGAAACTATTGGCTTGGGTACAAAGCAAAGCAGTTTCCTGTCCCAGAAACATGATAAAAAATAGGGCACTGGAGATGTGTGGGAGGGCAGAGGAGAGGAAGAATGTTGACTCAAAAGAGAGGCAAGCAGACAAGAGGGAAGAGGTCTCCCAAGAGCAAGAATGAAGGAGAGACTCTTCCAGCAGTAGGAGTGGGGATGGGGCAGGAGACATCTGGTCTCCAGGAAGTCCCACTGGCCAGTGTTCAGTGATCCAGGACACACATATCCTCCTGAAGAGATAGAGATTCAGTAACTTGTCTAAGGAAGAAAAAAAGAGAATAAATTTTACACCAAAATAATAGCCCAACCAACTGGTCTTTCAGGATGGGCAGAACATTGTTGAAGTTTTTATTACAGTTATAGTTGAACCTACCATTAAAAAATACTGAAAATATTTATCTTCAATATAAAATTTGCATTATTCTATAACTATTACCTAAATGCTAGAAGATGCACGATTCCTGAGACAAAAGCCTTCTTATTCATGTACAGCAAGCAGTTTGGTTATATTAATTCTTCTTAAGCCCTAAGTCTCATGATAACAGCATCGAGGGCAATGAGTTATATTACAGAATGGAAGGTCGCGATAGAATGATGAGCCATGTTCCCACACACATACACATACTCCAAAGTCATGCATTGAAACCGTAAGCTCTAGTACCTCAGACTGTGGCTGCATTCAAAGAAACCTTTAAAGGGGTGGCTAAGTCAGAAGATAACTACGGTGATCCAGTGTGATGTCTTTATACAAGAACTTTTGATCTTGAGAGAAGATCACTTAGAAACATGGAGAAGACACCCACCCATCATTGAGAGAAGATCACTTAGAAACACGGAGAAGACACCCACCCATCATTGAGAAAAGATCACTTAGAAACACGGAGAAGACACCCACCCATCATTGAGAGAAGATCACTTAGAAACACAGAGAAGACACCCACCCATCATTACCAAGAGGCTTCAGATCCTACTGACCTCTGGCTCCTAGGCTTCCATCTTCTGGACTTTTCTATCATTTGGTTTTCCCTGTATTTCAGTATCCCTACCTATACAAACTAAGACAAGCACTAAACGTGAGAAACCCGCCACATTCATAGTCACCTGGTTTATTTTGGGACCCCAAAAAAAAAAGGCATTGCTTTATCGCTGAAAGTTGTGCACAACAAACACAACCTTGAAAACTCACCTGGCTAGAGTGGGATCAGATCCTTGCTTTTTTTTTTTTTTCACAACCAGCAACAAAAGAAGAAGTCCTTTAGAGAGATGTGTCTTCTGAGGTGCCCAGCATGTATCCCAGTGGTTCCCTCAGCCTGTGGGTTGAGACCCTTAAAGTCAAATAACCCTTTCACAGGGGTCACCTAAGACCATCAGAAAACATAGACATTTACATTATGATTCATAACAGGAGTAAATAACAGCTGTGAAGTAGTGATGAAAAATAATCTTATGGTTGGGAGATTCTCTATAACATGAGGAACTGTATTAAAAGGACAGAGCTGGGCGGTGGTGGTGCACGTCTTTAATCCCAGCACTCAGGAGGCAGAGGCAGGCAGATCTTTGTGAGTTTGAGACCAGCCTGGTCTACAAGAGCTAGTTCCAAGACAGGCTCCAAAGCCACAGAGAAACCCTGTCTCAAAAAACCAAAGAAAATTTAAAAAAAATTAAAAAAATAAAAGGCTGCAGCATGAAGAAGGTTGATAACCACTGATGTATCCTATAATAGCCCACCTTAGTCACACAAATATTCTCATCAAGCTTTGGAAATCCACTGTAAAATTTCTATCTCACTATTACAAAGAGCTGGAACAGGTGACAATGCCTTCCTTGGTATCACATGGAAAACCTTTGTTCCGGCATCACAGTGGCTTCTAAACACACACAGCAATACCATAAATCTGTGAAAACAACCAGGCACATGTGAGCAGAGATTGCTCGTTTGTTCTTGGCTACCCAGACCTAAATAATAACAGAAACGTATCAATTGCAACACTGTTTGGTCAATAGTTCAGAGGTATTCCTAGCTAACTCTTACATCTTAAATTAACCCATTTCTATTAAAGGAGTCTTTCTCCTTCAGCAGCTACACGGCATCTCTTTGACTCTGCCTACTCTCTCTCTATCTCTCCCCGAGTGGGGCTATACTGCGCCGCGACAGGGGAAAGAGAATCTTTTGTGTTTAAAATATAAGAGAAACACATATACAGAAGGACCTCCCACATCAAGGATGTCCCTAGCTCTCTGTTTTCTAGGCTTCAATGCTAACTACGGTCCTATGGGGAAAACATAGAGAGAATCCAGTCAGTGTGCTAAGTGTGAAAAATGGGGTAGGTAGTTAATGTGACAAGTGTGGTGCCTCTGAGTGTGGCAGCAGCTGTGTTTCTCAAGGTTCCCTTCCTTGCATGACTGCTGTTTTAATGGACATGCCAACAGTGCAATCTCACCGGGGGGGACCTCCTCAAAAAGATGCCCAGACCTGGAACTTAATGCTCAGCATCCAATTTTCTCTAAAATTCATTTTTAAATCTGTATTTTATAAGTGAAGTCCAGTAAGAAACTGGAGCATATTGCAGAAGTTCCTGCTGGGTCTCATGTGTGTGGTTAGTAGATAAGCGTTCCCAGACATCGACTCTCCCTCCATTCATGTTGTCTGCTTCCACTCTCTCCCTGTGGCTTCCTGAGAAGGGAAGGGAGACGTAAAAACAAGTAGCTATACACTCTGTGTTAAGGGATAAAACAAGGCTCAGGGTCCTGGGAGCATCTACGCACATATTCACCGCACAAGTAACCATAGTTAGGAATATGTTATTTAATGAAAAATAATCGGAAGCATTCAAAGGTCAGAGGCGGATCACAGAAATAGAAAAAGTCTTCTTGCTCTAGAAACACAAGCTTCCACAAGTCCTTCCTGCAGTGTCCCCACAAAAGAAGGAGCTATCCTACCCAGTTCCTGCGTTCAGGTTACCATGACAGACATGCATGCATGAGATCAACAGTACAGAATAATGACGCATTAGAACTATTCTTTTCAAAAAGAGAGACAGATGCTTTTGAAACCCATGCACACCTTACCTGCAGGCCTGCAGATGCTCTACTGTCCCCTGGATCATCCATCGGATACCAATTTGAGGACATCTCTATGACAAGCATCGTCATCATCTTACACAGATAGAGAAACACACATACACACACACACACACACCACACCACACCACACCACACCATGGTGGCAGAAAGGTATTTACTTGTGGCTTCTAGTTTGGTTTGGGTCACTTTTGTTTCATCTTCCATTCCAGGCTGTCTGCTTTCTGGATTTTAACCTCCAGTATGAGATGAAAAGACACATTTCCTGTGTCACTGTGACACAGTCCCTGAGTCAATGAACCTCACTCCATCTATCCACTTAACAGCTCTACCGCTCTAATGGTAGCTTAATTAATAATGTGGTCAAGTTTTTTCTTTACTTTGTGTGTCTATCTGTGCATGTGCACATACATGTGTAAATCTGAAGTCAATGTGCAGAAGCGGGCGCTCTTATCTACTACATAAGCTTCAGGAGCCAAAGACAGGTAGTCAGGTTTGGTGGTATGTGTCATGACCCACTGAGACATCTCGTCAGCCCTATGATCAGTATTTTAAAAGATATTAGAATGTTGATACATTAACAGGATTATGTGCATAAGAGAGCAGGAGAATTCACAATGTAGTGAAATAATACATTCGCCCAATCCTTTGCACCTTACCTCCATTGACAATTTGGTCATTGTCCTACATGCTTTCCAGCAGATTAAGACAGCTTTTACAATGCTCACTCTACAAATAGAAGAGGTATGGAGAAGGCTGAATGTCTTGTCCCCTGCCACATGTGAAAAATGGAAGACTTGAAACGTCTCCTATGTGTCTCTCTTAGTGGACTCCCAGTGACCCAAGCACCCTCTCCCAAATACAAAATGAAAAGAGAGACTAAGAATCTTGATTCTTCTGTGAAATGGGATGCGTTTGGGCCAGGAAGCCGGGCTCCGAGCCGTAGTTTAGTAACTATATTTTGCTCCTGAGCGCTCAATCTGCAGACCATAAATCATTCAACGTAGGCTACTCGCCCATGCTCGCACCCTCGCCCCGGATCACAGCACTACCACCCCTCCCCTAGCCATCACAGTCCAGGAAGTTTCCATCTCAGAACGCTACGAGGACAGCAAGAACCATGAATGCCTCTGCAAGTCGAGTTTCTCAAGGGGAGTCTTTTGAACTCACAGACACAAATTTTGTAGGTAGCTGCCTGTAAAGCGGTTTTTAATAATTATAATTCATGCATGTGATACTTTAAAGAGAGATTGGAACATTGTCTCTCAGCTGTAAGAAAAAAAAAAAGAAGAATCAGTTTACATTTAAAACAAATCAAATCATAAAAATTCTGCAGTAGATTTCAAAAGTGAAAGTCTTCTGCTTCTATCAACCACAGGCATGAGAATAAAACACTCTGCTAGAGGCTGAAGCAATAGCCATATAAAGTCAGGAGCACGTTAACACTGCAAAATTGAGAAGAAAACGGAAACTTGCGTCATTTGTCAGCAATGGTCGAATCACGCCCAAATATGGCATTAGGTTACTGCGGCCCTTCTTTATAGTAGAAAGCAACAGTTGAAATTAGAGAGGAAATGATCAAAATTGCGTCCAGTGATTCTTCTGAGTAGGTCTCATGAACCCATCTGTCATCATTGTGTCCCATAGAGTCGCCAGACATATCTGTGGAGAAACTGCTTCTATTTATTCCTGGCCTATTCCCAAATTTCCTGGGGACAATACTCTCCCAGTCCGTAGCCGGAGGAGGCCCTGAAATCACCTGTTCTAGTCCTTCCAATCATTCTAATTCAGATCCGTATGCCAGGCTCTTCATGACATAAGGCTAACTTTTATTCTTCACGTTTCCCCCACCAAGCAGAAGAAACAGAAACAGGCTAGGAAGGGCTCCCGTTCGTTCACAGAGCAAACATTTCATTCACCAGAACGAGGATTCTTAGAGCATTCATTTTGATGAGCACTGTGTTTGGTTTTCTTGGGTATTGGGAAGGAGAGACCCGTGCTCCTAAGAGATGCAATAGCGGGGCTTATACATAGGAAGACAAGCTTCTTGCTTTCTTTTTAAGGAAGTTGAAGGCCAGCCCCAGCTTTGTCCTGACCCTCAGGCTATCTGCACACTTCAGACAAAACAATGTAATCTCTCCGAAGAAATGAACTTTGAGCTGTGAACAGCCAGAAATAGGGGCATTCCTTAAAGTGCCTCTCGACTACAATAGATTCCCCCCGAAGAAGATCTACATCTCTGACTCCAGAAGTTCCACGGGTGTCTGAAAAACTGAAGCCCATAGGTTGATACTGACTTTTGGAGAGATGACCCTCCCTTAACTCCACATTAATCAAAGGAAGAATTTCAGAAAACAAGGAAGGACAACAGAGCAAGCCAAAGCTAATCTTCAGTACTCCCCTTTCCACAATGATGGGGTCGAAATGGGGAGCCCAGGACAGGCCTGTATCTCTTAACAAAGGGTAAAGCTCTCTGGGAAAGGCAAGCCACAGAATCCTAAAAGGAGGCCGGAAGCTCTCTAGCTCACTCTCTCTCTCTCCCCTCCTCCTTTCTTCTCTCTCTCTCTCTCTCTCTCTCTCTCTCTCTCTCTCTCTCTCTCCCTCTCTCTCTCTCTCCCTCTCCCTCTCTCTCCCCCCTCTCTCGTGTGTGTGTGTGTGTGTGTGTGTGTGTGTGTGTGTGTGTGTACACATACATACATGTATTCCTGAATTGTTAAATCTTTAGAAAACCCGTATGTTTGCCGTGGTCCCAAGCATTTATTCTAATAAACATGTTTCAACATTTCTAAGTAAAAATCTTTCTTGCTTCTCAAAACCCTCTGGAAATGCATCCATTGTTATGATGTTCAATTTTAGGGGGAAATTGAGCCAGGAACATGTTTAATAATATTTCCCAAAAATGAAGAAGGTTTGTGCTTAATTATCTAAAAGATTGTTTTTTGGTTTCTTACCGTAAAAGTTAAAAAATATGACAGGTACATTTCATATGACTTTCCAGTTTGGAAAAATAATAGGTAATATTTACATCATGAATGTTAACCCAAACATTTAGAATTATGAAATTGACAATAAATTAGCATTATCTGATTTTTATATATATTAAGTTCAGGATTTTTTTTCTGGAAGGAAGTGATTGATCTCAGTGATCTAAGCCTTTGAACAGCATCTGAGCAGCCACTGTCTCATTTTCATCCTAGAGCAGTGGAGCCAACTTCAGTGGCAAGGTCCCTCGCAGCTAGACTGGACTATATATATATAGTTTGCCAACATTCCCACACTCGGGAATAACAGACGAGGTCATTTAAGCAGAAATACATTTCTCACAGCCCTGGAGGCTGGAATTCCAAGATTAAAGGTATTGACAGGATTAGTTTTTTTCTGAAAGCTGATATCCTTGCTTGCCTTACAGACACTCATCTTCCCTGAGACTAACCCTGTCTCACTTCTGCCCTCAGATGTATCTATGTCCAGAGGTCCTCTTAGAAGGACACTAATCATGAGATTGGCATTTACTCTAATGGCTTAATTTAAATCAACTGCCTTTCTTAAAATCTTACCTGAAAATGCAAAATACTATTGAGAGTTTGCAGAGTAAGATCTCAACACAGGACTTCGGAGCGAGGTACAAAACAGGGGCAATGCCTCTGAATGAGATAAAATTGACTCATCAACACCAGGACACGGACACAATAAAAATGTGTAGGAAAGCCACCTGGATTGGAAACCTGCCATTCAGTGTGACCTGTGCCCCTGAGGACCCAACACAAAGGGTGAGAGGGGTTCTTGGAACTGCCCCCCTACTTCACTGAAGACAGATGGGGAAAGGCTTTGCAACAACAGCTCATATTTATTTACTCAAGAAGCTGAAACTCTTGCTTCCTTTCCATAATTGTGGCCCTGGCTCATTATTTGATCCTCATGAGTTAAGTGAGAGCCCTACAGGGACATAAATACACAGATTTGGTGCTTAAATTAATGAGCCCAGTTCTACCTCTTAACCTTTAAAGGATATCACTAGATTATGTAGCAGCAGCCAACTCCAATAAAGTCTCCAGCACGGTGGACACATTTCCTTCTGGAAAAGACTACAAAGGTAGAAGCAGAATTAACCCTGAGGGTCAGAGGTCTGCAGGCTGCTTTATGTGCTTATTAGATTGGGCAAACATTTTAACTACTCTTGCTTTTATAATAGTATTTATTACACGACGTGTTTTGTAACTAAGAAAACTCACAAGTAATTAGCACATTTTTCTAAAAGCTCCTTTTAGAGGAAAAGTAGTTTTGGTTTTTGTTTATTTTTCAATTTATCCAATAATTTTACCACACCTAATTAAATAAATATGACCCTAAGCAGGGTAAAATGGAAATTGGAGAGTGAATCACATAGTCTCTCATTTTAACTTCAGAGGTGTGCCTTTTAAGGGATTATTTGGAGACTGTAAACTCCCTTACAAACATCCCTCAAACATCCCTCCTCTTGGCATTCAATGACTCTGTAGAAAGATGGTAACAGCGTGAGATGGGCACTAAATGCCAGGGCATTCTCACCTATGGAACCGATGTCCCCCACCCCCAGAAGAAAACCAAGAAAATGCTTTAGAAAGTCAGCTCCCAAAAATACACAAATGGTTAGTAAACACATTCAAATACACTTCCCCAGCAGCACCAAACACTGAAAATACAAACAAAAGTCATGCCTTAGCATTACACTTACTGGAACAGCTAAAATCGGGGGAGGTGGGGGGAGACAATACTTCCACAGAAAACTTGTAAATTATCACATAGAGTAAAGGTCAAAGAATTCTCTAATCCTAGCACTCATGAGGTTGACCCAAAAGGATTACAAGTTCAAGCTCAGCCTGGGGAAAGAGAGAGCGACAAAACACGCTGGAGTGGGGGGTGGGGCAGAAAGCTTGTCTTGGTTATAGTCAACTTAACACAAAGTAGGGTCTTAGGAAGAGGAAACTTTGCTTGTTTCTAAAAGCTCCTTTTAGAGGAAAAGTAGTTTTTGTTTTTTGTTTATTTTTTAATTTATCCAATAATTTTACCACATCTAATTAAATAAATATGATCCTAAGCAGGGTAAAATGGAAATTGGAGAGTGAATCACATAGTCTCATTTTAACTTCAGAGGTGTGCCTTTTAAGGGAGTATTTGGAGACTGTAAGCTCGGTAAGCTCCCTTACAAACATCCCTCAAACAATCCCTCCTCTTGGCATTCAAAGCCTCTGTAGAAAGATGGTAACAGCGTGAGTGATATTTAGCTTGTGTTTTAACAAATAAAGTTTGCCTGAAGATCAGAGTGCAGAACTAAATCGCTAGAGGCCAGGCAGTGGTGGCACACCTTTAAATCCCAGGACTCGGGAGACAGAGACAGAGGGATCTCCGTTAGCTCATGGACACCCTAGGCTATACAAGATTGACTCTCTCTAAAAGAGACACAGCTCACACAAAGGTGATCTCAGCCCTTGGGATCCCAGTTCTAGGGAGGTGGAGACAAGAGTGACGTGGCTGGGTGGAGAGAGGGATATAAAGCAGGAAGAGATGTGAGCTCATTGTAGTCCGAGGGTTGGTAGAGACAGAGCAGTCTGAGGATGCAGTCGGAAGAGACAGTTCTGAGGACAGGACCGCATTGATAGAGGTAAAAGGTCTCTCTAGTAGTGGCTGGCCGTACTGCTTCTCTGATCCATCGGTTTTCACCCTCTAATATCTGACTCCGGGTTTTATTTATTAAGACCAATTAGAATTTGTGCTACAGAGAAAATGCTTCCGTCTATTTGGCTTGTAGTCTGTTGTGTATTTTCTTGATCAATGGTTGATGTAGGTAAAGTGGTGCTGTCCCTGGTTAGGTAGGCTTATCTGGCATACGAAATCAAATCCAGTAAATGGCATTTCTCTGGGGCCTTTGCTTTGATTCCTGCTCCAGATTTTTGCCCTGACTTCCCTCAGTGGCGGAGTATGTCCTGAAAGTTGTAAGATTAAATAAATCCTCTCTTTCCCAAGCTGCTTTCAGTCATGGTATTTATTATGGCTGTAGAAACCGTAACTGAAATGTATACACACAGACATATATGTATATAATACAAATATTATAAACATTTATTTTTTAATCAGCCCAGATTGTTCCTCCCAACCATTGTAAAAAAATAAAATAGCCAATGTATTAACCCACTTCCCTTTCCAGAACCCTATGTGGTGAGTGCTGTCATTATTTCTATTTTACAGGAAGGGCAGCTAAGGCACCATCAGAATGAGTGTAGTGCCGAAGTGACACAAGTCACACAGCTAACCTACAGCTTGAGCTTACAATCACTCTTCCTAGGTCCCCCTGTCTGCAATGGAGAGCTGTGAGAAAAAGTCACTGTTCCTACTAAAAATTAAAAAGAAAAAAATCCAAGAATTTGGCTGCAACTTTTCCACCCTTTCTGATGTGTCTTCCATTAAAAAAAAAAATTGAAAAACTCTGCAATTTGTTGAAAGAAAGAATTTACATTTCTACCTTTTCTGTAGCAGGCTCAGTGAAGACATTCTTACTTGCCTTAAACAGGTTAAGCCGTAAGCAAGAAACATGGGTCAGAAACCTTCTCTTCAGATTGCTAGCAGGAGGCTCTGTTCAGAAGCAGGACTGGCTTGTGAAGTAAACCAGTGAGAGAAAAACTCAGCAGAACACTCTTCCAGCAACTACCAGGTCAGTAAAAAAGTGCATTCAGATTTATGGGTAACTCAGCTACCTTATCAAAGGAAAACAATATAAAAAGCTCACAGCTCCAAGGGGAAAGAGTAGACACGCTGCCACAGAAAAGAGAGCCCAGCGCCAGTCACACCGCAGTCACGGGCCCCGTGTTAACAGCTTCTCAGCACTGGAGGTGAAAGAACATTTGTTCACCGAAAGGTCACTTTCCTCACTGGTTCGAGGGGGAAGGTTTCTGAGCAGGTTGGAAAGCTCGCCTCAGCCTGTGCTGTTAGGGTACCCCTGGGCCCAGTTTGCCTGCAAAACAAGGCTGGAGGTGGCAAGCAATTAGTCTGGCAGCTAATCAAGGTCATTGTGTTAAAACCTGGCAGGAAAACATCCCAGTTCAAAGGACCACTGCTTCAACTCTAGGCTATTTCTCACAGAAAAGACCGAGCCCTGAGGAAGCCCCTTGGGAATAGATACTTTCCCTTAGTCAGTGTTTATCGAGAGTCCAGATACCTGTTCAGGAGACCTCATTAAAGTAAACCTATTTCCCACCATACGAGTTTAAGACCTGATTGAGAAAATAAAAGGCGTAATTACATCAGGGACAGGAATTCCACACAAGTGGAAGAGGTGGCAAAGGGTTTCTGCTCGCCTGTCTTTGCTTCTCTTTCTTTTGGATATTCACAACTAAAGTTATGCGCCTCATTCCAACCGTGAACTCTCAGAAAAGAACTGAACCCACACAGGTCAAACATTTCCACATGGGAGTGTTTCTGTGAAATGATGTCTCTCTTTCCCCTCCCCATCCCCACACATCACAAAGAAATTCATGTCTAAGGGAGAGAGCTGACAGAAACAGAGGTCTCACTCAACAAGTATTTGGAGAATTACATTGTACTCTGGCCCCACTTAGCACCAGCATGCTGTTTTATTGTGTAAAAGTGTGCAAACACACCAGCGGCCCTGGCAGCTAGCGAGCAGAGGCCAATAGTGTTACTGAATGTAGTACAATGTCAAAATAGTGTGCTGCTTCTTGACCGCCCTTCCTTCTCCCCGGAGAATTCTCCGGGGTTGTTTCTGTGCTTCAGTTTTCGCCTCAGTTAACTCAAAACTATGATCACAGATCAGTTGAGGAAGAGGCTGTGATGAAGAAGTTTGCCCAGAGAGTCATCGAGTAGATTCAGAATAACCTGGCACCCTTCCTGTCACCTAAGCTGCCTAGCTGCCTCTATGAAGCCAATGGGGACAAAGAACACAGAAATGAACAATTAAAAAAAGGAAAATAAAGGCAGAGGCACAGGACAAAATCTTCAACGTACAGAAATCAGTAGCTTTTCTATCCCTCAATAACCAACTCACGGAAAAAGAAATCAGAAAAAGTCTCATTTATGATAACCCCAACAATAACAACAAAACATACATAAGAACAACACAACCAGCTGGGCGGTGGTGGCGCACGCCTTTAATCCCAGCACTCGGGAGGCAGAGGCAGGCGGATCGCTGTGAGTTCGAGACCAGCCTGAACTACAAGAGCTAGTTCCAGGACAGGCTCCAAAGCCACAGAGAAACTCTGTCTCGGAAAAAAAAAAAAAAAAATAAGAACAACACAACCAAAGAAGTGAAAGATTCCAACACTGAAAATTACAAAGCACTGAAGAAAGTTATGACACCGGAAACTGGAAATGCGCCCCATGCTCACTGAGTGGCTGAATCAATATTGTGAAAATGCCATATTATGGAAAATGATCTACAAGTGCAATACAGTTCCCATCCCAAAATTATGATATTCTTCCCAGAAATAGGGGAAAGTAATACCGTGTTTCATATGGAAGCATGAGAATGTTTGAAGAGCCAAACAACCCTGAGCAAAAAGAATGATACAGGAACCATGACACCCGATACATTCATCACAGTGGAGAAAAGAGCCTAGCGCTGCCACGAAAACACAAGTGCCAACCAGAGCAGAGGGCTCAGAAATAAAGCCATGCAGCTACTGATGCTGATTCCTGACAAAAGAACCAAAATACACATAGACAAATTGATAGCCTCTTTTAAAAATGCTATGGAGAAACTGGGTATTCACATGTGGAAGACTGAATCCCTACCTCACACCCCATACCAAAAAAAAAAAAAAAAAAACACATGTGGAAGACTGAATCCCTACCTCACACCCCATACCAAAAAAAAAAAAAAAAAACTAAAAATGAATTGAGAAGCTGAATGTAAGATTTGAAACTTTGAAATAGTCAAAGAAGGCATAGGAAACATTTTGAACGTTTCTTATTTTTGAGAATTCCATGCATGAACACAATGAAATGTGAGCTCATCTACCCCCTATTTCTCCATCTGGCTCCTTTCATGTCCCCCGTAACTTAGCCTCCTATCAACTTTCTCTCTTTCTTTCTGACCCAGTGCTTCCCATAGGTGCCTGGGTGTTGGACCATCCACTGGAGCATGGGGAAACTGCCAGTAGCCACATCCCCACCCCCTAAAAAAATACTATCCACTGCCAACAGCTCCTCAGCAAGGGGTGACATCTGGCGCTATCTACTTCATCTATAATAGACTTGGGGATCACTTGATCTCATTCAGGTCTTGTTTTGAAAACCACGGTTGCTGTGAGTTCATGATGGCCGTATCCATGTCATGTCAACAAGACAGAATTTTACACTCCTCACTCCCATCCTTTAGTTCTTCTGTCTTCTTGCCTCGTCTTCTACAAAGTTCCCTGAGCCTTAGTGGCGATGGGGTTAATATAACTGTTCTGGTTAGGGCTGAGCACTCAATCGCTTATGTTGAATACTCTGAACAGTTGTGATGTCTTTATTGACGGCTGCCCACGGCAGAAGAAACTTCTCTGACCACAGTTCAGAATAACGTAGGTCTATGGGTACACACGCATTCTGGTTGGTTCTGTTTGTTCTGATTTTTTTATTTGTCAGATTAACACAACTTAAAATTATATGGGAAGAGGATGCTCAACTGAGAAAATGCTTCTATCATCTTGCCTGTGGGAAAATCTGTAGGGCATTTTGTTGATTGTCTTCTGATGGAGAAGGCCCAGTCCTTAGCAGGTGGTCCTGGGTGGTATAAGATGCTGCTGATGATTGGCATCTGATAGAGAAGGCCCATCGTGCCGCTCCTGAGCAGGTGGTCCTGGGTGGTATAAGATACGGGGCTGAGTAAGCCAAGGTGAGCACACCATGAAGCAGTGACCTCTGCCACGGTCCCGCCACAGCTTGGGTTCTGGTCCTGAGAAGGGGAAGGGGGTTCAGCAGGAAGAAGTGAGTTGTCTGACCACCAGATGAGTTTCACACAAGTGGCCAGTCCTGAATAGCTCCAGCCATCTTTATTTGTACTTCAAAAGGATGCATGTTTTTCCAATCTAACAAACAAGTTTTTCCCATCCTCCAACACTCTCTGGCAAAAGTAAACAATGCCAAATATGTTTCCCCCAAACTTTTATATCAAAACATCTTTAGACCAAATACAACACTTATCATTTTGCTGGCTTGGCCAAATATTGAGCCAGATATAACCTGTCTTTACGAAACTAAAAGATGATTGACATAGGCATACATCTTCAAGAACAATAATCTCATTCAAAACATATTTACAGAAAGAAGGGTGACCTGCCTCCAATCCTGTCAGGACCGAATCAGAGCAGCTCCCGGGGTCTGAAGTGACAGCTGGCATCCCAAACAAGAAGCCTGAGAAGCATCAGTTTTCAAAGAATTTTGGAGGAAAATATTCAAGAAAAAAATGGGGTTTCCAGAAATGATCACATCTCTCCCATGCATGATTGACAAAATGACACTAAAACCACCAAGAGAATGAGTGATTTTAAGAGAGGGAAGAAAGCAGGCCACACGGGCCCAGCAATACTCTGTGCTGTCCCAAGGTCTACTGGTCCTTACCGAATGAGAATGTCCCCGTGGACTTTGGCCTCATCTGGAGACCGTGTTGAACAAGCACGCATATACTGATCCTACATCCTCAGATGACGGCTATACACATGTAAGCCAGATAAGGCCTTTCTTTCTCAAGCATCTTTCTTGTCATGGTCTTTGTCACAGCAGAAGAAACCTAACTGAAAGAACTCATAAATATTTAGAAGGCAATTCAATGGGACATCATTTAGCAAAATAATAGTAGGTTCTACCCTAGGGCCTGTAGCATCACCAGCCACCGGCTTTTGACTCGATTCCAAGACAAGGCGTGAAATTCCCTCCTGTGAAGGAGGCTCCAAATCTGACCAGAAAGGCTGGTTACCCCCTACGTCATGCTGCTATTGCACACCTTCTCAGGAAGCTCAGCATTGGCGTGTATATCTAACACTGAGTAAGACCACTGAAGTCTTTCTCCCCCACAGCTCCCTACACAGCACCCTCTGGCACTGTAATAGCTGAGCAGCAGACAGGAAATTTCCTTATTGAAAACTTACTATGGTAAGGCCCTATTCCTGAAGATACCACACACTTTGGCTGCAAGACATGGGAAACATTTTAAGACATGAACACATGCAGCAACTTCCTGAAAGAACCCCAGTAACTCAAGAAATAATAGCAAGAATTGATAAATGATAACTGCATTAAATTGAAAGCTTTTGGCATAACAAGAAATGACTAACACCAGAGGCACAGGCTATGGTATGGACTAAAAATTCCACCAGCTTTTCTTTGATAAAGGACCAAAATCAACTTTTAAATATCAAAAAATATAATTACTAAATAGATAAGTAAACTGAACAGAAACTTCTCTTAAAAACTACAAATAATGGGCCAGGCAGTGGTGGTGCATACCTTTAATCCCAGCATTCGGGAGGCAGAGATAGGTGGATCGTTCAAGACCAGCCTAGTCTACAGGGCAGGATCCAAAGCTACAGAGAAACCCAATCTCAAAAAACCAAAAAAAAAAAAGTACAAATAAAATAAGTGCATAAAAAGGTTCAATATATTTAGCTGTCAGGGAAATGTAAGATCAAAACTACATTGACTTTCCATACCACTGTTGTCAGGATGGCTATCACCAAGAACACAGAAAAATAATAAGTGCTGGCAAGAAAGTAAAGCAAAGGAACTCTTGTACACTGCCCATGAAAGTGTAAATTAGTGCAGTCACTCTAAAAGTCAGCATGGAATTTGCACAGAAAACTCTAGCACAACTATCCTATGATCACATGATCTGACTATATAACTCCTGATCATACACACTGATCACGTGATCTGGCTATATAGCTCCTGATCACAAAGTCAGCACACAATAGAGATACCTACACACCCATGCTTCTCCCAACACCACCCTCAACAGTCAAGTTACAGAACCATCCTGGGTACCTGGTTGACAGATGAGCAGATGAAGATGCTGTGGAAAGCATAAATGATGGAATACTGGTTAACGAGGCCATACCTTTCAAGTCACGTCACTTTGCTTTGAGATGACCAGGCCACGTTTTGGTTCCTATTTTTCTCCCCTCAGCTCTTCCTCTTTGTACAACCAACCTCTTCTGATCAAGGAAACACTGATGCTAATTTGTAGGATGAAATCTTGCCTGGTATGAGAATCACATAGTAAAGGCAATGAAGATCTTTGAATTGTTCCAACTTGGTCCTTTGACAGTCTTTCATGTGCTGTGCACTCCGTGTGAGACACGGCCACTCCTTCCGCACCTCTACCTGTGATATTTCCCACATCTTTCCTAGGGGTGCAAGGGAAGGTAGGGTGCTCAGCCACTATTGGCATTTAAGTGGATAATTCCTTCCTTGTTCTAAGGGATCATCCTGTACATTACAGATGTCTGCTGTAGTTGTGGCATTGCTAAGTGTCCCTATTGGCTCAGGGTAAACCTAGTCTCAATTGAGATCCCCAGCAACAACCTGCCTCCCTTCCCACTCCTTCTATAAGTCCCAACTTAGGCTCTGTATCTAAGGAACCTATCCCCAGATGGCACAGTCCAACCAATTCACAGCATTGTGTGTTTACTCCTTGGGGTGATTCTCGGAGAGAGTCATTCACAGGCATGGAAACAGGAGTGAAGAAAATCAGAGTCACACAGCAGTAGGGTGACAATCACCCCGAAGCAGTATGACTCATGGACGATACAAGTCATGTGTGCAGAGTTAAGCACGTGCCTGGCTGGCAGAAGACACGGTGATATTCTCAGTGGGTGTTTGCCATGGAAGATGTTGATGCTGCCCTTGTTACAAATTGGCTTATGAGATTATTTAAATTTTTGGACATATGTAATATAGTTATGAATATTTATTAGTTCATTCCACGGTTCAAAGGAAGTAGAGAAAAGCCCAGATTCTTTCTTATCAATGCAGCAACAGAGATTCATTTTAAAGATAAAACTACCTTTATGATAAATGGGATTTATATATTCTCAGTAGTTCACTGACCTTGACTAATCTGCAGACATTTGATAAAAAAAAAAAAAGCCAACTTGTAATTGTGGCTAGAATCCAATTTGCAGTAAGTCATTTGTTCATTCTGAAGTTAATAGTTCCCAAGCTACAGAGAAATGAGGGAAACATTTGTGACCAGGAAGTTAGTATTCTTCCCTTTTTAAAAATAGCATTTTCTGGCTTTTTCTGGCGTCTTTGTTAGCTCTGGGCTCACTGATATCTGTGGATTGCTGGTCCATAACTACACTGTCATTCACCATGACCACACTGAATATACTTAGTACATGTAGGGTTTTTTTGGCCTTTTTACATTTTTTTGAGAACTTCATACATAATTACAGTGCATTTTGGTTATCCACCCCTCACTCCATCCTCCAACTCCTCCTCTGTCCCTCCCACATTCCCCTCTCAAATTTATTCCTCCTTTATTTTTTGTTTGTTTGCTTGCTTGCTTTGTTGAGGCAGAGTTTCTCTTGTGTAACAATCCTGGCCTTCCTGGAACTTGCTCTGTAGACCAGGCTGACCTTGAACTCACAGAGAGATTCACCGGCCACTACCTCCTTCTGAGCACTGGGATTAAAGACGTGTGCACCTCCACCCCCACCACCTATACTTAACCTGTTGGATCCAGTTAGTGTTATCTGTAGGGACATAGGCACAAAGTTGACCATTGAGGCAGAGGCAACCTACCAGGGAAGTTCTCCCTGAAGAAAACTGTCCCTCCCTCAGCAGCCATCAGTTCCTTACAGTTCCTCAGCCAGGGGTTGGACCCTGTGAGCCTTTCTCCCATCCCTGCTGGAATATTGACAAGTATGATTTTTGTGCAGGTCTTACGCCAGTAATCATGGTTATTGAGAGCTCATGTGTGTAACGTCTCTGCCATCTCCAGAGGACATTATTCCAAAGAAGTCCTGCCAGTCTTCTGGTCTCTACACCCAAAGATTAGGACATATATGGGACAGGGGGACTCTAAGAGCCAGAGAAGAGGGCATTCTTTTTAATATTGCTCACAGTATAGAGTACTTGGTCATTTCCTGGTGGAGGTTAATACAAGGAGCACAGCAGCACAGTGGTTAAGCACACTGTGACTATCAAACTTTATTTCTATGTTCCAGCCATGTGATGCAAACTGTGCTTCTTACCCATCTAAGCTGCATCCAGACATCTTTACAATGGGAATCATATCACTTTTATCTTAAAGAATTATGATAATACTGAGGCAGAGAAGAAAGACTACAAATTAAATGAGTGGGAAAGGGGAAGGAGGCTTGAAGCCTCTCACCAGCCCAGAATCAAGAATTCTAGCAATATCGAAAATTTGTTGCAAGGATTGTCAACATAGAGACATGCCTACTTTATATAGGGTAATGTTAAAACAAGGACAATGTCTGAGCCTGTATGACTTCAAGTTTGGCATTCTATCTTTTTCAGATAGCTTCTGGGAATCTCAAAAATAAGATTCAACCTTCATTGACAATAAAAATATACTAACTTTCTCTGCAACAGTCATGGTCTATGGTTTTACTCCATCAGGAAGCACTCGATATGATTTAAGTTTCTTGACAGCCCTTGGAAGTACAGATACAGAAGCCACCAAAGACCGTATCTATGGCCACCATAAAGACCCTAAAGTATTCTCCTCTCTGGGGAAGTCCCTTATGCTGAGCTTGTGCTATCTTTTCTCTGAGCACTACTTTCTAGGGTGTAATCTGTTCTTAATAAACTCCAACTCTGCCTTACACTGGAACTCTTTTCTGCAGAGTAAAAAATCTTAGCCCCACCTGAGTTGCCACGGGTGAGACCGTGTCTCTGACCCATAACCACGCTGTTACTGATGAGTTGACTGTGGGCCGCTTGCCCAGGTGGGTTTTTCATCTGGAGACCTCAATTGCCGGAAAGGGAAGATGGAAGGAGTTTTCAACTTGGGAAGCTGTGCTCACCATCACTTAGATGCCTGTTTCCCCGTTCTCTTGAAAGCCCTTAGTATGGCAACCCTTTGTTCTTTGAGCAGTGATTTGATTGTTAAAACAGCCAAATCTATTTGAAGGGCAATCTAGTGATGTCATCCTGGGAGGGCCACTTTTTAATGAAAGATGAAGTACAAGTGTTGAGATGGAGCCAGTATATGGCTTTTGAATTGTTTTGAAGGTTGCTCTCCAATGGGGATTCCTAAACTTCTGTGTAACAATGAGTACAGACATAATACCCAAAGGGTCTCATTTCATTTGTGATGCAAGGAAACACCCAGACTGTGCCAAGGTCCATCTCAGAGGAGTCCAGGAGGACTTCTCTTGCCATTTAAGCCAAGTGCTAGGTAAAGAGATAAAATTACAATGCTGATCTCATTTTGAGACAGCACGTTCATATTCTGGTTAGAAGGTTAAGAGAGTGAGAGGCCAGAAGATCTGGGTGTTGACTTACAGAGAAGAGAGTAACTTTGTAATTAACAATCCATCCTCATGGCAGGTAAAGGGATTTGACCAACACCATCCACTACACATATGTGTGTCTTGTATCATGAGTCCTTCTCAGATATAACTTGCTAATTTTGCCTCGACATAGTAATAACACATATTTGTTGTGTACTAAACTTTGCTTGGTAGTGAAAATAGAAGAGCTGAATAATGTACAGTCCTTCCCTGAAAGCATCGCTGACATCCCTGGATAGACAGATGCACAGTGGACTAAAGATGCAACCAAAATGCAGGGCAGTATTTGTTACATTTCTGTAGGAAAGAGGCCTCTTGTTGGTTCCCAGCCCATCCGGCTAGCTTAGAAACTGTATTAATTAAATCACTGCCTGGCCCATTAGTTTTAGCTTCTTATTGCCTAACTCTTATATTAATTTAACCCTTTCGATTAATCTGTATATCACCACATGGCTGTGGCTTACAGGGTAAAGTTCCCAGCGTCTGTCTCTGATGGTTCCATGGCTTCTCTCTTAACTCCGTCTTCCTCCTCCCATGCTATAGGCCAAACCAGTTTCTTTATTCATTAACCAATAAAGCAACACATAGACAGAATGGCCCTCTCCTCTGATCCACATACTTAGGGGCTTCTTGCTAAATGTTGTTCCTGACAATATTCAATGTTCACACTTGTACTTAAGCATTCATTTTTAAAGATTTGTTTATTTTTATTTTATGTATTGCCTACATGCACGTATGTGCACCTCATGTATACAGTGTCTACAGAGGCCATAGAAGGAGGTAGGATCACTTAGAACTGCAATTACAGACAGTTGTGAGCCTCCGTATGAGTGCTGGGAACCATGTCAAGAGCAGCAAGCATTTAACCTCTAAGCTATTTCTCTAGATCTCAGAATTCTTTTTTTTTTTTCATTCTTAATCTTCACCAAAGAAAGATGTGTAAGAATAGAAATGGGTCCATCAAAAAACCAAAGCAGTTCACCAATTGCATTAGTTAAGTCTCAAAACCAATAAAGTGGATAGGCACAACGTTGATTTTTTTTTTTAAAGGAGACCCAGAATATAGCAGAATACTACGGCGTGGCACAGCACAGTAGTAATGACAGTGGTGACTAAGGTCAAGGGTAGGGATGCTGTGGTTTCTGAACACACGTGTGTCAGCATATGTGTATTAGATACTTTTCCTAGTCTGGGTAAATGTTTTTCTTAAAGTGAATTGCATTCAAAACGTTGGAGAAACGCTGCCCCAAACTGATCCCAGCTGTGTTAGCTTGCTAGTAAAAGATTCCCTTCAGATAGCAAGTCTTAAATGGGTCAAGTGTAATTGTGAGATCAAAGCATGAAATCTGAAGGAGCGATTTCAAGTGCATCTGTGGAACAAAAGATAAATATTTGGAGTTTGGAGTTCTTTTTGTATCGTCTGTATTAACAAACCTGCTTTATCAGTAAAACTTTTAAATATCTTACCAAGCAAGTTCTGTGCACTGGGAATAAATGAAGACAAAAATACAGTTGAATCACTTACAAGGTCTTAAAAGAGGGAGCTCATTTAGTCAAGTGTGAAAAATGCTCCTGTAGAGTCACGGAGGTGCCTAAGTGAGAACCCTAGCACTACATGGGCTTGTTCCCTAGTTTGTACCCTCCTTTAAGGACCTTTCAGTCTTGTTCCAGAAATAAAATTTACACAAAAAATTCAAAGTGACACTCCCACATGCGCAAGCTCATGAGACAAGGGTGAAAAGATTTGCTTTTCTGTTCCCAATTCTTTATTGGTCATTTTTCACTCAAAAAAAAAGTGAGAAATACAAAATCGACAATTTTGATTCCTGAAGATAAACTGAGGCTATGGATTTGCAAATTAGGGCTTGTAGGAGGGTCCACCTTTATTTCTGTGCTTTGATTGGTTAAATAAAGAAGCTGCTGAGCCATTTGATAGGGCAGGACTTAGACAGGCAGGGAAAAGAGAAGAGGATGCTGGGAAGAAGACTGGGTCAGTGTCAGTCGCCATGAGGCTCCCGCGGCAGATGGATGTATCTTAGAACAGTCCGGTAAGATCACCACCTCGTGGTGACATACAGACTTTTATAATGGGTTAGTTTAGATGTGAGAGCTAGCCAAGAAAAGGCTAGAGATAATGGGCAAGGCAGTATTTAAATTAATACAGTTCTCATGTGATTATTTCAGGCATAAGCAAGCAATCAGCAGCTGAGCGGGCCAGCGGCTGGGGGTTGGGGGAGTTGGGTGCCGGGGATACCACCCACTCTTCTCCCCCCATTTACAACAAGGGCTAGAAAATGCAAACAAGCCTATCCATCGGAACACAGGAGTTATTGAACAACCCTTGACTGAATCAATTCACTCAAACACAGCATCTGATCAGTGAGGAGTTGTTCTTCTGACTCTGGCATCTCCTAGCAACCAGCAAGAACAAGCTCATGACGATCTACACCCATTTCTCTAAGAATCCAGTGATGTCATCTAGACCTTGAGAACCAATCACCTGTGGCCCACAGTTTGTACTGGTACCAAGACTGTTAACACCGACAATGCGCAGGGCAGAAAATGATTTTGAGTGGTTTGGAGATGAACAATGCTAAGATGCTCAGATTTGGATGGCTTTACTTAGCATTGTTTAGTCTAATCAGCTTTATTAAGGTTACTTATAGTCACCAAAACTAGTGATTTTAAGTGTGTAATCTGAGGACTTTGAAAAAATGAATTTAGCACAGTAGCCTTCAGCTTGGCCACCATAACAATCGTGCTCAGTATCTCAGAAGCTCCACAGTGTCCCTTATATAGAATCATGCTTTAAAGAAAACTCTGAGGTTGATCAATTTAGCCACTAATGGTAAAACCAAGTAAACAAAGGACAAACTCTCTAAATTAAAATTACCATCATTTAAATTAAGTCTTCAATGAAAGTATCAAGGCAAATTAGGGAAAAATCAAAGAGATAGTTCTCAATAATAAAAGAATAGGCTGTCCAAAGACAAACAATCCACTGAAAAGCTAATCTAATGTTTAACTCACTGGTCAAATCTTTATCCATGAAAATTTAGTCAAAGAATCTACATTAACACCAAGCAGTGGTGGCACACTCCTTTGATTCCAGCACACAGGAGGAAAAGGCAGACAGATCTCTGAGTTTGAGGCCAGCCTGGTCTACAGAGTGAGTTCCAGAACAGAGAAACCCTGTCTCGTAAAACCAAAATGAAACAAACAATGTACATTAATTATATTTGGAAACCATGAGCATCTGCAAGGTAGAAACACTTTGTTCTTCAAGGTAGCATACTTAGCAAGTACTATGCCGTGAGACAAAGAAATTTGGGACCTGAACAGTCTCAGGGCATGAAAGGAATCACCTAACGCTTACAACTAACTCCTTCTATCTTCATTCTCAAAGGTTAATATGCACCCTGATTCCACAAAGAAGAAAAACATGGCTCTAAATACCCAATGGTCATGAAGACAGCTGTATAAGATTCAGACAGATGTTTCAAAATAAAAGAGAAAAAAGCCAGATGGGTATATAAAAGGCAGGAACCAAATGAAGCCCAAGATTCCCCAGGAGATAAAAAGATGACTAGAAGATTATCTGCCAGCGCTGACCAGTCAGAGTACAGACAGCCCGAAGCCGACTACATGGCTCAGACTTGGCTAGACCCCAAAACAAGCGAAGTACCCACATGCACACCAGTCAGGGAGTGACCATGTGTTAAGCCACAGACTCCACCATGCTCCAACAATGTCTGCAGTTCTTTCCCAAGAAAAATGCTTTGGGAATAATGGGAATTCTCAAATTATTGGTCAGGATGAACCTCATGAACTTTCCCCAACAATGACAAAAAACACAACATTCACACACAGGCAGACACACAGACACACACACAGACACACACATAGACACACACACATACACACAGACACACACACACATACACACAGACACAGACACATACACACAGACACACACACAGACACACAGACACACACACAGACACACACACAGACACACACACACAGACACAGATACACACACACACA
>JAQHUG010000056.1:1105898-1127197 GCA_028555095.1 Dicrostonyx torquatus | reverse complement strand
CACACACACACACATGTGCATGCTAGCATGCACATGCACATTCACGAACATTCCAAAATGTTTTCAATAAAATTTCAAAGGAAGCAAAATATGGAAAGAAAATACAAGTTTGCACCCAAAAAGGAAAAAAATTAAAACGAGATCAAAGCATTTCGAGAGAGTTTTATTTTATAGTTTAAAAATCATTCGTCCCACTAAAACATTTCCCGGCGTGTGTGACCCTTCCTCGAAAAATTCAGAGTTCCCGAAGGTCGTGCCTAGGACATGTCCCTGGGCCCTGGGCTATTCAAAAACCTCAGCATTGAACTTGCTCATAGTTCGTTTGCTCTTGTTGCTGGAACCCACCTGGCTCACTTGCTACATGCAGCACACAAAAACATCACAAAGTGTTCCAAATGTCACTCATCATTCATGCATCTGATCTTGATGTCAAAGTACATTGTCCGAAATATTCCACACTAGTGAACTATGGAGGACTCAAAGCAATGGGCACTCTACCTTTCCCATCAACTCGCAAATCCTTCTGAAGTCTGCAGAATTGCCTACTTTGACCCTGACTCAAGTTGAACATGAAAAGGTTATGGATAACATCTTCCTGAATGTTATGGAGACATCAAAGCCGCAGAGAAGAAGTGAGAGGAGATAGTGATGAGAAACTATGGCCTGCTGCTTCTGAGTGACTGTTTCAGTTAAGACCAAGATAATCACTTACAGAACAATAGCCGGAGCCCTGATGGGGGTGGGGAGAGGAGTATAGGAGGGAAATACGCTCATATGCCCAACATGCAGTGAAAGCTTGAACGAAGACTAAAATTAAAAAATAGCCCCAGAATGATTATAAGATCACCTAGCTAAGTATTTCCTGAATTCCCCGGAGAGATTCCTACAACAGCAAGAACAGCGATGGGTGCATGGCAGGAATTCTCGTCCTCATCTGGGACGGTTGGGCAGATACTCCGGAGAGAACGACGGCTTTTCCCCCCGTAAATACTGCTTTGTCGTGTGCTGGTATGTTATATGGTGACAAAGGCAAAAGGAGACTTGTCCCCTTTGGTGTAGCCAGAAAGAAAGACGAAATATTTGGGGTGGCGAGATGCCCCCGGTGGGCATTTGGCTGAGGCTGTTTGGACTTCTCTAGGATTTTCTAGCTTTCTATATGAATATCCTTTCTGTTTCATTTTTTTTGTTTGTTTTGTGTTTTGTTTTTTTGAGGCAGGGTTTTTCTGTGTAACAGCCCTAACTGTCCTGGAACTAGCTCTTGTAGACGAGGTTGACCTTGAGATCCTTCGAGTACCCATTGTTTTTAGAGTCAGAAAAAGAAAGCCTTTGAAGTCTTCGATCTGAAAGCTACCGCAGTCATATGAAAATGCCCCAGACTGCTACACTTTCTAAAGTGGCCCCTTCTCAAACTGTCTTTGTCCAGAGTTCTTGCTTTTGAATTAATTCTCAGGTTCCCTCTCTGGTGCCCCTGTCTGGAACAGTTCACCTGCCGTGCTGTGGGCACCCAGTAAAGTAGGCAGAGTTCAGGTTAGAGATGTATGCTTTTCTTTGTTTTCTCTTTTTAAAGACTGACTGTCAAGGGGTTGATTGATTAGTGTGTATGTGTGCATGTGTCCATGTGAGTTCCTCTGCCCAAGTGTGACGCCTGTGCACAAGTCTAGAGGCCAAAAGTCATTCGCCATCTCTTGAGCTTTGTCAGCTAGGCAGGAAACTAGCAAGCCACCTCCTGTCTCTCGTGCCCTGGCTCCTCCAACCACTCAGAACCAGATTGGAGGCATACAGACCTGACTTGCTGTGTCAGTCGTGACTACAGCGTGTTCTTCCACAACGACCCATCCCCAGCTCTGTGTCTGTTTATCTGTTCCTTTCTCTTTTATTTGTTTGCTTGCTCTTGTTTTTATACATCATTGAATAGCTTCAGTGTTTTCTTTTTCAGTTTTTGGTTGTTCGGTGTTAAGTCAATGGCACTATATATTACCTGAACTAATGACCCACACTGTCTGTTCGGTACATATAGGCACCTCTAGCTATTCTGCTTTATTTCTTTGATTGTTTACATTGTTTAGACCTATTAAAGACAACATCATACACCATGAGCATTTACTTTATTTAATTTTCCCTCATTCACTTTATGTAACTGTTTTTAATTATCGCTTGTAGCATATGACATTTTAAAGTCTTGGCTATTACTTTATCAATTTGATGAAAACAAGAATATTTGAGACATGGTTTCATGCATCCCAAGCTACCAGTGAACTTGAAACATAGTCAAAGATAACCTTGAACTTCTTATCTTACTGCCTCTACTTCCTGAGTCCTGGGATAATAAGTGTGTACCATCAGACACAGTTTTGTGGGTCATAGGAATCAAACTCTGGGCCTCATATGCACTAAGCAGTGGGTCCACCAACTGAGATACATCTTCAGCCCCTATTCTGCCATCTTTAGACACGATCTCATTACTTTCCATTAAAATCAAATGATGCAAGTATTGACATATTTTCTTTTTGCTTTACTTTTCCTTCTCCTTTCTTTTAAATTTAGTTATCTAAACCTTTAACAAGGTTACTCTGTATAAGAACGTAATTTTTAATGTTTGAAATATATCTAACTTGATTCAAATAAACAAAAGAATAAACAGCATTTATGGCATGTTGATGAGCCCCATGGTCTTCACAACAAAGCCAGGAAATGCGATAGTTTAGCCTTCCTTATCTACTGTAGGGCCCACAGGTCTACCCCTCTTCCCGGGGCTCCTATTGATGATAGCTTGCAGTTTCTGGCAAACCATCTTGTTGCAGTTTCCAGCACAACATCCTGTTTGTTCTTGTGCTCTGGTGGTTAGTTATAGGGCCATCGTTTACTCCGTTTTGGTCCTGGTCATTTGCCACCTGCCTGGGGGGATTTCCATTGTGCAGCAGTTACGTTTATAAGGTTTTCTCTAAGCTTGAATACACGGCATTAGACATTCTCTTTCCAATGATGGCACACATCTCTTATGTTTCAACCTCCAGCCCCTTGCCTGACTTGCGAATCCTACAATCTACAGTTCTAAGAAAACTTCAGTCAACCCAATGATAGCAGACAAACTCAATGTTAAGTTGGGAGCGTAGCCCCAACCCCTCGCCTGGGAGTTGTATTGGTCTGGACTCCAAATCCTGGCATGCCAGGTCCTGACCCCAAGTGGGGGGGGCAGGAGGGTCAGGACCACTCCCACATGGTATTTAAGTAGCCTTCTAGAGAAGAAACATGTGGTCTTTGGGTCTGCATGGGCTCCCTGCTGTCCTGTATCCCCGCCATGTGCTCAGCCACCCAAGAACGTCATTGTTAATAAAACGATGGGCATTTAGATTTGGTTTGATTTGACCTAATTGGATTCCTTGTGCCAGCGGAGCTGCTCTATTCTTATCATTCAAAACTGATATCCCTAACTCCTAAGAAGTCCTAGGGAAGACAGGACCTCTTGTCTCTTCAAAAAAGATGGGTTTCCATTGGATGAGTGATGGGCTAGAGGTAGGAGGAAATGACCTTGGTACCCCTCTTCTCACATTATCCCATTTGGGATGCTGTTTTTCATCTAGCTTGGTTCCAGTCAAGCATCCTTTTATCACATGTCTACAATTACTGTCAGTGTAGATTTTTAAAGTTATTTATTTTAGTGTTAATTGCATGTGTATGTCCTTGGCTGTGTGGAGATGTGTACACGTGAGTGTGAGTGCTCTCAGAATCCAGAGGAGGGCACACTATCCCCTGGATCTGGAATTGCAAGTGGTTGTAAGGTACCGGATGTAAATGTTGGGAAGTGAACTTCAGGTCTCTGAAAGAGTAGCAAGTGCTCATAACGACTGAGCCTTTTGTCCGGGCTAATTCTCATAGCTTTGGTTTCCCTTTAGACCCGGACTTTTTTGTACCTTTGCATTTAGTGGAGGGCAAAGAGAAAGGGGAATTATCTTGTTTCTCCCTTGCAGTAACAATGAAACATATTTACTATGGTGGTTTAAATGAGATGTCCTCTATGGTCTCAGGTTCCGGGGTACTTGGTTCCTAATTAATGGAGCTATTGGGGAAGCTTAGGAGGTGTTTTATTGAAAGATGTCTGCAGGAGCTTAAATCCTTGCATAAATAAAAATTTCCCTATTCTATATTAATACCTGATTGAGAGATTAAACCTGTAAGTTTTACATCAAAATGACTTTCAGTTGTTGGAGGCCACAATTAACCCAAATCTATTAATCTGTGCATTTCCGTGTGGCTGTGGCTTACTAGCAAGGTTCTGGCTCATCTGTTCCCGGCAGCAGCTACATGGCATCTCACTGACTCCGGCCTTCTTTCTCCCAGCATTCAGTTTAGCTTTCCCTGCCTACCTCTGTTTTGCCCTGCTATAGGTCCAAAGCAGTTTCTTTATTAATCAGTGATAATCACAGCATACAGAGGGAAATCCCACATTAACTTTCCCTTATGAATTTGAAAAAACCGTTTAGCCATGTTCTAATACCCAGCAGGAATGCTGATAGGACCAGTATAATTCTTGTTGGGCATTCTACATGGGAAATTTTCCTTTTCTGGAGATGGACTGGGATCAAAACTGTACCCTATAACTGAATTTCATTCAGAATATATCTCTCTGTGTGATTCATCTTTCCAGCCCTTGAAGATCTCTCTTAAGCTTCAATTCTCCCTGGAAAGTTTCTTCAATTATTTGGGTAAATCCTTGCCCCCCTGTTCACTCAGCTTTCCAGATTTGAGGCTGCCTTTGAAACTGGTATTAGGTCTTCCAAACATATGTATTTTGCCTTCTCATATTTTATTAACTTAGTTTTACGTGAAAGTCTTACTGCTTTGCCTTTTAGAATTCATATATAACTCTTTAAATTCTTAAAAAGACTTCGTGACCAACTCCACCCTCCGTGTTAGTATTTGGTCTTGCATGTGCTTACACAGGTCTTGTGCATACCTACTGTCTCAACCACCATGAGTGTGCAGCTGTCTCCTGTATCCAGACACTGTTTTGTTTGTACTGAAACCACCAGGACTTTCTTGTACTTTTTGTATTTGGTGGAGAGCAAAGAGAAAAGACTGTTTACCTTGGTTGTTCCCTTATAAAACAAACATACTTTATTGGTGTATGGGGGACGGGTATTCACTGTGTCTGGTTCTTATACCTTTTCGTCCCTCATCTCTGAGCCTTTGGAGGAAGAGATGTGGTATATATGTTTCTATTTAGAGCTGAGTGTTCTCTAGTCTCTTATTTTCTCTGCTTTGGCCAGTTGTGGTTTTCTGTGTTAATCACCAACTTGTGAGAATAAAATCTTTTCTAATGAGAATTGGGAGATACACTACATATAATTAATTTATTATGTATAATGTAAATTACTAAAAATAAATTTTAATGATGTGGGATTCCCCTCTGTATGCTGTGATACACCATGGCTATAGGTGCTTTGAGCTCTTTGGAGACTCCTAGAAACTCCTCAAATGGAAGTAAGGGAAGGCACTACATCCATTGCATTGCAGAGACAAACTCCACCTCTTGGATTCGACATGCTGCATCTGCTAGCCGGTCCCTAGACCATCTTTCATTCCATTCCCTAAAGGCCCATTGCTATCACACGTCTCCCAAACTATATCTTAGTCACATTTCCCTGCTTTCAAAAATTCAATAAACTCCCATCTGCTGATTATCTATGCCTCCCTCTTTCCTACTTGTTAGAAATTTCTAGACAGCTTTACTGTTACTTCAGTGGGATTTGAGATGGAAGACCAGTAAATAACCATGCTTGATCTGCCATCCTACAATCTTGGACCTGAATGCACTATTTTCCAGGCAATCAGGATAAACTCTTCTATTCTGTTTTTTCCGTGTTTCATTTACTTTTAAGACAGACATTATTATTTAGCTAAAGACTTAAATCACAAAATTATCCTTAATTTCTCCTTCGCCTTGATCCCCAAATGTAGCCACTCATTGACTCCTATCTATTATGCCCTGCAAAGCTTCTGAAGTCTGTTTCTATTTAGCATTCCCGCTGGCCATATGGAAAGTATAGACTGATGAGAGGCCAATTAACAACGAAGTTCTAATCATGGACCCACAGCACTTCTGTGACACTTCCCAAAGGTCTTCCTACCTGTAACTCCCTCACTCCAATGCTTCCCACTCCCTGACCTCTAAATGCTCAACCTATGGTTCCTAACATTGCCACATGAGTATTGATTATTAGGACACAAATTCCTGGAAGTAATTTTTGAGAACTTCAAGTTCTCAAGCTTCATAAGTTAGCATTAAGGCCATTCGACGTTCAAGCCTCATTTTGTATTTCTAGTCCTACCTCCCTCTCTTCCCTCTTAAACATCATCAGTTCTAGACAATTAAATTATTTTCTAAGTCTTTAATTTGTTCTAGAATGTTCTATTCTTGTGCCCCTGATTATCCTATTTAAAAAGAGTGTTCTTGCAGAGAGAAGGTGGTGTTAATCCTTCAGAGATCAACTTAAATGTCTGCTTATTTCTGAGAATCCTTGATCCTCTCAGCTGGGGTTAATTTCCTTTAACCCTACTTTATCCTGGTAACTATCTTACACTTTTATTATAATCCCACCATATTCTAACCTATTCAATAGTCATTTATATATACATATTTTGCCAATCAAACCATATGCATATATAAACACAATAAAGACTAAAGATTCATTGAGAGTAGAAACCATGGTTTGGGGTTGTTGTTTTTGATTATTATTTTCTCATGAGATGTAACACAGCGTCTCTTATCAGTAACTGATAATCAGTGTACTCTGGGAGGAGACAGAGAAAACATCTGATGAAATGTCTGTTGAAGCTTTCGATAACTTCATTGATCAAATTTATTAGGCTAACAATCAAAGTGTTCCACGTTACAGCCCACATTACCTTCTCCCCTACAGAAGTCTTAATTCCTGCTAACTTGTTCTACTAAAGGACTGCCAAAGTGGCCAGCGTGCTGTACTGTTCTCCCTTGCCACGTTTGTGACGTTCACGGATGAATTCAAAGCCGCTCTCCATGAAGCCACTGACTGAATTCCATCCACTCAGTCTTCAACCCTCATCTGCTAATTTCATTTGGCAATGTTCACAACTGCGATTTTTCTTGTTGCTTCAGCGTTATTTAAAGGTTTCCCTGCATACATTTTGTGTTTGTCTCTTACTTGCCACAGCAACTTGCAAACGGCAAACCTCAGGAAGTATTTGACTTAGCAAAGACTTCCTCATTTATCCATACACATCAGTGGCAATCTCATTGCAGCATTTTAAAAATATGTTTTAGTAATTTCAACTGCAAATTCATTCACATGAGCTATATTAATGAAGAAAAGCATAAGCAGTATATGATCACTTAGATAAAAATAAGCATTTTAATGAGTCAAGTATGTTACCATGTTATAGATGATTTTTATATATGTGCAAATATATTAAACTGTATGCACTGCATTAAATACATACTTTGCATATATACCAAAGTTTATTCCAGATATATCCAAATTATCATCAATTTCAAGTTAGAAAACTCTGGTGTAATTAAAGTTTGTTGTGGAATATAATCAAAGACAATCTTTTCTCTTTTAATGTTTTCCTATAGATTTTTTTTCTGGTACAATTTACAACCTAATCTGAACTTATTTTGCCAGAAATATTCCATATAGAGGAACAAAACTTTATTATAAAATTAAGAAACATTCTATGTATTTCATTATACTCAGAAATTTTCTCATCAAAACCATGTCTTTTTTTTATTTATTTCCCAGAATTTTATATCCATTTTGCAAATCTATCCTTGTTTCAATTACTATTTCTTCACAACGTCCTATGACATGTCCTTCTCTGACCATTTTCGTTTGGCAATTTGCTGCGAATTTATTCTTCTTTATAATAAACTTTAATTGTGCCTCTGATGAATCTCAAACCTGTTGTTTCTCACCCACTCCTTTGAAAGGGCACTAAAAGGATATTAAGAAATCTAACTCTCAAGTTGGATGGCTTCAAATGGCTTAGCCCTAGTGGGAAAATACGAATATGGTCATTTTAAGCCATAATAATATAATTGTGCAAAATAATGATTGGGTGCTATGATTAAACAGAAAAAGTTCATATACATAGCTGAAATTATTGTAAAAGAAAAGGTAGAAGTACACAGAGCAGGACCTGGCCTTTGGGTGTGTAGTGAATGTTGTAATCTGCTGGCCTGATCTATTACCCGGGTATCCTGTCCCTTTAAGAGACAAGCCCTGTCCACTCCCAACCTCCCCCACCCTCTTCCACTGAGGCAAGTGGCTCTCCTGCCTCCTCTCCAGCCCTCTCTCTCTCTCTNTTAAGCTTTTCAAGAGCATGGATTTCAAATGCTCATGCTTTGGGTAGTATGTTTGGTGACCATCTACCTCTATGTCTGTCTGTCTGTCTCTCTCTATCTCTCTCTTTTTCTCTCTCTCTCTCTCTCTCTCTCTCTCTCTCTCTCTCTCTCTCTCTCTCTCTCTCTCTCTCTCTCTCTCTGTCTGCCCTTCTTCTAGAGAGGCAGCTTCTGCCCCTCTCTCTCTTTTCCCCTTTCCCTTTCTTTCCTCTCTCCCCCCCTCTCCTCTCTCTTTCGTTTTTCTCTGTCCCCTTCTCTCTCTCCCCTTCTCTCATCTCTTCTATAACCCCTTACTCTTATACTGTTCCCAATACCTGCTAAATAAACTCTATATCCAAACTCTCTCTGCATGGCGTATCTATCTGTCTCCCATCCACTGCATTCCCACCTGCCTCAAGTGACCCACGTCGCCCCTCATGGGCCCAGCCAGGAGTCACCCCGTTTTATGAATGATAACAGTGGGGACGGCATGAATAGTGAAAAGGCCGCTGGTCTGATTTGGTTCTGGCTTTTATTTATTTGTTGTTATCGTTGCTGCTGCAGTTGCTATTTCCAGAGTATAGGAAACTTTCTTGGACTTGGTGAGCTTAATGTGGGGAGCTAGGATGTAGAAAGACCAGTGATCACCAAAGCCACCCCAGTAGCTCTCAAAGGTGTTGTCTCACATCTGAGGGGAATAAGAAAACTTGGACAAAGACTGAGCAGAGCAAATGTAGCTTTATTAAGAAGAAGTGGAAAACAGCCCCTAATGGCGAAGAGTTCCAGGAGAGGAAAACAGAAACACTGTTCTGCACAGTGGGGGAGTAGACGGAGACTTGGGTAATCTTTAATGAAATTGCTCTTTTTTTTTTTTAATTGTTGTGTGTGTGTGTGTGTTAGGGTATATGTACATATGTGCCATGCCCACAGAGACCAGAAGGAGGTGTTGAATCCCCTGGAACTGAGGTTACAGGAGATGGTGAGCCACCAGCCACAAGCAACAGGTATACAGAACCTTACTCGGGTCATCTGCAGAGGATCTCAGGTCCTCTGTTAAAGTAAGTAATCCTACCCGCTGAACCATCTCCAGCTCTAGACTGGCCATTTTTGAGCACATCACAGGTCACGTGGAAAGCGGTCCACACACCCTGATGCATGCTCCCTCAATCTCACTTTAGAAGTGATTATATGTCATTTGTCCCAACAGAGGGGTGGTCAAGTACGTTATAAGACTAATGATCCACCATGGGCCCCTGCCCTCACTGTCTACAGGGAGTTTGACTCCTGTCTCGCTCTGACTAACGGCCAGGCAGATCTATAGCCTGCTAGCCAGCTGTGTGATCCTCAGATAATGATGTCACCCCTGCTAAACCATGGCCCCAAGATAAAAGCAGACGCTCTTTCCCAACCTCAGAAGCCCCAGCTCCTCCTCCTCCACTCCCAGGGAGAAGACCCTCCTGCAGCCTGTTCAAAATCCAGAATCTAATCCACAGGTCAGACAGAGTAGCTAAATTTTTCCAATGGGGGGGGGGGAGGAAATGAAGAAAGAAAGCAAAACCTAGTGGACGGCTGCCCCCAGACAATGCTTTCAGGCAAAGAAGCTGTCTTAGTCATCCAACTTCCAGAAAGAAAAGTTTCCACACCAAAAGCAAGGGCAATGCGGAATGATTTTGATTGATGCTGAAAATCTGAGACCTGGGATTCCAAGCTGATGTCTCAGCTGCCTGGCATTCCTGCGATCTAGTGAATCATTCTACTGTCAGTACGGTGTTGTAGTCGCCTTGTGAGAGAGAACATGAAGGGGAGAACCTTGAGTGGCTTTCCCTGCAGATTTGCCCAGAACAGCCAAGCTTCTCCAGCCCTCTTCTGCTCCAGTCGCCCGTAGAGTCGACAGAGCCTGCGCACACAGCCCTGGAGTGGGAAGTCCACTTTGCAGAGGGAAAGCTCCTCTGTTGGGTCCTCACAGCAGCCGCAAGCAATGAGGCAGATGTCCTCAAGAGGTACAGTAAGAAAAAAGGCAACTCAATAGATCCCAAAATACCACCGCTGATAAATGGAAGAGATAGTACGAAAATTCCCTAAGGGCGTGCGCATCCAATAAAACAACACTAGCTAAGCTGAAAAACTCCAGCTGGAGAAGGTCGGAGGTGAAAGGCCCTGAGTTATTGAAAACTGATTATGGGTGGAGCAAAGGGAAGTTCCCAAAAGAAGGAAGGGGTGCGTAGCTTGGCAGACAAGAAAAAGTCTGAAGGAGGGAGGCTGGAGGGTGCTTGGAGGGAGCTCGTGAGAAAGGAGGCCTAACCCAAAATGACCACACACTCAGACAGATGAGGCTCCCTGGGGAGCCCTCCTTTTACTGAGACCCAACCTAGAAATCACCAAAGAAGTTAAAATGAGCCGAAGTCTATAGAGCTCAAGGTTTCAAAGGAACAAGGTGAAGAGAGGAAGAGCCAGCAATGGGACAAAGAGCTGAAGGATAGGAACGGCTTGCCCCAGAACCTATAAGAGTATTCTAGAATGAACTGAAGAAAAAGACCATTCAAGGAAGGAAGGAAATATCTGTTTATTTTTCATGGACGATTACAGGCTTAAAAAGCAATCTTGGAGATTTTTACCCTTAAATAGATAAATAGCATACTATTTTCTAGTGAACCACCAAATATAACCTGGTATCTAGAGTACAATTTAATATGCGATTCCCAGAATAAATTATGTTGCCCTAGCTATATATTCCTAGCCTAGTGAGATGCTGTGTGTGTCCCTCTCCCAGAAGCTCACTGAAGGTTTCATTCACTTGCTGCACCCAGCTTCTCCCCAGGCTGCCTGGGGTCAGGTGATGGCTCTACAGTTCCTTAGTGTAGATCTGGGATCCTAGAGTCGGAGCCTCCCTCACTGTGCGTCCAGGCCATTGACACAGTTCTTCCAGGCCTGGATCTGGTCCAGGTACGTGACTAGTTTTCTTAGCACCTAATGGAAGCTAAACTGTCCCCAAAGACAAACACAAAGCAATAGGAATCCCCATGCACAGTCTACGTGAATTTGACGCGGAGCAAAAGCAGAAATATATCTCAATTTCAGAGACTTTGTTTAGGTTCTGATTCTACTAAAAACATTAATAAAAAAACTTCTTGCTTCAAAAAACAACAAAGGGCCTCTTTACTCCTTCAAACTCTGTGTTTTTAGCTCCCCCACAGGTTTGCCCTGATGCCTGATAAGAGGCCAATACATCAGAGTGATACCTTGTTGTGTTGATCACCATTATCTTTAAGAGATGGCAGTCACCCTTGCACTTTGCGATAATGGAAGCCTTTGTCCTGAGATCAAACAAATAGAACCGACAGCAGCTCTCGCTCTGAGAAGGCTGTCTTTCGGATGCTGGTACTGAGTCCTATGCAGCTCTGTGCAACTCCCCACCTCCAGCCCCAAGTCATTCCGAAACAGTACTGTTTGCTCGCGTTCACTAGCAAATGAAAAGTAGCAGACCCCCAGAACCAATGACTCTCCATCCCACCCCGCGATAACCCTGACCCTCGGAAAGCCAACATCTGTCTTGTGTTTGAGGTGGCCGACAGCCAACCAGGGATCAGAAAACAATAATTTCCCTGGTCAGATGTAAACCTTGCCCAGCATGTTGACTTTATAAACCACCCTGTAAGCTCGGTAAATTTAATTGGTAGATAGGGCTGTCTTTCCTTGGCTCATTTCCCAGCGATTAATATTACCAGCATGAGTACCCACATGACCAGACAAACACTAACAAGGCTCTGTCTAGACAGAAAAGGCAGAAAGTTCGGGGTTTCACCTCTCTCTCTCTCTCTCTCTCTCTCTCTCTCTCTCTCTCATTAGGCTTTAATGTGCTACTTGTGAATGAAACAAATGTTTATATAACCCATGCTAGTAAATAAAGACTGCTCTCATGTACTTTCAGGGGAGACACTTCAGATAGGATTGGTCGAGCATAGGGAGCTACCATCATTGGTGATTTCCTATAAACTTCAAAGTTGGAAGACCCAACGGGAGGAAGGATACCACAGTTTGTAAGAAATGTGGGCAGAAGGCTCATAAATCAACACTTTCAGCAGGTTAACTTCTGTTCCTTCGGTTTATCTAAAATTCTACCTTAATTTACAGTGGAGAGGGTCATCAACCATGCTCACTCATGCTGAGAAAGAAACTGGATAGCCACCAATGTATGAAAGACTAGTAGAGGCACTTTTTAAAAATACCATGAAAAGGTAATGTGTGCATTGTAGAAACACCCATTTTCCAAAATCTGATATTTTTAGTGTTCTCTAAAGAGTTTTACTTTGTTGTTGAGAGAAGACCTCATCTTGGCTGGCCTGAAACTCACTAGTAGACCAGGCTGGACTTGAGAGTGCTGGAAATAAATTCAAGAGGACCCTTCCCAGAAAGAATATATATACAGGGAAACTAATTTTCCCCCCAGCCAGCATTTATATAACTCACCCAAAGCTTCCCTTAATCCCCTCTTAATGTTGCTCATATTGAACAAATTATTAAACTAAGTTTGCCATAAAAAATTAAATTCACATGATTTAGGGTAAGCAAACTCTAGTACTATTATTGGTTATTATTAAGATTAATCCGACCCTTCTCAGAAAGGATCCAACTACATCAATACTTGGTGCATTTTCAAATTTCCCTAAAAAAAAAAAGCGGAGGCTACAGAAGTGTGGGAACTGATGGCTTTTACTCTCACTGACGACAATTAAATTATCCATTCTCTCTTAATAACTAAGATGATAGCTGTAGGAAATAGAAGACCAGTAAGTGTTATAACGAGGGTGTTTGTGGGAGATGTCGTTAGCTGGATGAATAATATTAATATTTTCCTTAAAGGAAAGCACACTACCCTCTCAACACAAAATTCTGTCAAGATTATAAGTCATAGCCTCCATTTCCTCCAGGACATAAAAGGGACCTGATCTCATGTCCTATCCAAGTCCAGCCCTTAGACTGCCTTGTTTCTGTTTTCTGCTAGTTTGTTTTGTTTTGTTGACACAGGCTCTTTTTATGTACCCCAGCTGCCCTTAAGCCTTTGAACTCTCTATCCCCCAGTCTGAGACTCCCAGGGCTGATATTACAGTTGTGTGCCCCAATATGCACACCCTCCCATGGACAGTTGTGGATGTGGAATGCCTTGGGTGACGTTTTGAGAACAAATAGATCCTGAGCAAATGGAGACAACCCACTGGAAGAAGCAGCGAAGACACAACGTAGCATGATGGCTCCAGGGCTGGGCTCTTGGGGCTCACTGGATTCATGCCCTCCATACTTGTTTGCCAAAGAGTACATTTAACAAGATAGTTGGAGTCAGAATTCTCTCACAACAAAACCACGCCCCTTTGTTTTGTTCGTCCAGTTTTGTTTGCTTTGTTTTTTGCCATGTTCTGTGTTCTTTGCTGGCTTGTTTTTGAAATGAGATTTTGTAGCTCGAGTTGACTTAATGTTCACTGTATAACCAGTGTGTTCCTCAATTCCTCATCCTCCTGCCTCTAATCGTGGGATTACAGGTATGTGCCACCCAAAACATTCCTTGACACTTTCACTTCCAAGATACTTAATAAAAGAAATAGTCTTAAAATATAATAATCTCACACTGGTTCAGACAAATTACTTATGAATTGTGCTCAAACATTATACTTGGTAAATTCTGTGCATAGGGAACCTGTCCTTTTTTTCTCAAATTATCTCAAACAAATGTCTGGAATAACTTTACATCCAAAATAGGGCCTAGACGAGATTACAAACTTTGTTCTACAAATTTTAAAACTGTTGAAAAGATCCAGAGACCACCTATTCCATTCAACAGCACAACTTCCTCTTGCTGCTTCCTGACTTGAAGCACCTCCTTGCTACTCCTGCAGCTCTGTATACAAATATCATATATAATACACACATGTGCACACATGCACTCACATGCATATATGCGCACACATACACATGCACACACATGCACATGCGCACACAAATGCACACACACATACATAGGCACTCACATATGTATACACACACAAGCACACACATGCACACAAATGCATACACACATAAATAGGCACTCACATATGTGTACATATACACACAAGCACACACAAACACACACACACCTAGATATGTCCATTCACATAGTGTATTCTAGTGTTACCCACACATTCTTAGGCTTATCATTAAAGCCTCATTTAGTCTCTATTCTCCCTCCTGGCCATCTGGAAGTTACATCAGTTACACCTCCAGTCTTTCTTTATCCTGTACTGTCCCACCTCACTTTCTACATTGGGCAGAAAGACCTTCTAACACTGCCATGAACTTCATTGTCTTCGCAAACTAGCACTAACTTTTCTTTCCCTTTTTTGGGGGGTGGGGCAGTTGAGGGAGCAGTTTTAGAAGTTCCACTTCTTTATCCTACTATTACATAAAACAAAAACATGGGAAGTACATGAACCTCAGCCAGGAACACTGGTTATTGGTACTGCTTCTCTTTGACCTTGGAATTCTCAAATGGTAATGGAGGAGAAATGCAGCCGTGTAGCCCAGAGATACTAGCAGCAGTGAACAGCATGTGTTACTTACTTAGGTACTAAAAAATATGCTTCCTTTAACAAATTAGAAGCAGTTACTAAGGTGATCAAATGATTCTGAGAGTTGGGCCCAGGATAAAAAGAAAACACAAAGTTTCCCATCAGTGCTAGCTGCAGACTGTGTGAGCTGCTGAGATTGCAGGCAGCAGCATGTGGCCCAGCAAGTAATGCACCAAGCATCAGCATGTGGGTTACTAGCCATGCAGCTGGCAAACCAATCCCAAAAATGGTGGACTGGGCCCCATGTTGGGTGCCAGATGATGACAAAAGTTACAAAATAATCCCACACTAGTTCAGAATTACATATAATAAAGGGTTATTTATTTAGGGGTAGACTTGCAGATCACAGTACTAGATCACAGTCCTCTGCACAAATGGGGAACAGGAACCAAATCTAGCAGCTGGAAGTGAGAGCCCAAAACAAATGCAAGCACATGCTTTGCAGCTGCATTTATAGTATAAGAGACCACGCCAAAGTGGGATGGTACCTTAAAGGCTATTGGCTGAAGGAGCTCACCATTGTCTCTATCATCTACTGCACATTTTGGAAGCTGCTTGATTGCACTTCCTGCCTACTCAAGTAATATTATCTCCCTTCTCAGGCCTTTGATGGGGTTAAAGATTAGATAGGCGTAGTAACCATCCTCTTATGATCTAGCCAAGCCAGTTCTAATGCAAGACTTAGACTCCATAGAATAGAATGTTTATTAAAACATTAGGATATATGTTCCTTGCTTAATATTGTTTATGCTGGTTGTAATTCTAACTTTATACTTGATATCTGTTCCTAGTGTACATAGTTTTGTATTGGGTTTGAAATTCTCTTATTTAAACAAAAGGGGGAGGTGCTGTGGGAGCTCCTTCAGCCAATAAGCCTTTAAGATACTAGCCCACTTGGGCATGGTCTCTTATACTATAAATGCGGCTGTAAAGCATGCGCTTGCCCTCTTGCTTCTGACTGTCTCAGAATGATGAATGTCACTAGAGGCTTGAGAAGTCTTATATCACTAGAGAATAAACATAATGCCTGACATATAGATGATACAGTCACCATGCTGGTTTATTGGCCTGCCACTCTCCTGAGAGTATTTTATGATTTAAAAAAAATATGTATTCAATAAAACTTTGGAATAACTGGAACAAGATCACTTTCTCCAAATGTCTTATTTCCTTGGTAGCTGTATTTATTGAGAAATAAGTAGGCACAAGGCCAAAGGAGAACAAGAAGTGACCATAGTGAGGATGTGTTGTGAAGTATGGTCCTCTCTCTCTCTCTCTAAGCAAGGCAGGCATGCATCTCCCCCTTCCACGTCTCCTATCTTTCATCCCAACAAGATCTGCTTTGTAATGTCTTGGGGAAGCACATGAGGTGACATCATTTTGTTTGAAAAAACATCAGAATCCCATAGATTTTAAGAATAAAAGTCTCTGAAGAAGCTAGCTCCCATGGCTCCCAAGATGCTCCACAGATCAAAAATGCAGTACAACACATGTCAAAGTGGCAATGCTCTGTGTAATAGAAACAAGCTCAAAAAGAATTCAGAAAAATAAACAAAAAAACAAACAAATGCAGGATTATATATACTTGCCCATCAAGATGTAACTATACAAAAAGAAAAAACAATGTGTATCTGAAACTCAAATTCAACTGTCTGCCCTGGAGTTGTGTTGTTGGCATCCTACATGGGGAAATTGTAACAATAAGAGCACACACACACATACACACATGCACAGGAGCCAAGGGCAGCAAGGTATAATCACATCTATTGTTCCCATGGTGTTGGTGTCTGCCTCTGGGTGCAGAGTATTCTGGCAAGTTCATTTTGTTTTTGAAGTTGGCTGAGGCTGAGCAGCCATTTCTGACCAAATATCCTATGTAAATATGATGCGTCAATTCTGAGCTGGAATATTTAACTAACGGTAGCTGGTGTTCCTGTACTCTCCTCCCTTGATATGACAGCCAACAATCCAAAGAAATAAGCCACTGCCATGAAGATGCTGTAGCAAAGACTCTGGGGATTGCAGCTCCTCTAGGAATAGAAAGTAGACATTTGCCAGCCCCACCCACAAAGAAAAGAAATCCTTATTCTTTTTAATCACTGAGTCTGAGGAGTTGGGGTTGTGCACTGCCATTGGTTCTCCTAACCAAGGATGACACCGTGAAGGTAGATTGGTCACTTCTTGTTACTATGGAAAAATACCTGCTAAAAACAATTTAAGGAAAGAAAGATTTCTTTAGGCTCCCAGTTTGAAACGATAGCACACCATGGCAAATAAGGTAGGGCAGCAGGAATATGAGCTCACTGTTCCCATTGAGTTCACAGGTCAGGAGGTAAAGCGAGAGGAGTCCACCCAGGACAACAGCCCACAGAGCAGAACTATTCGCATCTTGCAGTCTCAGTTAGACCAATCTAGAAATCCCTTTACAGATATACCCAGAAATTTGTCCCTCAAATAATTCTATATTCTGTTGGCAATTCAGCTTAACCATCAGAGAAGGTTAAATGTAATTTTGCAGTGTGGAGAAGAGAGAAGCTGGGAGAGCCCATAAATGCAGACTAGTCTAAACAGAATCAAACTATAGAAATGAGGACCAATTGGGGGTGTGGCTCGGCATTAGAGGGTGCTAAAGTTTTCCAAGTGATTAGCATCCTGATGCTGCAGACTGAGAAGCTTTTGTCTAAAAACACAGAACAGAGTATGAGTGAATGGATGACCATAGAAGACATGGAGAATGTCTATTATTTTCCATGTGTTTTGTATGTTCCACATCAGCTTCCAGATAATCCCAACCAAGAGAGAGAACATTCTAGGTGCCTACAAGATAACTCAGCACTTGCCACATAAGCCTGACAACCTGAATTCAATCTCTGGAGCCCACATAAAGATGGAAGGACCACCTCAAAATTGTCCTCTGACATCTGTACAAGCTCTATGGCATGCCATATCCACCCCCACAGCACAGTAATAAGAACAAAAAAAATAGTCTTGTCGATTTTTGCACGTTCATAAGAAAAAAAGTTACCTTTTGTGAGACGGTTAGTTAATAAATGCCAAGTGTCTTCGCTGTATTGATCTTTCAACAGTATAAAAATCCTTCATCCTTTTTCTCTCAAAGAAAATGGGAATTTTAAGGAGCTACACAAAGTGCATGACCTAATGATTCATTGTTAGTCTGTCACGCTTATGTGTTCATTCAGTAGCCACAAAACCATTAGAATTATAAGTAATGCTAGGAGTAGCTATCATGTACTGCATTTATACTATAAGCAAGGGTTGGATAAGTGGCTTCCACTGATAATCTCTGTCAGTCCCAACAGCAACCCTATTGAATTAGTGGCAGTGATTACAGTTTATAAATGGATAAACTAAGGGTCATAGAAAAGAAGTAAATTTATCAAGATAATATAATATCAAAGGAAGGGGATTTTTATGAGTCCCAAACCCACTACTTTATGACTACTCAATCAGACTGATTCGTTAAAATTCCACTCCATCATTTCACTGAAAAGCTTTCACAAAATGGAATGTATTTAAATTTGAAGCAGAAAGTACTTGGTAAAGGGAAAAGATTACTTACCAAGAAATGTTCTCTCTTGTTGGGAAATAAACACCATGCCCTAAGTATCACCACTGCTATGAAACAGAACTGGCAGAGAGGAAAAGATCGCTCACCCACACAGTGCCAGCGTGGGAGTTTGGATGAGTTCAAAACCTCTGGAGATGTATTTCCACAGCGATTCTAACTCCTGTCAAGCTGACAATATTGACATCACATTGCCAGTCAGTCTGCATATCAATAGAACACGATAAAATATAACCAGCAGTGCTGTGTGTGCACTTCTTGGCTAGTACATGAAACTGGAAAGAAACCAGAGCCCTGCCAATGGCCTCTCTCTTCAGAACCCATGAAGACATATGAATCCATGTGTTTGTAAAAATCACATGTGCACATTTTGCAAGGAATGAGAGGGCACAACAGCCTAGTTACTATAAGTAATTTATACTAGAGCAATGGTTCTCAACCCGTGGGCCACAGTGCCCTTAGTGGTGGAATGACCCTTTCACGTGGGGTTACATTTCAGATCGTAACATGACTCACAACAGAAGCCAAATTGCAACTATGAAGTAGCAGCAAAGGTAATTTTATGGTTGGGGATCACCACAACATGAGGAAACTGGATTCAAAGGTCGCAGCATTAGGAAGGTTGAGAACCACTGGCCCAGGGGGTGAAAACACATATAAACATATCAGCAAGAATACTAATTCATTTCAAACTGTTCTGCACAGGTTGCCCACCCATGAAGAAATATGAGCACAAGTCATAAAATCCTGGAACCTCTTTAGACCCACCCTTAGAGCGTTGAGAACAGTGTTGCCCTCAAACTAAAGTCAAGACACCAAAAGTAATATTTTTTNCTTCTCTTCGAAAGCATTTCCCATGCTCATTCCACCAAAGAATTGATGTAATAAAACAATTAAATATATACTATTTAAAGGACCACATTTCACAGTTGCTATCTACTGGTGTCCTGTGGAATGCTGTTTATTTGTTTTTTTTTCCTTAGTCCTTTCTTCTTCAGGGATAATGCCACTTTTTCTTTCCTTTCTTTTCACCCACTCCCAAAGAGCAATATAGGCAGACCCTCTGTAAAGAGCTGACACGGCAAGCAAGAGATGAGGGATGCAGGCCAACATTTCCGCCCTGCCTGCAGGACTAAGATTTATAACCATAAACCTGCACATCTCTAGCTTCTGTATGCAAATGTGCGGCCAATTAGCGATCCACCTGCAACTGTTAATTAAAAGGCCGAGGGTGATGAATCACCGCGAAACAGGGAGGCGGGCTAGCTGGCCAGCATTGTCTCTTCCCACACAAAGGGCAGCCCAAGGAGAGAACCTCCAAAGGGTCGCTCCCCAAAGAGCCATCAACATTTATATCTACTAATTTGAAAGGAAAAAAAAAAACAATAAATCTTGCGGGAAATGTAATTATGTTACAACTAGAAAAGAAAAGCAGTTGAAGCCAAACAAGTGTTGGTGCATCTTAGAGAAGCTGGCCTGCTGGGTAATTTTCCCATGGAATTCAGAGAGAGAGAGAAAAAAGAACTAGAAAAGGACTTGGACAGAAACCACATGTGATTATTTCCCCTTCAGTTACAACAAATTTCCACAGTTTCCAACTCAGCAAAATGCCTGAACCAACGCTGAGCAAAGAACAGAGTCACAGACGCTCATACTGCCTAAGCTTTGAGACACTTATTGGATTTCTAGCTTTTAAGTTCAGCTGAAACAATGTCATTAAAATTCACATGAAAATAAAGAAGTAAGCTCACTTTCCCAGTCCCCCAAGCAGCAGGACCGGCAGAGCTCCACTTCTCTCCCACAGTGAATGGCTGGGGTAACTCTTCCTTCTCCAGTCTTCAGCTCAGGCCTAACTCACCAAACCACGGCTGTGGCCGCAGCGCTTTATGATCCACTTAGACCTCAAACCCACACCTCTTCATGGTTCTCATGCCTCAGCCCAGAGGACAACCACAGCACTGGCGGCGCTGACTGAGGGCCAGGTCTGTGGCTATGCAGCCCTTGCCTTCAAAGGACTAAGTGCAGGGTCTGGCTTGGTTAGAAGCACTTTTCCCAGGCAGCTCCAGCAGGCCTGGGGTGTGCGCGGGCACCCCCCTGAGCAGTTTTCTGTGTGTGACATCCCCAAGGACCTAATGAGGTTTCATGAGAAGGACACCCCTTAATCAAGTGACCTCACAGGGGAAACACCAGAGAGCTATCTCAGTGTGTTACTGGCAGGCAAGTCTAATAGACGTGCATAGATTTACCTCATCAGGAAAGAGCATTGCCTGGGGAGAAGAAATAACACTTAGTGAAGGTAAGCCAAAACACTGCTTTGGGTTTGCACAGGGTCACCGCTCAGAATCTCGTCTTTACTTCACTGTATTTATAGACCCGTATATCAAGTTTCTACACTGTTAGCTTTTACTATCGCTAAGCATTTGTAATTGTGGTAAATGGCACCACATTTTCCTAAATGAAACATGGAAGTGTTTGCTTAGTGCACACAATGTGTGCGATGTTTCTAGCTGCATTGCCCTCGTGAACCTCTCAACCGCCGGGAGTATTGCCCCACGTCATTAGGTTGTCAAACCTGGGTTTTCACAGTCCAGTGTATCTCCTAACCCCATCCTGTCTGTTCCGTATAGTCTGGAGAATGAGTTACAGAGCCCACGATTTGGGTTTTGAGTGAGTAATGAATTTATTAAATATGCAAGTCATAGTTAAAGAATAAATAGCGAATAAATAGGAAGAGATTAGATAGATAGATAGATAGATA
>JAQHUG010000056.1:1078375-1092677 GCA_028555095.1 Dicrostonyx torquatus | reverse complement strand
ATACATATACATATACAAATACATATACATATACTCTTGTACATATTGGAAATTTTCCCCAACAAAATGTTTAACCAAGAGCTGGAGTTGTGGCTCCGTGGTACAGTATCTGTGGTGCATGACCAAAGACCTGGGTTTGATCCCCGGCACTAAATACTATGAAGAACTTGACCCACCCCCTCCCCATTCCAATCAAATAGAGCATTTTAAATGACAGGCTCTGCAACACTCTTCCCAACAGTACTGGATTTCTGCGGCTAGTCTGCATGTCTCTAGATCATACAGCAGACTCCAGCTTCGTCCCCCATGCAGGCTATTCCGTTCACAGGCATGTGCCTCGCCCAACTCCTTTGTGCTCTCATGCTCAAACCCATAGTTGTTTTGACTAGTATATTGCCAGTTATTACTTTTATGCATCTCAAAGCCACACATTTTGAAAGAGGAGAAAAGTCAGCTCTAAAGGAAACAGTTGCCAGCTGATGAGTTTGCTGGAAAGATAACTTAGGGCTTAAGCGTTCTGTAACTCTTATGGAGGAGACGAAGGGAGAGAGAACCCTTCTGGTTCTCCTTCCCAGCCAGGGCACCATTTCCTAGCTGCCAAGAGTGTTGCGTGGGGGGGGGGGGTGTTGGCAAGTGTTTAACAGCCAGATTCCTGGGGGGTTGTAAAGGTGTCCAGTATGTGCAGCTTTTGTTGACTTTCATGATGCAAATGCCTTCTTGAATCATGGCCAACTGCTCGCCACCAGAATGAGGTTGCTGAATGGGGAGCTGGGAAGCCCTGTGCAGTTTCTCAGCACACCACCGACACCGTGGAGCTCACGAGCATTGCCTTCTCTGAACAGGTGCCCCCTGCCAGGGTATCGCCTCTGAGATCTCACCCAGAGCTACTTGTGGACAATGAGCAACTGATGCAGATGCCCGAAAGCTTGGCTCTCTCGTCTCTGGGTTAGTTGATTGTGTGGTATAATTTATCCATCAGAGTCATATGAGGCAAATCACCACCCTCTGAGACACACCGTTGATCATAATTCTAAACGTCTGCATGTTTAAACCAAGTTTCACAATGTTTCGGTTTAACCTAAGGCAGGCCATCCTTTTCTCCAGGGTCCTTGAGGACAATCCAGGCTCCAAGCTGCTGGATTACTTGGTCCTGCAGCTATTCCCACCCTGCCTAACTACAGGAAACTTGAGCAAAGTTTGAGGGAGTGGGTGAGGGTGTAGTTACTGAAACCTCGAGAACTCGGCTTCTGTCACTACTTTGTCCATTTGCTGCGGCAGGCGTTCAGGGGTTGTCTCTGCAGCACGCAAGCGCATAGCAAAGCTGCTCAAAGCGTGGATGGTATCACTAGACCCCAGGCTATCCTTCAATCGGGACCAGAGAAAAAGAGAAAGGGGTGGGAGTCAAAGAGAAAAGATGTGTGAGGGAGAGAGGACAGAAAGGAGAGGAGGGATCCATTGGTTGGTGAGCCGTAAAGTGATCTTCAAGAATTGATCCCCAATCCATCCTTTTACAGATGGGACAGTTGGAATTGGGGGCTCTTTGCTGACGACTCGAAACTAAAGTCTTTGTGTCTTGCATTCCCAGGCCAGCTACTTCTCTGCCTGTCAGTTGCGGGGTTAACTTCTTAAGACCACACTGATCCCAGTACAGGACGAGGAAGTCCGAAGACATTTTAGAAAATCAGAAGGATTTTCCTGCTGATGTCCCAGCACTGGGTGGTGGTTTGTCTAGCAGGGAGCCTTCAGACTCTGTACATTCCCAAGTGTGTGCTAGAAACCATCACTCCGTCCAAAAGGAGGCCAAAGTCAAAAATAATTTTGTACTTTCCAGCTGGTGTCCTTTGATCACTGATGGTCCAAGAATGCCCTCTGGTGACTTCCTGCTGTGTGTTCAGGCAGACATGTAGCTCCTGGAGACAGAGGGTGGCTGTGGGAAAAGGGAGGGAGGGCTAGACCCCTGCATGTGGTTTTCTCTCCCAGCAAATGTACTGTGGGTGTTCTGTGAGCAAACTGGTGGGCTGTGACCAGGAAGTCGGATAAAAGGTTAATACATTGGTAAGCCCCAGTTTGCATTTGTGTTTTGTTCTCTAATGATGTCTATAATTATTTTTAATTACACAATTATTTCAATACTTACTCAACTCATATTATATTAATTCAAGGCAAAGAGGCAATAGCAAATTGGTAGGCATAAAAAATCTCTAACACAATTTTAACTTGAGCTTGTCCTTCTGTGGTTTTTCTACAGCACATGACCACCGTTTCAAAGAACATTAACAAAAGCATATTCATGGGTGCTCAGAATGGATCTTTGCAAAACTGATGCTTTTTTAGTTTTGGAGGCAAAAATTTAAGACAGAAAGAAGAAAAAGTGGCATTCGCGTCCCTAAGAAAATTGAATGGAGCGTCGATTAGAGAGCGTGATGGAGACGAAGGCTTTCTGGAGCTGTGGCGTGAATGCACTTACCCTGGTTAATTCTTATTCTGATCAAAAATATTAAATGTAAGATTTGAAACGAACAGCGACAGCCCTCGTGCATGTGAAGACTAGCAAGGACAACAACTCTCATTTGTTTTTACCCAAGTGGCAGGGAACAGTAGCAATTCCCTTGTACTATTGCACACGAACCGTCACAAGCACCTCTGAGAAAGGAGTTACTCTTTTCCACACATCTCAGATGAGAATTCTGAGGTGGGCTGGTCAAGAGTTCACTTAGCTCAAATACTCACTTTTGGGCTCCTCAGCCAGCCTGAAACAATAGACTTTCCCAACCAGTTTCTCTGCCTGCCTCTTTGGATTCACCCTTGCCTGAAATCTCTTCCTGTTGCCTAATGCCTCCTTTGTTTAAGAAACTGATATCCCATGATTGGCGTCCTTTGGCACGAATTTTGTTGGCGAAAGTGATGCAGAAATTGTTTCATCGTTCTGCCTAACATCTTTTAAAGGTTTGGAACCAGGTATCAGAGGCTAGTCTGCTCCCCTAGCCTCCTTTGCTGTCCAGACAGTGCTTTGTTCCTTGTATGATTTGTTCTCCGGGCTTTTATTTACCCAGGTTCGGTCCAGCTATGTGAATGGCACATCTGGTGCTGTGCAGCCATCTGAATGCAGTCTGTCTGTAGCAGAGCACAGTGAGACTACTGCCTCCTCGCTATCCAAACTGATTGATCCTCGCCGCAGCGGCACCACACTGACCACCCTCTCGGAGCTCACAGCCCGTGACAAACTTCTTTCATTTTCACCCAGGAAGTGTGACCACCGGCCAGTCTGCAAATAAAACCTTTTATGGCCTGATTTCTTAGGGTTTTTTTTCCCACCCCTCTGTATTGAGATTGTCCAAATCTCAAGTCAAGATGTGAAAAAGTGGGGTCCACAAGAGAGCCCATGGTTTCCCTCATCAGGGTCCTTAGCCTGTCAGTGCCCCATCATCTATGAGTCTCCCAATTCAGCTCTCCCGTATCTTCATCTTCCCATGAGGACATCATAAGACATGATCACATGTCTTCCTGAACTCCAGACATGCTTTGTCTGTGCCATTTCCCCTCCCTACCAGGCTCCCCACTCTATCAAGAGAGGAAATGAGGTTGGTTGGGCATATCTTGTTTTTAAGCAAACCCACATTTAGTGACATATCACTATTAGGACATAACACTATAGTCCTAAAAGGAACAACTGGGTGTTTAAAAGAAGGAAAGAAAGAAAGAAAGAAAGAAAGAAAGAAAGAAAGGAAGGAAGGAAGGAAGGAAGGAAGGAAGGAAGGAAGGAAGGAAGGAAGGAAGGAAGATCCTATAAAACCCAATTTTGAGCATATAAGAGAAATGATATTTTGGTTTTTTTTTTATACTTTTACAAAACAGATGAGAAATGTATTTTCAAGATTAGGGTACACAGCTAGGGAGTGCAATAATGCCTCAGCAATGAAAATTTAGAAGCTTTATGTTTAAAATCCAAGCAAAAAAAATCATATGTATTTTCTATTCCCTCACTGGCCATCTTCTGAAAGGCCCTAAATACTTCTCAGAAGCAATGGATATCCATCCTCACAAAGGACCAGGCTAAAATAGAAAAAAAAAAAGATATTGCATACCACACATGGGACCAGACTTGGGCAAGCACTCTTACCTCTGAACTGCAGTTCACTCTTCCTGTGGACAGGCCCAATAGCTGCTATCTCTCCTAACCAGTGGGAGATCCTGAATAAATTGTCACCAAATTTAATCAAAGCAATTTCACTGTGTGTTACATGGGCATCTGTCCCACGTCAGCTTAGTGACATGTCTGATGGGCATGTGCCCCCATGCTAGATGAACACTTGAGAATTGACAGGCAGGAAAGAAACCCCCAGTTACAGTTCTGCTCTGTGCAGGTTTGAAATACTGTGATAAAAACAATGAAGTCGCTTCGTGTTCAAGAGTGGAAGTACTATACATCTATTAAGTTTATGTTCTTTTCAAGGAACTAGTGGGCCGAGTGAGTGGTAAAGCTGGGTTTGGGCAAGCCTTGAATTATGTAGTACTCAGAGCCACGACCACTTCACAAATGCCACCAACCCCACGTGTCACTAACAGACAGCACAAAGTTTACCACTAGCTGGCTGAAGCCTTCGGAGCCAAAGACTGTCTAGAGGAAAAAGGATGATGTCAAATAAGAAGCTAAAAATGATGCTAAGAGGCCCATGATCAAATTTCACCCACATTCCCCATCATCCTTGTTTGGTGACGGCCCAGACTCAACAGACTCCTGTGAGCTCAGTGAGTAACCCACCTCCATTGCCAAACTTTCTAGCTCCCCTTCAGGGGTCCTTGAAGTTCATGGGCAATGAGAAGCCACAGTGAGAAGGCTCAGATTCTATTATATCTTTCAAGGATCAGAGATGCTAACAGATAACTAAATGACTGACAAATGACTAAGGCCTTTGTGCCCTTCAAGGGATGGCTGAAAGTGTTCATGACCACTTCTACCTGGACAGGCAACAAGCACTCACATCCAGAGACAGAAAGAGCAGTCTCACTTTCCCCTTCGCTCATCATGAACTTGAAGAACCTGCCCCTGACACAATAAAGTGTCAGGCCAAGAAGTCTTTTGCCAGTGCCTGTGAATCTTCAATTATCCCACTGCTGCTTCTTTTCTGAAATTTCAAGCCTTCCAGCAGCCCTCCTGAAAGAGAAAGCTACAACCAATCGTTTCCATGCCTCCCTCCACTTGTAAGACACACTAAGTCCTCCCCGTAATGATTAACTGCCAGCCTCTCTCTTGTCAGGAGTGATGTTTCCAATCAAACCAGACAAGCGTTTTGCTCTGGCTCCTGCCTCTACCTCAGAGGCCAGGTCTTGAGGAATGAGACTTCAGGTGGCTGCTGACACCTCTTTTCACAGAGAGGCTTCTCTTGACAAACAATATTGACTGCAAATCTGTCAGGACTTTCTATAGCCATCAGTCTCTTGTGTCCCTTTGTCTTCCTGGGAGTACACACCTGTGCTTCCTCTTTCTCCCATACGAAAACGAAGTAAAATAAAAAGTTGAAATTCTCAGAATGAAGGCCAGTGAGAGCCTTGCAGCTCGTGGGACGTGAATTTACACTGTGGAGTCACCTTTCCAAGGGGAACTAAATTCTACAGAACAAAGGGATGCCTCAGAGACATGAGCATTGTAGTTGCCCAGAAGAACACTTTGAAACGTGCTTTGCTGTTGTCTGGCTGACTATCCCTCCTCATTCTTACAAGCTCTTAGAAAGTCAAACTTTGGTTAAAACAGGTTTAATCCGTAGGCACCATGACTTCAGTGATCCAGTGTTCTGAATGGGAAATATCTTTGGTGTAAGACAATATGGGGTCATAGGCAGTTTTGCTTTCCAAATCCTGTGCTAAGCAAACTAAATACATATGAGGGCCAGATTCGTGGCATAGGCTTTCAGTTTTCATCAAGTCTGATTGAAAAAGAAGGAGAAAGAAAGGAGAGGCTGGTGGGAGGGAAGAAAGAAAGGACTTTGGTTCATAGCAGGATTCAGGGACCTCAACTTTGGGCAAAGGAAGAAGACTTATTGCCCCCTAGGCCTTGGTAATAAATCAAGAGTCCTACAATAGCAACTGTATGTTGTTAACTCTGCCCCCACAGATGCTCTGTGAGCCCTGAAGCAGCTCCAGCATCCGGGACTGCCAACCTGCCTATAGAATTGATAGACAACCAGGGGCGTGATTATTTCAGTTCAGTGAGGGTTGCAACCTTGCACAAGAAGTCAAAGAGAGTCTGTGTTAGGTTAGGATTAAAGCCTGGTCTGCAATCATTACCTAAATTGTTCCAGGATAATAAAAACTTGGGAGTCAGAAACTGAGATAAAGACCTGGTAAATGCAACGAACAGAGGAGAGCTGATTGGCTAACCCAGTCAAGCAATAGCCAGCTTCATCCTTTGATTCAAGGTGGTTTTAACTGGCAGAGTGGAATGGCTGTATGAACAACCCCCACCCCCCGCCCAACATGAGGTCCAATAGCCTGGGGGATCCAGGGTGTGCTGGTCCCATCTTCTGACTAAATAACAGAAAACAGCACAAGAACCCACTATTACAGGTTCTTTCTCTTGACTCTTGAAGAAGAAAGAACTGGAGTTTTGGTGAAAGCCAAAAGATCTCTTCTCTCTCCAAGGTTTATCAGTCACTAAGCTGATGGCCTGGCAGCGAGCAGTCGGCAGCTGCAGGAAAGGGAACACAAGTGTCTTTCTTCTGGCCTGTTCCTCATCTGTGTGTACACCCAGTTGTCTAAGATGAAATATCAGCCACTTCCCAGCAACACGGAGAAATACACATGATGACAGGGCTGGACTTGCAAACTTGTTTAATAACAAAAGCTTAAGCTAAAATGATTCGTTATAAAACAGAATATGGTTGGTTGCCACAGATCTAACTTACCTTTTCCATTTTTCTAAATTTTTGAAATTAATGATGACAATCTAATGTTGATTCAAAGCAGAGAGGGAGAGAAAACAGCCATGTTTTTTGGATAGATGTCTAAGTCACAAGGAAAAAGGATCTGTCTACAGATGGGGGTGGAGTCATTTAATGGTAAAAGGCAACAAATCTGTTTAATGAGGAAGGATTTAATCTGCCTACAGAGAACCCCAAGTCTCTGACACTCTGTTCCAAACCTCACAGCTCTACAAGGCTCAATCTCTGCCCAGTGTGTACTTTAAATATGGGCAATGGGACCCTAATTACACAAATAGAAAAGTGACCAGAAGGAAATTTTTCTTTGATCATAAAAAGATCCTTGGTCCTTGCCCATATCTCACGTATCAATGACTAAGTTGAAATGGATAGCACGAGGGTGTTTGTGTCAAGTTATGTGAATGAATCTAAGAGGTCAACCAGATTTAAAAACAACCACTTTTGAGCAAAAAGAGAAAATACACAGTGTAAGAACTATGTCTCCTACTCCTTTGTTCATGGCAGACATGAATACTCAATACCAGCGCTGCCAAGGAACCTACTCAACCGCAGAACCCTTCCTGTGGAGCTCCAAGCGGCTCCTGCCGGTCAATGAGAACTGGCTTCCGGATTGAAATCGCCCTGCCATCCTTGAGTGACAGAAAGCAGGCACTAACGTTTTGCACTCAGCTGTTTGTTTACTGTTTGTTTAGCTAAACATCTAGAATACTTCATCATCTGATTCTCTTTTTGTTTGTTTTATTTTAGTTTTTCGAGACAGGGTTTCTCTGTGGCTTTGGAGCCCACGCTGGAACTAGCTCTTGTAGACCAGGCTGGTCTCGAACTCACAAAGATCTGCCTGCCTCTGCCTCCCGAGTGCTGGGATTAAAGGCGTGCACCACCACCGCCTGGCCATTATCTGATTCTTTAAGTTTTACAAGCTCTTTGTTCACACCTGACCTTTAAGCCCCTCAGAACCTTTGTGAGATAAGGTGGTCAGGTATTTGGACCCTCTCTTTTTTTTTTCTTAAAGAAGGAAGGGCTTGTTTGCTCACAGTTTGAGGGGACAGTCCGTCATGGTGGAGAAGCCATAGAAGCCAAGTCTTGAGGCAACTGGACGCACTACATCTGTGGTCAAGAAGAGAGAAAGATGAATGTTGGCGCTCTGTTCCCTGTCTCTTTTCAATTCAGTCCTGGACTGCCCCGCCCCCCCCATGAAACAGTGTCAACCACAGTTGTGGAGAGTTCCCACTTCAATGAATCCAGTCTAAAAGCTCCCCCAAGGCAATTTTTGATGATAATCAATATAAGCATCACAAGGATTTGTCAAATACATTGGCTGTTTCAATTTGTTCATCTGTTCTCTGAGGAAAATGTGAGGCAGGAGGATCTCTCCTTGTTCTCCTTTTTATTTCCAGTGCATCTTACAGAGTCTGGCTGAGAGGGGACACTGTGAACTCTAACAGATGCTCTGTGAACTGCTGTAGTGAGACCTAGCACCGCCATTCTTAACCAGGAGACACAGAGTGCACAGAACACAGGGAACCAGAGGCGAGCAAGCAGGAAGAGAACCACTTTTGTTACAGGGCTGACAAGCCAGAGACGAGGAGAGGTGAAGACTACAGAGCCCAGACCCTCTGTGGGGTCCACATGGCCACATCCGTGTCACTCCCTCTTCTCGAGAGGTAAGTGATAGACGTCTGACAGCAAATGTCCCTCTCTCCCAAGCTTTGGAATCATGAGGATCTGTTCTTATTCTTTGGAACCTCAATTTGTAAACAAGGGAAGTGGAGGTCACAGAAGTGGTCTTGTAAAGTCGGAAAACTGCTATGGGCAAAGAAAGAACGTGTCTTCATTTGTCTCTGAGACCAGCACTCTGCTTGCTATGGAGCTGAAAATTCCAGAATTTGGAATGAAATGTCGGGATTGAGGAAGTAATATAGACTGAGCATACAGCACACAGAAACGAGAAGGCAAGGCCGGCCCAAGAGGGTGGGCAACTTGGCCATGGTCACAAAGCCTCTGGAACTGAAAAACCAAACCTGGGCTCCTCTGTGTCAGGCTGTGACTGGTGAAGTGAGCTGTGGGGCTCAGCACAGAGGAGAAATGTGTATCAATGTGTAGATGCCATTCTTGTAGCTCTTACCTGCAAGTTTAGCTTGAATTAAAGGATTTGGGGGGACCATTTAACTTAATTACCGCTAGTTTTGGAATGTCTTTGTAAGAATATCTGTTGGCACAGATACAGTGTGGAAGGCTAGGAGATGGGTCACATTTACCTGTGTTCCTATGGAAACTTTGAATATTTGTTTTATATGGATACTCCCCACACTGCCCAGAAGGACCTCTCTCAGGCCCCTTCCTTCCTTCCACGGGTATCACCGTCTCAGTGACACTCACCTCCGCGCAACCCACCCCCTGCCCACCCCTGCAACGTCCCTTTCACTGCAAGCTGAAGGAAACAGGCCTGCTGACTCAGAATAGTCCCCGCCAACTGACTTAAGATAAGACAAGCACCTTGGCAGGGAGACTTGAATAGAAAATTGCAAACAGCTTTTGAAGTTGCAGATCCAGAATACTCTAAGCCAAAGGAGAGGGGCTTGCCTCTTCTGCCCCTCGTCTAACTCAACACTCCCAAAGGGTGGAAATGGGTCGGGCCAGCCTTCGGATGTGATCTCACAAGGCTGCCTGTCGCACACATGCCTGCCACCAGAGTAAAACCCCCGGGAGGCTTGTCACCACCAGAAGCAGGGAACATCTTTCTGCTGGAAGCAGAGCAGAGGGGTATGGTTTAATGTCCTTTCATGTGCTCAGACATGTCCTGCCTGGTCTCAATGGGCTCTCACCTCTGTAAGAAACAAGCACTCCAGATCGTAAGACAAGACGACGAAGGTCTCTGACACAGAGCTGGCCCACCCTATCACTTGCTATTGTGTGACCCTGACCAAGTGACTTAATCCCTCAGCTTTTCCACCTGCGACACGGGACTGAAACAATAGCACTGCAATACGTCATTACTTACAATACCTAGGGCTTTATAAAAACTACAAAACAGGTAAAATATTAAAGTAAGTGGGTCAGGGACAGAATCTGGCAAAATGACAGATGCACAGTCAGCAATAGATGTCACTGTTTATTTTAAAAACAGAAAATAGAATTATCAAAATACGTACTAGAGAACTCTTGAGTTTGGGTGGCACCTCAGTAGATTCCCACTGTACTTTAGATTCCATATAAAGAGGTACAGACAACCCTGATGTTATGGTGTCATGTTTAATGACATTATTGTCATGCATAGAAATGAATAATTAACAAGAGTCAGGAATATTCTTTTTAGAAAGTAACAGCAAGATTATACATATTTTAGCCTATATGTGTGTGTGTATCTTAGCCTGCATGTAGTATGTATACATATCTTACTTAGTTTGTATATAATATGTATGTGTGTATGTGTATATCTTAGCCTGTATGAGATATATATTTCTATACTTTCCAAAATTCAAACAAAAAATTGATTAGTTTCACAGTTAGAAAAATTACACAAAACACACAAAACCTAAAGTACCAGCTGGCTTGCAATGCACAAACAGGGCTATCTACTGGAAATCGCGATCAAAGAGTAATAAGCCAGGAAGACTGCGTCATGACTTCCCCTGCTGGCACAATTAGACATTTCTTCTGGAAGCTTCGAGAGGCCCAGATTTCAAAATTTAAATGGAAAGGGGCCACAGATATCTCTTAGAGATTACCAGCAGGACTTCCAGCCCAGAAAAAGCCAAAACCACGGATTCTTTGACATGTAGAGGGCACCATCTGAGCCTGTAGCTCTCTGTTTGAGAGTGACCTGGTGAGTGTGCAAAGACAGACAGGCAGACAGACTAAATGGCACACACACACACACACACACACACACACACCACATACACACTGCTGTTTTGTTTCCACTGCTTTGCCTTACATTTTCCTTGAAGGAGTTTGGGGATTCAACCTTTGTCTTCCTCCATTTTCATAGAAATGTCTCCAACCAGGGTTTCCCTTCAGCTGGTAGAGAGTTGCTAGTGTCCTCTGAACATGAAAGGTCTGAAAGCGGACGTTACAGGCCCCATCTTTGAAGTAGTCATGTAAGGAAGATGGGGAATTACAGCGAAGCTAATCTCGTCTCAGGATCTCTGAGCACACAAACTAGCTGGGTCATTTGGCAGCAGACAAAAGCTTAAGGGACCTCAAAAGCTGGCTCTTGCTTAGTGGTAAATTCAGGGCCTCTCATGGGCTGAACCAATTACATATTTGAAAACCTCTAATATATTAAAAATTGAATAGATTCCAGAATACTGCTACATGAGCTATGGTATTTTTTCATATTTACATTTAAGCAAACGATGCTTTTGACCCAGGAGTGACTTTTAAAGCAACATGCGTGCGTTGATTTGGAGACAGCGTCAGACATCAGGCTCTGAGGCCCTTCATCAATAAAAACCCCAACAACAAGCAGCCCCCTGTGGCCGTGCCTGTCATGAACTGAGAAGAAGATTCCTGAGGGGCTGGTCTTAGGTCACAACGTCAGCCATGGCTCATGGTGTTGTGGGAAGGGTGGGAGAGGCCAAGAGTGACCTCAAACTGGTGCCTCCCTCAGATCTCATGTGCCTCCTGAGACACTCTCTTTGGACAAGACCTTTAGATCCAAAACAAGAAGTATAACCCAACTAGATGCTCGGCTCTTCATGGGGCTGCCGAGGGATGTAAATCTTCCTAGGACTAGTCGTTTTCTTCACACACAACAAATGGATCCTACCCAAGTAGAGAGACAGATCTCCCAAGATGCTCCTGGGTACTCCTAAACCCCATGTCTCTAAAACCCCTTCAGGACAGGCAGCTGAAAAGGACATGAATGCTATATTGCTCAGTCTGTATGATGACTGCCTGATTCCAGGTTCCCTGGAACATAGGAAAACAAAGAAAAGGCCACAGAGGCTCCTAAATCATGGAATAATGAAAGTGAGATGGGACAGTTATACAATGACCTGACCTGAGGACTCTCATGGCAGCCAAAACCATGCCAACTTCACAGTGGTCAGTCTCAGGCTTCTGCTTTGCCATAGTCTGGTCTTACAGTGCCTGATATACACCATGAATTTGGTTAATGTCAACTAACTACATCTGTGGACTGAAAGCCATTAGGGAAAACCCCAACACCAGTATGAGAAACCTTCCTTTGAGTTGTTGGTCAGGGTTGTCCAAGACTCCTAAAGCATCGTATAGGCTATTGCTACTGTCCTTAGTTGCCCTTCCCAACCCCCAGAGGCAGAAGGTAAATCCCTGTTGCTGGAGACACCACACACTTCAGACACAGGGTCCAGAGGACCTGAGCTGGACCTGACGTTGAAAGCTCCCTTCCTGACAACTAGCTTCCACAGTACCAGAAGGCACTATGGGAGCTTCCGAAAGAAGGGAGCAATCAGAACCACTAGGCTCAGAACCACGACAATGGTCAGCACAGCATAATGAGCCGAAGGGTAACCAAGAGCTCTCTAGTTGGACTCAAGGTCCAGTCAACAAGAGGAAAATCATGCCTGGTTCTGAAAACCTAGCCAATATTACCCAGGCTTAGGGAAGTCACGAATCTTGTAGGAGAATCTGCAGCCACCACTTTACTAAAGAGCATGCATGATTCCTAACCACATCCTAAAGATGCATCCTAATGCTCACAGGTGAGTCCAGCTCTCACTATTTACAGCAAATGGAGATTGTTACAGAAAACCACAACTGATAAAGATGCAGAGCTGTGGATCCCAGCTCCAGGGCACAGATCTACAGCGCAGCACCCGCACCCAAGCAAGGCTCAGGGATCACTGTAGAAGAGAGGGAGGGAAGATGATGAGAACCAGAAGCTTGTTGTGAGACTGTGCCTCCCAGAAATGCCACAGAAGCTACACTCATGACGTCTCAACAACATGGCTGCCTAACACGGCCTGAGTATAGACGACACCAACTGTGCTAATAGGGAGAAAGCTCAAGAGGCCTCAGTCCTACACAAAGAACTACAGACAGTTAAGGAATGCTGGAAGCAGGAGAAATAGTCTCCTCCAAGGAAAAGCACACCAGCTGAGCATGCAGCATCAGATGGTCAGCCCTGAAAACACACACACACACACACACACACGTGTAATGTTATACAAACTGACCAGGTTGTACTTATAAATTTAGAAATACATACTACAAACACACACGTGTACGTGCACACACACACACTCATGCACATACACACACACTCATGCACATACACACACACACACATACACACCAATTATAGAAAATGAGGTCATAAATCTTAAAGGGGATTACATAGGCAGGGTTGAAGAGAGGAAAGGGAAGGTAGAAAATGATAAAATTGTATTATAATCTCAAAAATTATAAAATTCTTTTTTTAAAAAAAAAAAAGGAAGTTGTTAGATTTTGGATTCAACACTCCTTTTAGTCCGTTTTTGAATTCTCAGCTGGTGGTTTTCCAAGTCTTCCCATGAATCCAGCTATCTCCTACTAGTTTGTTTCCCCTCAAATTATATAAAGAATGTCAACACACCTGTTGTGTTTACTTCTCGGTCTCAGGGACATTGCTTCCTATTGATTCACTTTGTGGTTTAGAAGTTCAAAAGCGTTTCTCCCCCAGGAAGAATATCAGAGCAAAGAAAATAGAGTTACAAATCTACTTAAGAAAGAACCAACAGGGTTCTCCAAGGAAAACAGAGGATTTGGCATCAGGAGAACATGCCCACCACACAGAAAGAAGCCAAACGGATTAGTCATTATAAATACAGATGTGCTTTTGAACAAAACACAATAAAAAGTTGAAACTTACTCTTGAAACAAAAGAACTGACTACAAATGCTATTGGGGTCTGAGGGAGAGGCACACAGTTCCCTGCTGGACACTGACATCAACAGAAGGGTTGGTGGGCACCCCGGGGAAGTGCCCACCTTTTGCCTTAAAAGGCCAAGTTTATTCTCCCTGTTTTGCTACACACAGCAGATTTTAGCAGTTCACCAAATGGTCCTGTGAGTCTTCAGGAAAGTGATGGGGTGCTGAGAGACAGCCACACTCCGCGAGAGGCTGTGGGTCTCTAGAGGTGTCCACACTTACCATGCACAGCTGAGCCTAGAAGTTCCAAGAAGTCTTCTCCGACAACACACAGCAGCGTCAGCGGCCATTGGCCTCCCTTGAAAAGGGAGGCTAAAAAAATGGGCTGAAAAGCAGACTGTGGGGCTGGAGAGATGGCTCAGTGGTTAAGAGCATTGCCTGCTCTTCCAAAGGTCCTGAGTTCAATTCCCAGCAACCACATGGTGGCTCACAACCATCTATAATGAGGTCTGGTGTCCTCTTCTGGCCTG
>JAQHUG010000056.1:1051842-1077187 GCA_028555095.1 Dicrostonyx torquatus | reverse complement strand
CATTTATATTAGGATGAAAGTGACTGTGTGGGCCAAGCCTGGTGGCACAGGCCTTCATTGCAGGTACTCAGGAGGCTGAGGCAGGAGAGTTGCTATTGCAAAGCCTACTTAGGCTACAGAGTCAGTGCAAAGCCAGCCTGAACAACGTATTGAGAACCTGGCTCAAAATGTTTGGAAAGGGGCTGGGAATGGAGTTCAATGGTGGACGGCTTGCCCAGCAGGTATGAGGTCATAGGTTGAATCACCAGTTAACACACACACACACACACACACACACACACACACGCCCTAAAAGAATGTCGACCATAGAATTTTTCTTTTTTACTAAAAAGAAGTGATGCTGTTATTGTACAAAACAGTGAGACTCCTTCCTCTTCCCCCGCCCCTCCTCTCCAGCTCCTCGGTAGTTGTGTCTGTGTGCAAGCATGCTCTCAAGTGTGGAGTGTGTTTCAGGACAACCTTGGGTGTCGCCACTGTGGATTACAAGACGCCAACACCTTCATCTGTATTCACCTCCCATGCTGTCAGGAATCCTGTGTTACAGACCGGTGAGTCTGTGTCCAGTCCTACATGGATTCTGGGAATCCTGACTCCGATCTTATGGAGTCAAACTTTTAACCCACTGAGCCGGTTCTTCGGCACAGCAGCAGAATTTTCTACTGTCAATAAAGCCAGGGGCATCTTGGGAAAATTCTGAAGCCAGCTTCACAGTGAGTAGGCACCTGTGTGATGAGATAGCTATATCTATGTTTTGATCTTTGAAACTTAAGGCGCAGGCCTCGGCTCTCCTGTGACTACGGAACTGTTCATGTTTGAAAACTAAGCTTTCCCTGCATGGTTGACACGGGTTGTCTAGCCGGCTTCAGACACCGATCGGTGGTTCTCTAGCGACCTCTAGTGGTCCAATGGGGAACATATTCTATCAATGGGAAGGGAAAAGAGGGACTGTGTGATGCACTCCCTTCTCCACACTAGTGTGCCCCCTTTCTTGTCTCTATGTTCTCAACCTTGGTTTTCCAGTGTCCTCTCCCAGGACAGTATTTCTTCAAAGGAATTAAGACAGGACGTTTCCAGTGTTGGTTTTAAGAGCTGTATTCTCCTCCAAAGCTACACAGAGAAACTCTGTCTCGAAAAACAAAAATCAAAACAAAACAAGAGCTACACTCTAGCTACTGTTAAGGTTTGTTTTTTGTTCGTTTGGGGTGTTGCTTTTTCATTCCTGCAGGGTTTTGGTTTGATTTGGTTTTCGCGGTGGTGACTGAGGCAGGGAGAGGGGCTGGGAGTTCATTGTGAAGTCCCAGAAGCAGAGAGAGCCAGGCTTTTAATCCACATTTAAAAGGACAGAGTCAGCAAAGACAAAGGATATCAACCTTTGCGTGAGCTCCGGAGAGATGGCTGCTCCCAACAAATAAAACTCACCCCACAGCTCTGCACGTGGACAATGGAAGAATCTGTTTGAACCCAGATCCTTATTGTATGTTATTGGGTTACAATTTTTATTTTTCTCTCCACAATGTCTTCACACAACTACGGAACATATGTCATGTATTTAAGTAGATGCTCACCAACATGTACTAGAAGGACATTTTTCAAAAAAAAAAAGATGAAAATTCCTCTTAGCTTTGAACAAATCATTATCTCCATAGAAGGCAGAGCTCTGTGTAAACCTTCATATATGATGTACACACATTGAAATGTCGCTACCCTCGAAAACATATGTAACTAATATGTTCTTTTCCTTCTTTCTATCTTTCTTCCTTTCTTCCTTTCTCCCTTCCTTCCTTGGTTGGTTTAGTTTGGCTTTGGTTTTTCAATACAGCTCTGTGTAATAGCCCTGGCTGTCCCAGAACTGGCTTTGTAGACCAGGCTGGCCTCGAGCTTACAGAGATTCACCTGCTGATGCCTCCCGAGTGCTGGGATGAAAGGCCTGAGCAACCACGCCTTACCAGCAATGACTGTGTTAATTAAAAATGGAAATGTATCTTAAAACCTGAGTAAAGCAGAATATACCAACAGAAACAGGGATGGAATTCAAAGACAACACCGTCAATTTTATATGCATCTCCTCTTTGCCTCAAAGTTCTATTCCAAGACTAAAAAAAAAAGTCTCTCTGATCCAGTAAAAGCATCCCTTGCTGCAGATCCGAGACTAAGCCCTTTCTTCCTGCTGGTGACTGAGAACAGGTCAGGCCTACGGTAGAAGTGGGCAGCCCAGAAGGACCTGCTCCATCTGCACCCACACTTGAGTAGCTTCACTGTAGGAGCACAGGGTTTCCCAGAGCCCCTGCCCAAGCCATGGCTGGGCCACAACACAAACAGGTACATTCTGAGACACGACCGATCACTGTCACGTTGTGTTCCTGTGGTTTGTGGCATCAGAGAGCTTTTCCATCAAACGTTTAAAGGAACTGGAGAGGAGGAAGCCTTCCCTTGTTTTCCTGTGGTTGCTTTCTTAGTTGACCTGACCTGGAAGGAGCAGGAACCGATGAGCAACACTTGGCAAGAATCTACTGAATTGTCATTATCAACGACTGTGGTCTTAGCATACGTTAGTGTTCTGCCTCACGACTTTGGTCTGTTTTAGGACGAGATTCATTATAAAATTCAGTCACTTGTTGCTCTCTGGAAGACGACATGAAGGTTGTCACACCAAGTTTATCAAAGTTTGGCTTTGTGTTTCTTCCTTTTTCAAAATCAAAAGAGTATCCGTGTGGGGAAAAGGTTAGTGATGTCACTTGAGCAGCTGGTACCCATAATACCCTTAGAAAAGAATGCGTACCATCAGTCTCTCCCCCCCCCCTCCTCTCTTCTCTCTTCAGATAATCTCTAATCTATTGTGGTAGAAGGTGGCCCTGTGGCTGTGTTACCGATGTTAGGAACAAAAGCTGCTAAACCAGGCTGAGGCTCTTTCTCACAGTTCCTCCTGCCGTAGAGGAACAGAAGGTTATTTTCATTGCTTTTTTTACAAATGGTAATGTAGATACTTTCGGAGACAGAGGTTTGACAGAGGAGTGGCGACCCACAAGTTGAGGACCACTAGGACCGTTAACCTGCTCTGCTGTGTTCTGTGGGTCGGAGACAGAGGTTTGCCAGAGGGGTCGCGACCCACATGTTGAGAACCACCGTAGGACCGTTAACCTGCTCTGCTGTGTTCTGTGGGTGAAACCGAGCCTGCTTTGGTGTCGCTTCAGAGGGAGAGGCAAAAACAAGCCGATGAGTCGTGATGACAACCTGTAAACACCGTCGCCAGAGAGGATGACTTCTCCACGATGAGCTGAATTTTAAAAAGAGGATCAAAAAAAGTAAATAAAAAGGAATTGGTATACAAATACTAACAAATATTCAGAAATTTTGGTCTCTCCAGTGACTCCTTTAAAGTCCACCTATCTGCCCTGTGTGGGGCTGTCTGACAAACGGCACACTGGAGCCTCCTGCCTGAGCCCTCAGGCCCCTTCACAGAAACTATTGTTCCTGATGCTGCAAAGCTCTTTCAGGCCCATCCAACCCAGCCCAAGTCAATTGCTAAAGTCTTTATAAATGCACAAAAGAAATAAAGTACTTTGGTAACTTAGTAAATTCAGCAAATTGGTTATTTAACAATTGTTGAGATGGTTTTTGGGAAATTGGAGCAATTGTGCTGGAAAAAAAAAATGGGATCATTCCAGGTTAGGGGAAGTCTTCCCACAGGTCCATTCTGTCACATTGTCCTTTGTCTGCTTCCCCCAGCAAAGGGACACATGCCCGGAACTCAAGGGACTTTCCTCCTGCTGGAGCAGAGGATGATGGGAGTAGACTTAGACTTGAGAGACCGTTGCTGAGCTCACATCCACAGGACTCCTTAAACACAAGATGACTAGGGTCCACCAGGAAGACACCTGCTCTCAGAGTTCCGCGTGAATCTCGGAGCAGTGGCGATAACTCATCAACCTGGAGGTTTGGCGATGCTCAGACATCTTTTCCAGCACAGAGACCCTCTGATCTTCAGAGAGACACCCTAGACTCAGTCACTCGATGGGAGACCACACTGTCCTCTGGAGGATGCTCTTCAAACGTAGACCACGGCCAAGCACACTCTGCACACGTGGGGTTACATGGACTACCCGGAGAGGAAAAGGGACACAAGATGAACTTTGTTGGTGAAGGAGAGAAAAAGAGAGGCCCTTTTGGGCCCACTTACAGCCATCTCCTCCTTTACGAGGGAAGACAGAAGAAAAGCTACATCAAAAATAGATTTTAAGCTGGGCAGTGGTGGCGCACATGCCTTTAATCCCAGTACTCGGGAGGCAGAGGCAGGCGGATCTTTGTGAGTTCGAGACCAGCCTGGTCTACAAGAGCTAGTTCCAGCGCAGGCTCCAAAACCACAGAGAAACCCTGTCTTGAAAAACCAAAAAAAAAAAAAATAGATTTTATTGTATTGAACTCTATCTGGAAAGTTAAATACCTCATGGAAACACAGAGAAATCACACAGTTCCCCTAACACAACCCCAACCTGGGACCAGACAATACCCCACATTTTGACAGATACGCATGGGAGCTACGAGCACTGGTGCTGATGCTGGCAAAGAGGCAGACAGAGTATATCTCCCCATTCTTCATCCACAGATCTCAAGAGCCAGCCTAGCTCAGCCTGGATCCTTCCAGGTGGTAGGCAACGGGATGACTAGTGTTACCCCCATTTTAAGCCTGGCGTCTACTGTGTGGAAACTGAGCAGTGAACAGTGACTCTCATTCAGAGTCAGGCTTTTGTGAATGACGTCCTGACAGCTCTGTTCCCAGGTCTGGAAAGGACCCACGCACTCCCTTGGTCTCCTTAATTAAAGCTGCAGACGAGATAATTTTGCACAATTAAACCAATATAGGAGCAAAGGGACGAGCAGTGTGTGGCTAGCTCTCTCCGCAGTACTTGGAGGAGCATGACTTATAACCAACAGTATCCTTTAATCTGCTTGATTTAGGCCAACACATGGGGTGCAGGACCAAACGCTCAGCACGTAGCTGTGATGGTGCGCAGCACGTAGCTGTAATGGAGCGCAGCACGTAGCTGTGATGGAGCGCAGTACGTAGCTGTGATGGAGCTCAGTACGTAGCTGTGATGGAGCGCAGTACATAGCTGTGATGGAGCGCAGCATGTAGCTGTGATGGAGCTCAGTACGTAGCTGTGATGGAGCTCAGTACGTAGCTGTGATGGAGCGCAGTACGTAGCTGTGATGGAGCGCAGCACGTAGCTGTGATGGAGCTCAGTACGTCACCTGCAGCTGTGTGTTCACGTCTCAGAAACCACAAAATCAATACTCCCAAACAGCCGCGTGGAATCTTAAGGGAGAGGTCGATTCAGCCGGCGGTTATTGGTGCCTGATGCATTGCTCCGAATGTAAGAAGGCGTCTGACATTCCTGACACTGAATGGGTTGGGGGCAGCCCGACAGGGGTCAGCAGAAAAGACCCCTGGGCCTACAGTGAGCCACACAGACCTTTGAAACAGCTTGTTCAGCTGTCTTCCCAGACCTTAGCTCATGCATGCCACTTCCTGAGCTTAGATGAGAACAAGGCGAAGAAACAGAAATAGTTCATATTTCATCCTCCGGTCTCGGGGCTACAAAAGCCCTCAGTCTCCAGCTTCCTCCTGGAGTTCACAGAGCATAGCAGCCCTGATATGGGCATGAATTGCCACTCTGTGGGCCCTGGCGAGGCTACACTGTGGTGCGCCGTGAGGGTTCACACTATCCCCTTGTTGCCTAGGCAGCCCGGGAATAGAGTGCTTCTGTCCTGATGCACATTTAGTTTCAAATCAAAGTCACAGAAACTGAAAATGACCTCTTCCTGGGAACTGAGAGTTTGTGTTTGAGGGGAAATTTGGATCTCCACTGGCCTTGCCTCACGGCCCTGGAGGACACTCTCAAACATCTTCAGTTAACCATGACAGGGACTCCCTCTTTGGCTGTCAAGCCCCACACATCCTCATTACTGGTCTCTGAATTCCCCAGTCCCTGCTCCCCAGTCACATCCAGGAGTCATTCTGCCAAGTCTGTCATAAAAAGGAGTTACTAGTATACCCGGTTCCAGAAGCCCCCTCTCCTCAGCTTGAAACACCAATCACAGGGCCTGAAATATCGAAACCAAGGTGGTAACACATGGGAAGCTGCCATGCAACCAACTGTCCCCTCCTAGGCACAGTCAAGCAATGGGAAGAGTCGGAGAGTGGAAGGGAAGATGGAGAAGAACGGGACCTAACCTCACCAACCTTCTGGAAGCCAAATCATGTCAGGTGAAGCCAGGGCTAAGCCCTTAGCCAGGCTGCCTCAGTGAGGCCAACAAATCAACAACCTATGCTGATGAGCTCTGCTGCCCTCTCTAAGAGAAGACCGGGCACAAAGCCCCAGATTTGCAGGGAGTAGCATCTGCCAGTGTAGCCTGGTGAGACAAAGGTGCTAGGATAAGGGGATCACTGAGGAGCCCGGCGGCCTCGGTTAATTCCCACCACCTACTGGATGAGTTTACATCATCATCTTCTCAATCCCAAACTAAGACAGCAGGACCAATCAACCTTATAATTCTTATGAGAATTAAATAAGCCAGATTATATAAAGAGCGAGCATAAATGTCAACTATTAATAAAAAATGTGGGGTTTTATTTTTATGTGCTTTTGTGTTTTGTTTGGTATTTCTGTCTTTCTTTTAGTATATATTTCTGTTTTGATTTTCATTTGTTTTTCTTGTTTATTTTTTTGAGAGAGAGAGAAAAAAAGAACGTGACATTGGGTGGGTAGAAATGTAGGATCTAGGATGAGTTGGGGGAGGAGAAAATAATTTTAAAAATCAAATACAAAGCAAAAAAATTACCATAACAGCTATCAACCTCAGTTCTCAAAGCTAATGGACAAGAGGATCCACATTTTCCATTTTTTTGAAATTAATCTGAGGGAACCAGAAGCAGCCGGGGTATGCAGTCCCCTGGATCCTGGGCTGAGGACCACACGGCCCTAGGTCATGTATCCATGAGGTTCCATTATTTTGGCTTCTGCTATGGCCCCTAAAACGAAGGCACACATGATTCTTCAGGACCTTTCTCTATCAGGTCAAAGGCCTCCTTTGCTACACCCTGCATCTTCTTCCAGCTCAAAGCGGTTCTCACATTACTCTTGTCCCTTCTCCCCTTTGGGGACACTTTTTCTTCAGGGTCACCCTCAACCCCACCTATTTCTCTCCAACCTTTGACTAGCAGTAGGCAAAAGGGCAAGAAGATTTAAATTTCCTACCAGAGGCAGATCCGAAGGGTGTGCTGGCCTACCTGCTTAAGTGGGGAGTGGAAACATGAAGAAAGTTGTTAACAGTCCAATATAGTGTTCTATCGTAATAACATAAATAACAGCTGGCTGAATGGTGCCAGCTTAGGGCAGGGGCACCAGGAACCATGATTTAAAAGCTGCCTGTGGAATGATAATGAATGTTCTCAGGAAACATCGGTGAATAAAGGGGTTCAGGGAAGCTTCAGTTCCTCATCCAGGGTTGTGGGGCACAACAGGGCAGGGGTGCATCCTTGAATGAATGACTCCTGAGCTGAGCTCTGACTCATGAGGAATGGTCAGCATGAGGGGCAGAGAAGGGAGGTTAGTGGCAGTTGTCCTGGTGTCATTTCTGTTGCTATGATAAAACACCCTGACAAACATTAACAGGCGGGGAGGGTTTCTTGGGATGAAAATCCCAGGTTACAATCTGTCGCTGCAGCTGGAAGCATCCAGTCACACCCACAGCCAAGAGAGAATTAGATGTGCCTACTTCCCTGTCCTCGTTCCCCTCTCCACAGTCAACACAGCTCAGACCCAACCCTTGGGAAGAGTGCCATAGCAGACCTTCCAACCTCAGTTCAAAAGAATCAAGACAGTCTCAGTACAAACGTGCCCACAGGCCAACCTGGGCTACACAGTCCCTCATTAGTACATTCTTCTGGGGTGACTCTAGAGTGTGCTAACCTGGGCTACACAGTCCCTCATTAGTACGTTCTTCTGGGATGATTCTAGAGTGTGCTAACCTGGGCTACATAGTCCCTCATTAGTACGTTCTTCTGGGATGATTCTAGAGTGTGCTAACCTGGGCTACACAGTCCCTCGTTAGTACGTTCTTCTGGGATGATTCTAGAGTGTGCTAACCTGGACTACACAGTCTCTCATTAGTACGTTCTTCTAGGATGATTGTAGAGTGTGCTAACCTGGGCTACATAGTCCCTCATTAGTATGCTCTTCTGGGATGATGCTAGATTACGTCAAGTTGGCAATGAAAACTAATCCTCACAAGAGTTATAGAAACAAGCTGGGCAGTTCCAGAACCCACAAGCAGGACCCTGTGCTTTACAATGTGACCGTTAACATCTGGGTCTGGTTTCTGAGATGAAGTGGAAGTAGGAAGGCAAGGAACAGAGAACAAATGTAAAGACAGGCTGTTTAAAATATCATCTATATAACAGAGAATTGTAGATTAGATGAATGAAATTTTTTAAGTAAATCAAAAAATGATAGAATGATTTCATTTAGAAACACAAAACCACACCCTTGCGGGCTACTTCAACCTTCTCAGCCCAAAGAGTTTGTCCAAAGTGAATTTAAAGATTTCTACACCAATTGGTTTTAAAATCAGGACACCAATTAAAAATAAAAGATGCCTTATTTTATTGTTATTAAATACACACACACACCTGCAACAAGTTTTAGAACATTCCTTACTCTCAGTACATAACAATCCTTTTCTCTAGTCTATTATCTTCCAATGTCTTATTTGACATCATTTGAAGCTCTGACCTGACCATGGCCATGGTCCAGGTCCAGGTAGAACCCTTGAAGGGATATGCAGGAAGTGCCCCGGTTCAGTTGGTGAATTCGCTGCTTGCCTATGACTCTGAGGAGGAGCTAAAGCAGGAGGAAGACCACACGGAAGATTCATTTGATTCTTAAGTGACCTGCCTTTGTAGCAGAGCTAATGAAGACAAGGAGAAAGCAGGGAGCTTGACTGACAGTGAACTGGATGAGGAGCGGAGAACATGGAGAACATTTCTTTCTCCATGCTAGGTACACCGTTAACTGAAAAGAGGGCAACATTCAGGGCCACACTGACAACAAATAGCTCTGCTCGAGTCGATGGATGTATTGCTTTTGTGTTGCTGTGACCAAAATACCCAGCAGAAACAACATGGAGAAATAACTTTTGGGTCTCCTTCCATCACAGTGGAGAATCCATGCAGCCAGAAACTGTTAAAGTCTTGTTCCCATGGCATTGGCCGGGGAGCAGAGACTGACTAGGGCCTATCTTCAAAGGCCTGTTCCTAGTGTCTTTGTTCACCTGCCAGGGCCGTATCTCCTCATGGCTCCCACACCTTCAAAACAACACTGCAAGCTGAGGACAAAGTGTTTAAAAATGAACCTAAAGGGACATTTCACATTTGGACATAACAATTACGCTTGAATTTGAGTTTTCCAGACAGTGGTGGCGCCCAGTACTTGGGAGGCAGAGGCAGGTGAATCTCTGAATTCGTAGGCCAGCCTGGTTCACAGAACAAGTTTCAGAACAGCCAGGGCTACACAGAGAAACCATGTCGTGAAAAAAGAACAAATGAAAAGAAAGACAGAGAGGGGGAGGGGGAGAGAGAAGGAGAAAAGAAAGAAAGAAAGAAAGAAAGAAAGAAAGAAAGAAAGAAAGAAAGAGACGTATCCAAGTAAAAACATTCAGTGGGTATTTGTGCGTTAGAGTTTGAAGTTCAAAGGAACAATTAACACTACACTGATATTTTAGGATCATCAGTATTCGAGTTGCAATTAAAATTTTGAGAATGGGTATTATACCCCAGGGAAACATTTTTAGAGCCAACCACCCTCGAGATTGTTTTGTCTTGTTTCTGTGTATGCAATAATATATTTATCGTATTTTCATTTGTATTAAATTAATTACTGTAATCTTGCACAAACTCATACACACTTGCACGTATGCATGCAGGAATACCATAAAAGCGAAGTTAACAAAACAACTCCAGACTTCACAGAGAAGCCGAAATGGAAAAGTACACGAAGGACAGTTGACTCCTTTCTCTGTATTCTAACTGCTATTTTAGTAACCATTTTTATGAAAATAAAAGAACCTATTGGTAGAGTAAGAGAATGTAAAACAATAAACATATATAATATATAATATATTTTATTTATGTTTATATATATATAAAACAATAAGAGCAAAAAGATGGTCATTTGGCCCATTGAGCCAATGTCATCTCCCTCTTTCCTATGCAGCTGTGGCTGAATGAGCAGTGGTAACAGCTGGGAGCCTACCGCTGCCCCCCAACATCCCACCCTGCGCTAACTGGACACCTGGCACACAGTACTCTTAGAGCCCTGGAGAGAGACAAAAAGAATCAGTCATCTATCTTTATATGTGACTCTCACATCCATAACATCTATGCACTTGGAGGTGACGATTTATGTGTCCCTGATAAAAGACAGACCTCTGATGATACAAAACCTGCTGAAGTCATGAATAAATCATTTGAATTCCTTGAAAATAGGGCCAATGCTTTTGGCACTATATCACAGAATCGGTTCTGTGCCTAAAACTGCAATGTATGGGGACAGAACAAAACAACCTTCTCCTATGGGAATGCAATTACTGCATTGCTAATCAATGTGAGTGTCATGCTTGCATGAGGGGGATGAGGAGGCCCTGCTGTGACTGAAGTGCACGTCCTTCTGTAAACACATGAATTCCCAAAGGTGTCACACTGTATCATTTTTAGCAATATCAAAATTACTTATTCAAGTATATCTTATCTTAATGATTTTAAAAGCCAATGTTCGCTAGGTAGTGAATAATAAACTTATTATGTCAATAAATTACTTCATTTCTAAAAGTGACAGCTTCCATTTTTCATGTAAAATAAGCACATTCCAAATGAAGGTATGTGGTCTTTTGTGTCTTTCTCAATATTAAGTTAAAAGGATGATGGAGAACTTTCTAGCCCACATTCAAAACTGCTTTGGTTACAGTTTGGCATTTTAGTCTTTTCAGGGTGTACTAAAAAGACCCTAGTCATATTTATCATTAATACTATATCGTATGTGCGTTTGTGTACATGTACATACACAGGCATGTGCCAAGGTCTGCATTCAAAGGTCAGAGGACAACTTTCACGGGTCATTCTCTATTTCCTCCATGGGGGTCCTAAGGATTAATATCAGGTCATAAGCTTGGCGATAAGCACCTTAACCTGTTGAGCCAACTTTTGGTCTATAATCATATTTTTGTTGATAAAAATAGCTGGCAGTGGTGGCACACGCCTTTAATCCCAGCACTCGGGAGGCAGAGGCAGGCGGATCTCTGTGAGTTCGAGACCAGCCTGGTCTACAAGAGCTAGTTCCAGCACAGGCTCCAAAGCCACAGAGAAACTCTGTCTCGAAAAACCAAAAAAAATAAAATAAAATAAAATAAAAAGCACAAATTTTCAATACTGTGTTTTAACGTCATTAACGTAATCAGGAATGTTTGTACATAAAACATTACAGGATGGTTGTGTTCACCGGAAGCTGAGCTTCCAGTGAGTGGGTAAATTAACATTTGAGGAACCTAACAATCAGTAACCTTGCATTGCTGTGTCCCTTCTTTGTGGCTGTGACCAAAATGCAGGAAAGAAACCATTTGAGAAGTCTGCGGCAAGTGGCTTTACAGACAGCCGGGCCCTTTATCAATGCTCTCATTTTTCTGAGGGCTCAGACACAGTAACCTCTATCTAAAAATACTAAACATAAAATTCCGGAACTAAATACTCTTCAAGTTTGAAACTGCACAAAATGTGTAGTCTGATGCCCTACACTGTCCTCCATCTTGCTTTGAATATAAAACATCCCTTTGTCCAGTTCCTCCGCTCTGTAGAGCTCACCTTCCATTAGTCATCCAAAAGTCATCTTCAGTATTGTGCTTAGGCACAAAAAGGTTGGGGAGAATATTCACATATCTTTAATTATAGCCCATGACTATAATTACTTTGTTTTATTATTATTTATCATCATTAGTCTTCTACTGTATCTAACTTAATCTTAGGAACAGATATAAATATAAGTTCAATACAGTCTGGAAGTTCAGTGTCCACAGGGATTCCTGGGATTGATGCCTCACAGGTGAGGAAGGATAACTGTATTACTTTCCAACTCTGTTCCTTAAGATGTAATTAACATAAAAGATTTCAGATCAATTTTCATTATTAAAATAGGGGCTGTGTGACCAGATAAATTCCGTTAAGAAGAAACCCATAAACTGTGGACTTTATGCTTGGAGAATACAAAAGGTGCCTTGGGGGCCAGAACCTCCTCATCAAAGGTAACAGAGAATGAAAACGGAAACCTACTTGAAAGATTTTCCTTGGAAAATTCATAGTTACCTCAAGTGCTAGACTCAAGCAGGGCCTTCTAGGGAAATGTTTTTCCAAGTCCAGACAGACAGACACTTGGAGCCACTACAACCATGGTCCGAGAAGCACAGGCTTCAACCCAACTTAGCATCAGAATTTGGCATCATCCCATGGTGCTGTTTGTGACTGCATTGTCAGATAGGAGAGTCACAGAGCCATCAAGGTTTACACCAAGGTTCCAGGGGAATAAAAGCCTATGAAGCCAGGCAATGGATAGCAGGGTTACTTCCCTATGTGGGATGTTTGTGAAGTTCTGAAGGTGAGGTCTGAGTTGCCATGGAGACCCCACGGTATTGAAGACATCAAGAACCTGGAACATCTGTGAAGGAAAGTTACAGCCACCAAAGGCAGGCTGCCTGTGTTACAGGGAGAGGCATCAGGCAGGCAAGGCACACAAGTCCATTAGAGCCAAGATGGTGACACTGAGAACATCAGGTACCAGACAAGAGACTTGAAATATTTGCTCTGCTGCATTCTGGTTTTCTGTTGGAGCACTTTTCCTTTACTGCATCCCCTTTTTCCTTTTGGAATTTAGAATGTCATTCTGTGATGTATTATATTGGAAGTATGTAATTATTTTGGTGGTGTTTGTTGTTGTTAGGACTTATTTTGTTTTCCTCTCAACTTTCCTGGAGCTTACAGTTCAAAAGAAATATTGGACTGATTTTTTTAATTTGAACTGTAAAGCCTATGGGAGCATTTGAAGTTGGATTGGAGGTACTTTGCACTCTGGGATGACGGTGAGCTCTAGGGGCGAGGCAGGTAATATTACAGTTTAGTGTGACATGTCTCCCACATGTTCATGTGTTCTAACTCTTGGTCCTCAACTGGTGATTGGGAGCTTTGGGAACGGGAGGCATCGCAGCTCTTTGGGAAAGTGACACAACTTGGCATCTTCTGGACGCCTCTGCTGGTCTCCAGTTTGGAGAACTCGGGCAAGTCAACATGATCATGTTTGTTTGGCAATTATAGGTAGCATCTATTAGTTAGAACTGAGTAGGAATGGGGTAGCCCTCAGTCATTAAGTGCATGATATTAGTGAAAGCAAACCTCAGGTGGAATTCTAGCACCCAGCCTCTGTTCACTAGCAAGCATGCGCCCAGGCTACTCCTGAAGAATCTTTTGCTTCTTGAGGTATTTGTGCGAATGCTTTGCCATGTGGATTAGTTTCCTTTTCTTGAGGCTGTGACCAGAAATCAGAGGAAACAAGAGAATAAAGGTTTGTTTGGCGGGGTGTCCAGACAGAGCCTAGCTGTGTCACTTTCTCAGTTAGCTGTAATCCTGAGCTTTTCTAAAGACTTAATAGCCTTAGAAGGTATAAAAGGCCCAGAACACTTGAACCAACATACATTAGTTTTTGTTAATTATGAGCCTAAATTCCTCCTCTTACTTACTTTCCCTGCCTGGAAGTTCAGCCTATACCACCCCCTCACTATTGGCCATTCAATACAATGCCAGACACTGCCGTAGGCACTAGGGACATGCCAAAGAATGTAAGAGACATATTCTACCTCTAGCTATCAACAATGTTTAAAAACAGCATGTGCTCAGTAAGAAACTCATAGAACTAAATTTATCACCTGTTCCCTCAATGACAGGAAGATTTAGGATGTTTGGTGAGCAGAAAAGAGATGATGAGAAGTGCCAACCGAAAACAAGGAGGCACAACACTGAAAGGAGTTTCTTTAGGAGGCAACCAGAGCATTCTGGAACCAGACCCAACCCTAACCCAGGTAACAGAGGTTGTTATTGAAGGAGGCGGGGGGCAGGGACTGAGGTTCTAGTGAGCCAGAATACTACTACACCAAGGAGCTATGTCATCTCTCTTTACTAATAGACCATTGGACTCCTGCAGATTACTGGACTTCAGGACTGTTGGGGAATCCGACAGGACAGTAACTCCAAGCCCGGGCAGAACACAGATGTAATTCTCCTTCTCTTGGCGTTCATGTTTATCCCAAATCCTTCCCACGAGACCAGGTCCCTTCCTTTTGTTACCACAGACGGAATGAATATAGAATAATCTGGTGTTTGCAGCGCACAATGGCTTCAGCGAGTACAGGTAAATGAAAGGAAAATGCATCGTCTGCCCCCTGCCAAGTTAGAGAACAGGCCCCCAAGGCCCCATCAGTCGGGGCCAGATGTGGAAATCACCCTGTATCTCATTGTCCCCTCCCAAAGTTCTGCTGCCAGCAGTCATTTTGAAACAGGGGCAGGTAAATGTGAGTTTGCTGAAGAACTTTTCCCAGAGAAGGAGGAAAGGGGTTGAGAGTGCATTTTCTACTGTTGAGGATTAGGACTGCCTTTGGCAAGGAACTGAGAACTACTTGGAAAAAGTCAAAAGACTTGTCAGACATCAAAAGCTCAGAACAATGCTTTAGTTATTTAAGTGTAAATGAATCTTTGACACATATGGATTAAATTTCCCTTCCAGGGCACACACTAGAGCACTGAAGAAAATGTTCCTGACAAGTCCCATGCTCAGTTTACCAAATGACAGCAGACTGTGTGATGGATCGTGTGTGGAGTCCAATTGCATGCCATCCCGACAGACTTATGCGTCCCCAGCGCACCAAGCTCTACCATCAGAGGACCTCAGAGTGGGCAAAGCAGACACAAAAGCATTGACCACAGGGAGTCCTCGTCTGTGCCCTCATTGTCTGTGCCCTAACCTTCTTCCAGTACTCGAAGCTGGGGGATCCTGACTAACACCAAATGCGTGGCTTATACAAACTGGGAACTCAACATATGCCAAATCTGAAATTTAAAAAAAAATGACTCAAATGTAATAAAATATCAAGTCATTGCTGAAGATCCAGAAATACAAGCAATAGGTATTGTCCTTAATCAAAGAGGCTGGGTTCTCTGTTTATGCCTTTCTAAAGGTGTTGATCAGTGAAGGCGGGAAGTAATCGAAGTCGCTTGTCATATTTCCTTCATGCCAAACAGAGCTTGTCATGATGGGCACAAATACTGTACTCCTTGGATCACACATAAAACAGTGATGATACAAGACAGTCCCCATGCCAGAGGAAGCTGGACAGGCTTTACTGGAAGTACTAGCATGCTTGTCTTTGCCACAACTGGATGTACTAATGACATTTCTGCTCAAGAAAGTCCCAGGGACAATACCTTGGAAATCTACAGAACATGGCCTGCATCTGTATCTTCTGGGAAAGGCTTGGCAGCACAATCTGCTAACTTGGAATTGTTTCTGAAGATTCCACAGCTCCTCCCAGCTCCTGGGAGAGGGCTGAGGATAACAAAATGGGGAGCTTTGTCCACAAGGTCATCTGAGGCTGACAGCCAAGCTAGCCAGTGGAAGGCGTCAACACAGGTGTCTGGGTTTACCAGAAGTCATAACAACAAGCATCCCCCTGTTTTCACAGAATTGTTACTTAAATTCCACCTTCATTCTGAAATGAAAGAATTGATAGGAATCAAGCAAGTGTGCAGAAACTATGAGAGTTAAAGATAACTGTTTTTATCATATTGGCAAGATTATATGCATTCTAGTCACTTTGAAATAAATTGAATAGTAAGAGCCTAAGAAGACAAAAAAGCAAATACTGAAATTTGACTCATGACACCTGTGAGTCCTCCTTTTGATTCACTGGGTCCCAACTTGGTGAAAGAAAAGTCACCATTTTGAAAACTGATAAGGGTCATGCTGGTACAAATCTAAAACTATATTATTGAAAAATGCTGATGCATTGCTGTAAGAAATCCTACAGCCAGTAGTTACCCGCCCACTGGGGCATGCCCTCTTATACTATTTATGACAATGGAGAGCATGCGTCTGGCCTCTTTTCTGCCTGCGGGTTTCTGTTCTGTTCCAGCAGAGGATTCTGATTTGTGAGTCTACCCCTAAATAAATAACCATATATTTTTCTCAATTCTGAGCTAACGTGGGATTTCTTTTAAGGGTCCTTCTTCATCTGGGGCCCACAAGGATTCGGACTCCACACCTACTGGGTGGACGGCCTAAAGGCCTAGCCGGTCACGACCCAAAAATTCTCCCAACCCTGCCGGCTTGGTTTGCTTTTAACTAAGTTGTCTTTTGTAGATCCCCTGTCACAGTTTTACATTGGTACAAATCTAAAACTATATTACTGAAAAAATGCTGATGTATTTTAATTGCCTTTGAATAAATTTCAAACTCATAACTTTGGGTTGGGCATGTAGTTCAACGTATAAACACTGTGTTTTGCAAATGCAGGGGCCTTGGTTCTACCACCAGCACCATAAAATCTACAACTTTGGATATCATTAGCTGTGAATACAAAGAAGGGCCAGCAAGAGATACCTGGGTCCTAAAGACACTGAGCAAAATCATTCTCAATAAGAATAATTAATTTATATGTTTTGTGTGACTCTATAGTAATCGTCATTAGACAAGACAGTCAAGAAAGTAAGAAACTAAAATTTCTTTTAGAAAAATAACAGTAAGACTGACACATTCACCGGGCGGCAGTGGCACATGCCTTTAATCCCAGCACTCGGGAGGCAGAGGCAGGCGGATCTTTGTGAGTTCGAGACCAGCCTGGTCTACAAGAGCTAGTTCCAGGACAGGCTCCAAAGCCACAGAGAAACCCTGTCTCAAAAAACCAAAAAAAAAATTCCAATCCTGGGTGTGTAATTAAACTCATTAACCTAAATCTAAATATGGCCAAGAGTGTAGAATAGCATTTGCAGATCACTGAGGAATAAAAACATGTACAGAATTATCCTGACTATTACTCTTTAGATTGAAGACCTTTGACATTTTCCAACTACACGTAAGCTTTAATTAAAAAAAAAAAAGCAGAATCACTGTATATTAGTGTGCTGTCTTGTCATTGGATGAAGCAGATTTTTATTTTTTCATGTCCCAGAGAAAGTTGTTATATTTATCACTGATACGTAACATCCTGCCCTAAAATACTTTTATGATAATTTATGTGTCTAAAAGAAGACAAAGGAGGGAGAAAGAAAAGGAAGGTTGGAGGGGAAGAAGGAGGAAGAGGGAGAACAATTCGTAGCATACTAGGTCTGGAACATTTGAGAAATGCCTTGGCTGAACTGGTTAGAGAGCTTCACAAATAGACCAGGGCCTTGAAATTCAGAAAAAAAAAATGAAAAATAGATGAAGATACTGAGTCCAGATTAATAAACATCAAATAAGAATAATTTATTTTAGGAAACAATCACTCTTGTGAAATGAGCTGGAAGAGTTTTTGGTGGAAGAATGTGGAGGGGGTGATCCCAAGTAATTAATTTTGAATTTATTTATTTTACAATTTCCATACTAGATTTCAAACAAATTTTAAACTGCCCACACCATTCCTTGGCTATTTTATTTTCTGTTGTATCATTTAGTGGATTTAATCAGTTCCATAAAGAATGCAACAAAAGCTGGCCAGCAGATCACCACATAAACTTCCAGAACTTGGGAACCGTTAGTGAGGAGTTTGCTCACAGTGCGCTGTAAGCTCCGGGTGTAAACTGTTGGGATTAAAGGCGTGCGCCACCACCGCCCAGCTGCCGATGATTTTTAATGGATGCCAAAGAAGGAAAAATATTCCAACTTGGAAAGAATAATTCAGGCCATAGCAGACAGCACCAGGCAGTCGAAATGCAAACCACGTATGTTAACTGGCGGGACAGTAGAAGCACTGCCTCAGAAGAAGGCTATCGCATACTGTAAAGGCAAACACTGTACTGTAAATTGAGACCCTTTTATAGCCTGAAGAATTTTGTCTTTGCTAAATTGAAACAAATACATGAGAAAGAACAGCTGAGAGAGCCGGGCGGTGGTGGCGCACGTCTTTAATCCCAGCACTCGGGAGGCAGAGGCAGGTGGATCTCTGTGAGCTCGAGACCAGCCTGGTCTACAAGAGCTAGTTCCCGGACAGGCATCAATAACTACAGAGAAACCCTGTCTCAAAAAATCAAAAAAAAAAAAAAAAAAAAGAACAGCTGAGAGGATTGAGGGTGGACATTTAGTCACGTGTACAAAGACGCTGGGTGAAGCCACGGGAACTGGAAGCTACATCCAGAGCTGTCATTTACCAAACCTAAACTCGAATGGCCAACTCATCTGAGCCTCTGTTTGCCATCAGTGAAAATGGAATAATGGTCCCTGCTATCTCAAGGTCTTCAGGCAGAGAAATCAAGGATAGCATCCATGGCGAAATTATAGCAAGTTTAGGGACAATTTTACATATTGAACCGATGGAGAAAACATGGATGATGGGGAAGCTGTGGGGTGCACACTTGAGTAGGACATAGAGGCTCAGAGGTATGAGGATCGAATGAGATGAAGAGGGTGGAGAGTAACTAAAACATGCCTTGTTCAAACACTGCCGAGTATATCCTTACCTTTAAAATGAAGAAATAATTTTAAAAGAAAATAATAAAAAATAATTATAATTAGGGAAAGCATATAGTTCTGGTTGAAGGAGAGAGACTGAACTTCATCTTTCCAAAACATTTCAGCAGAACACGGGACAGAGATATCGGAGTCTATTAATTAGCATCTTACAAGTGCAAGACGGTAGTGGAATTTTTCCCTTGGTCCCAGCGCACGGTTTCTGTCAGGGTTTTAGTGACCCCCGAGGTTCTGACAGGCAGCCCTTCAGCAGCACGTCCAAGGCACTGTCCAGTCTGCCCCAGCATCCGGCACACTGACTGCACTTAGTCTGGGTCTCTCCCCGGCTCCATTCTCTGAGGTCTCACTTGAACGAGCTCTCAAAACAAGTCCTGCTTATCTAGCTCCAACAGGGTGTTGAGTTTCTCATGCGGAGGCTCTGGAAAGAAGACGCTATTCTTAGCAGGGTTTATTTGTAGAATACTTAGTGGTGGCTGCCTGGCTGTTCCAGGAATGACACCAATGTGGGAGGGGATCAGGCTGGCACATCCATTCTACAAATATCTGCCCTGGTACAGATAGGGCCACGGAAAGCACAGCCTGAGTGCAAATGTTTTAACTACCTGGTGGATAAACAGGGAGCCATGCGAGCATATTCCTCGCTGTAATTCACCCCTGGCTCTGCTCACAGTGGAGGATGAGGGTTATATCCGGTCCTCATGAGTGCAACCACTACATTTCTTGGCTGAATGCCTTCCATCTTCCACTGATGAAACCCAAAACCTTAGAGTCGGGAAATACCACTGGCCATCCTAAAACATGCTCCAGAGTCTCCACACCAGCTCACATCATTCCTGGCACGCAAGGCTGGCATTGGTGCATGCCTGCTCCAGTGTCATGGAAGGCTCATATAGCTAGACTCAATCACAAAGTCAGAGTGAGGGGCACTAAAAAGTAAGAGTGAAGACTTTGGCTGGCATCTGAAGGCAGGACAATATGCAGGCAACCTGCTCAACTAAGACATAGAGGGTGCACTCAGGTCATGGTCACAGTGATCACATGACAACCATGGGCAATGGGTACAGCCACTTCTTGACTCTCATTGTCTTTACAGACCATGTCCAGATACAATCAAGGCTCTATCCTCAGGGCCACACATTAAATTCATTGAGCAATGAGAGTGTTACCTATTATAGGGCCTAACACCATCCACCTCTTTAAGGTCACTTTATCTGCATCTTAGACATATTTCTCTTTATCCATGTCAGCACTCTTATCTAAGTATAATATCCATAGACAGTATAACATACACATATATGCACGTGTGGCACACACACACACACACACACACACACACACACATTAAAGATTACAACATGTAGGTGGAGATCATCAGTTCTTTTTAATTGCATCTAATTTTTATATCTGCTTCTTTCCACCTTTTTTTTTCACTTTTGCTATTTCACTAACCTTCACGTGTGCCTTTGAAACTCAACATGGGCCTCGAAGACAAAGCTTGCCCCATTCCATTGTGAACTAGGTGCCAACTGGCAGAAAGTCCTTAACTTATTTGGGACTTTTTTGGATTGGTTCTCTTGGTTTTCTTTTTTTTTTTTTGGTTTTTTTTTTTTTTTTGGTTTTTTGGGTTTTGTTTTATTTTTGAATGCAAGAGAAACAGATTTTATGTGTTAATCTATCTACTTAAAAATGGAAATTTTTTGAATTTTTTTATAAAAAGAATCTTGGATCTCAAAAACAAGTAAATACATCTTTACAGATTTAGAGACATGGCTAATGAGGAAAGACTGGGTGTGTCTGCATTCTCCCGTCTGCTGGCTGCAACCAATTAAGTAGCCGAGTGGGTAAAACTTGGTAGACAGAGCGAGAAGGAAAAGTATTTCTGCTAACAAGCTTTCTCTGAGAGATACCAAGAAACAGTGACGTCCTGTGGGGAGCTAAAGACAGCAGCCTTGCTGGCAATCAGCTCTTCGTTCTTTTTTTGGTTTGATTTTCCCTGGTTTCCTGTGACAAACAGAACTGCCTGAAGACACCACCGCTCCTGCTCCACCTGGCCGATCTCCTGGGAACCAGAACTTCCATTTGGTGATGAATCTGATTTTCTATGGCAAATGAGGGTGACACCCTGAGATCCCTGAAACAGTTCCCCCAAGGCAATGAGCATTCTGAACAGATGAGACATGGAGAGAGAAGGGGGCTATGAGAAAAACATGAACCCTAGGTTCTGGGTGGTAGACATTGTACCTCAGGAACTCTGTTAGGAAGAATAGATCATCTTTCTTTGCCTCTTTGGACAGTTCACAGAACCTACACAACAAGGTTTCCAAGAAGTTCTAAGGATAAGGAAAGGGAACAGGGGCTTAATTTGTTTTCCCTTTTGATGGTCAAACAATCTCTTGACTCTCTGGGAAACCCCTCCTACTACAAAAGAAGCCATCTGGGCCTAATTACAATATCCAGCCTCATTTAAAACCATCATTTTATTTGGTCTTTTCCGTTTCTCTAATTTATGTTAGTTATGACTCCCCCAACTCTACGCTAACCCTACATAGGATGGGATGTGTGTCTCCATATCATATATGTATGTATGTATGTATGTAATCTCCAAAGTTATTACGGAACTGTGTCAAGATCACTGCTCTCAGTGGCAGAGACTTATAAAATCCTCTGGAATTATTTTAAGCCAGAAGTCTTCTTCTGAGTCTTGTTCAACAGAGAACAGTAATTCTTCAGAACAAATTGACTTACATCACTGGAGCGACACATCTGGACACCACAACTGCAACGTGCACTAGCCCTGTGTGTGAGTTGCTAGTGTTTAGGAAACACTGCAGACCCTGGCTAAATGAGGCTCTGTGCCTCTACTCTGTGACAAGGCCCTGTGGGAGCCATGAGCACATAGGGACCTTGTGTACCAGTTCGTCCTTCCAAGGGCTTAAAAATCCATCCTTACGAAGCCGGGCGGTGGTGGCGCACGCCTTTAATCCTAGCACTCGGGAGGCAGAGGCAGGCGAATCTCTGTGAGTTCGAGTACAAGAGTTAGTTCCAGGCCAGCTCAAAAAAAAAACTACAGAGAAACCCTATCTCGAAAAATAAAACAAAACAAAACAAAAATCCACCCACACGAAATGTTTCCTTGTTCTTGCAGACTCATGGCGATAGGGTAGATGAATTAATATTTACGTTTGCCCTCAGCTAAATCTGGAATCATGCCCTCTTGAGATATTGATTTGAAGAGGTTGCAGGATCCCTAACTAGCAACTGATCAGGGAAAGGAACTAATACAAATTTAGTGGATGCTGCCATTTAAATTGTAAAGAAAAGATGCCTTCTTCAAAAAAAAAAAAAGTAAGGCTTGCATGCTCTTTTAGTATGGAGTGGTTTCCTCTGCTCACCAATGGTCAACATATTTTCAGATAAGTCTTTTGATTCTGTCCTTTTTTCCTCCTGGCCACTTCCGTACCCAGAATCTGGCTGAGAAGGACACGGGAGAAAGAATTTAGCTGCTTGTGGCAAAAGGTTTAGCAGAGGTCAAGGTTCATCCTAATTTCTAAAGTAAAAAGCTTAAAGACTCTCAGTACAAACTCTGACTGTCTTTCATGACCACCGATAGATGATAACAGGAGTTCACTTAAAGACTCTCAGTACAAACTCCGACTGTCTTTCATTACCACAGATAACAGGAGTTCACTGGAACTTGGTTTCTATTTCATTCCCCATAGAGAAAAAAAAAAACCACATCTTTAATGCCATCACATGTGTATGTTAGCATTTAAGTAAATATTTTTTCTGATGCATTTACAGGAGACGCACACAGAGAGAAGAGGGGGAGAGGGAGAGAAGCAGACAGGGAGAGATAGAGAGGGAGGGGGGAGGATGGGGAGGGAAAGTTGGCTAAGGTTTAGTTACTTCACTAAGAATCGGTAATATCTCAGAAAGTGGTGCAATGTAGAAACTACTAAACCCACGCTGTAAAACCCCTTAGGTTAAAGTTTGAATTACTAGAAAAAGAAAGAAATGCAAATCGCTTATTATTTTCACATGTACAGTAAATTTAAAAAAAAAAATGTGCTTCTTTGCAAAGCCATATGGGGCAGGCTTTCTTTTCATCAGGAGTGGTTTTCTTGTAGTGCCAAAAGCTAGAAAGATGTTTTTAATAACCAGTGTCGGCTTGTTCGGCAGTCTGCCTGGTCTAGCCTGGAAGGGGGCTGAAGTTCCCAGTGGAGGAAATAGAGGGTCGTGGCGCTAATAGAAAGACTGTACACAGAAACGCAAGGGTTGATCGAAGATGATGACCTTTGATTTGTGGTTGACAGGACTTATTCATTTGTGTCACAGGATGTCACCAGGATCCTCTCATAAAGGTGACTGTATTCTTTGGTGGGGGGGGGAGTAAAATAATGCCTACTGACCGTAAGTAGGTACAAGTGGGAAAGCTACCACGGCAGTACCAAGTGCTCAGAAGACACGGGGGGAGGGGGGGGAATGTTCTAAGTAACCAGGCTTGTCCGGAAAGGCTCCCACACGCCTTCCACTACAGTGCTGTTTGGGGTTTGGTTGTTTTTTAGTTTTGGGGTTTTGTTTTGTTTTGTTTTTTTAGTTTGCTTTCTTTACTGAGTGGGGGGTGGTGTGGTTAATGAGATATCAAACCAAACAGGCTGTTACAGGCCACCTATAGTCACAAGTTCAAGGTCTTTGGCCAATTTAACAAGATCTTATCTCCAAGTTAAAGAGAAAGATGGGAGGAGCAAGGAAGAAAGGAAGGAAGAAAGGAAGGAGGGAGGGAGGGAAAGAAGGAAGGGAAGAAGGGAGGAAGGAAGGAAGGAAGGAAGGAAGGAAGGAAAGAAGGAAGAAAGGAAGGAGGGAGGAAGGACGGCCGCATGATGACATTTTCATCACCCATAATGAAATGAGAAAATTAAAGAATGTGGCGCACTTCTCATGAAGTTAAACACATAGAGAGCTGGCCCTTTGTTATAAAATCATATTCTTCTTGTTTCTCAAATTAAAATATTCCTGAGCATATGCAGTTGAACCATGGGAAATTTCCAATATTCAACTATCTTTGACCAACAAAAATAGCAGATTCTACCCAGGTGGTTGTATACACCAATATTTCCAGCGCTTGGGAGGTAGAGGCAAGAGAATCTATTGAATCCAACCTCAGCTACATTTAAAGTTCAAGGCCAACCTGGGCCACTTGTCTCAAAAAATTCAGCAATTTCCTAGGGTTCAATTTAACTTTAAGTGGTGATTATTAGCTATGGTAGTTTTGGTTTGGTTTGGTTTTTTAATCTCATCATATGGCAAAATAAAGAACTGGTTTGTATATAAAAGTACTTAATTTTTTAATTCATAAAACTCAGAAAAATCGACTAAACTAGAAATTATCACTAGAGAGAAATTTATTTGCTTTATGTGACAGGGTCACTCCTGTGTAACAGCCCTGGCTTTTCTGAAACTTGATTCATGGAGCAGGCTGGCCTCAAACTTCAAGATTTGCCTACCTCTGCCTCCCAGGCGCTGGGATTACAGGCATGCGCCCCCATGACCGGCTTTCTAGAGAGCTTCTTAACAGCCAGCCTTCTAAATGATAACTTCTGTGATTTTTGTTTTAGGGAAACAGACCGTTCTGATAGCAGAATGCTGTGGATACTGGGCGCATGCTACCTAAGGAGAAGCTGGACTTCGTGAATTTCTGAGCTCTAGAGCAACACAGAGATAGGCAAACCCTAGTCTTTATAAATCTCTGTCCAGTCCTCCAACTAAAGGGGAAAGGAGCTTTACCTATTTTCTTTTGTGTAAAGTATCCAAGTCCACTCCTCCCTGAACTGCTGTGGTACATTCCATTGGTCACTGCTAAACAACACTGACAAATTAAAGAGGGCGATTCCTGGTGGAAGTAGACATTAAGAAGAGTAATTCATGATCGAACCAAAAGGTGAGTGACCAACACCTCAGCTGGATACCCCAGTATCTAGGTCCTAGATCTGCAGCAAAACTCCAGGCCCCTTTCCCAACCACCTCAGCTGTACTACCTAGCCAGCAGACAAGCCTCCTTGCAAGCAGGCTGTCCAACACCCCCATATCTGACCCCGCAATCTACAAATCCCACTCTTCCCCCAAAAACCACCCATCTCCCACGTCCTTCGCAGCTCCCTGAGACACAGACTGGGACTGCACAGAGTGGACCAAGAGGTGAGTAACCAGCCCCTCAGCTGGACAACCCAGTCTCTAGGCCCTAAACCCCAGAGGAAAACCACAGGCCCATCTCCCACCCACCTCAGCTGCACTAGCTAGGCAGCAGGCAAGCATCCTGCAGGCAGGCTACTCTGACGCCACCTCCCCACTCCCCACCCTCTCCCACTGGACCTGTAATCTACAAATCCCACTCCACTTTCAAACCCACCCATCCCCAGAGACCTCAGCAGCTCCCTGAGACACTGACAGTGACTGCACAGAGTGGAGCCTCCTGAGTCACAGACAGCAACTGCAACCATCAGTCCAAGAGAGGATCCATAAGACAGAGATGCCTACTG
>JAQHUG010000056.1:999264-1010527 GCA_028555095.1 Dicrostonyx torquatus | reverse complement strand
CCACCTTCATCCCCCCATCTTCATCCCCTCACCTTCACCCCCTTCATCCCTCCATCTTCATCCCCACCTTCATCCCCCCCCTTCATCCCGCCACCTTCATCCCTCCATTTCATCCCTCCATCTTCATCCCCTCACCTTTTTCCCCCTTCATCCCTCCATCTTCATCCCCCACCTTCATCCCTCCATCTTCATCCCCCTTCATCCCTCCATCTTCATCCCCTCACCTTCATCCCTCCATCCTTCATCCCAAGCAAGTCCAATGACTTTCTTTAATTTTGTATGAGTTTGCATTTCGTAGAATTGTAAACTAGCAGTCATATAACATTTACCTTTAGTATTTGCTTTCTTTTCATCTTAACACAATGGCTTTGGAATTAATGTACACCGCTGCATGTATCAGTGCTCAATTCTTTCCCATTGCTAAGAAATACCTAACTGTACAGACATAGCACATATTATCTGTCTAGGCATGTATTGACATTTGCAGGCACGTGTAGTGTTTGGAACTTGAGACTTTGCAAACAAAGATTTAAGAACTTTCATGTACACTAGTTAGTCTGGAATATTTTTTTCAGTTCTGCAAAATGAACCTAGGGCTTCATTTGTGCCAGGCATGTGCTCTACCACTAAGCCACACACACAGCCTAGCAAACATTTCTGTTTATAACAAGTCCCCTGTGAGTGAGGTTGGCATGAATCAGTCCTCTGAGGCCAATCTCATCTTGGTGCACTTGGGAGCACTAAGAAATTTCATTTCCTGAACAAAAAAGTAATGCATGTCTTATGCAAACATCTCTACCTATGCAAACTCCACATTCTCCCGTGTCAGCTGAAACGTTACTGAATAAACAATAGAAGAACTAACAAGCAGAAAATATTCCCCGGAGACACAAAGCTTCCTCATACACATGAGCAGAATTTTACCTTTTTCTTCAGTTTGAGCTGTAGTCAACTTATATACCCAATTTTTAAGTGTCTTCATTAACAAGAACAGAAAATGGTGAAGTAGATTTTACCTAAGAAAGATAAAAGTATCAAACCAATTGGGACCACTTAGTTAGCAGATGATATCACTTGATATTTATTGAATAAAAAGTATACTAATGAACAAATAAACAAGTTAAACTGCTTGGTTTGAGGCTTTGGTCTATTAATTAAATTTTTCCATGTGTTTGTTAATGAAGAGCTTATAGTAAACAAAGAAGTTCACCAGGGTTCCAATGTCTCTCTGGTCTAACCATACAATAGCGCTGTTCTTTATTAAAATACTGCAATAAAGACAAGTTTTGCGTACAACCCTAAGCCATGCCTAGTGAGATTTTATTCGAAACATAATTTCAACCAAAACAAAACATATATCATGACATACTACCTGAATGGCAGGAAGAACTAACAACTGGCCACAACGATGTGTGTGAATAGGGTTGAGAAACACTGATGTAAGGAAATTAGACCTTACTTGGCTGAGTAGCCCAGGCCTTCAAGGCTCAGGAGTCTGAGGCAGAAGGATCAAAAGTTCATGATCTTCTGAGTCTACATAGCATGTTCAAGACCAGCTTGGGCTAAGGTCTATTTTTAAGTGACTGGACATTACAGTAAAACACAGAATGTATAATTAATAGAGTCTAACAAAAATAGCTGTAAGTGGCTGTGGACCTGGGGAGATAACTCATCGGGTAAGTATTCAGAGCGCAATTTCTAGAACCCATGGAACATGGTGTCACACATTTGTAATCTTAGCCTTGGTAGGCAGACACAAGAGGATCCCGGGGACTCAGTGGCTAACCAGCCCAGCTGATCTCTGAAGAAATGCTGTCTCAGAAAACACAAGGTAGAAACGGCAGTAGACCTCTATGAGTTCAAAGTCAAGACTGAACAAAGAAGGGAGTTCCAGGCCAAGCAGGGCTGTTCAATGAGGCTCTGTCTCAGCCGGGTGGTGGTGGTGCACGCCTTTAATCTCAGCACTCGGGAGGCAGAGGCAGGCAGATCTTTGTGAGTTCGAGACCAGCCTGGTCTACAAGAGCTAGTTCCAGTGCAGGCTCCAAAGCCACAGAGAAACCCTGACTCGAAAAACCAAAAGAAAAAGAGGCTCTGTCTCAAACAAACAGAAGAATAAATCCAATTTAGGATTCCAAGAAGAAAGAATTGTGTGTGACTTTCACTCTTTTCTTTTATAGGATTGCTCTTCCTTGTGTGTGTGTTCACATATATATGCACCTGAGGTGTATGCAAATGTGTGTGTGTGTGCGTGCATGCATGCATGCGTGTGTGTGTGCGTGTGTATGCACAGACCAGAGGAGAATGCCAGGTATGGTCACCTTTGTCTTCCATTCTGCCTTACTCTCTTGAAATGGGTTAGGGTCTCTTCACCGGGAGCCCACTGCTTTTCAGTTGTCTTCTGTTCTCTCCTCATAGCAGGGCTGGGGTGACAGGTGTTCATGGCCAAGTCTGGCTTTTCTGCTGAGATCCAGACTCAGGTCTTTACTACTGCAAGCACGCTCTTAGCCCCTAAGCCACCTGAAGCCCCAGCACTCTCCACGCTTCTCTTTAAGCTCAGGAAATGTGTATCGTGCTAAAACTGCTGTATCAGAAATAGTCCTACGGTATTAAAAGATATTTTTATCACAGCTCCATGATTTGAAAGAACATTTGCAAAATATGAAGTGTTGCTTCCTTTATAGTGAACTAGCGTGCATTATTAGATTAGGATGGTCATCTATGCGGTGTAACTTACTTCATTTTTTTAAATCTTCAGTTATCCATACAGAACACTGAGTTTCATTCTTGGATTTTCATACATCATTTAATTTCATTGACCCTCCTTTTTTCTCTATACCCCCTTCTCTGCTTCCTTCCTCAACAGCCCCCTTCCACAGTAAGGACACTTGTAGTCAATTACCTCATGTTTTTACTCCCCTCCAGTCCTCCCTTAAGACCTCTTTCTTTCCCTTTTATTGTCCCGTTTCTATTTTCTTTTTTTTTTCCGTTTCTATTTTCTTGACGGACACTCATCCCTCTTTCCACACAGATATAAAAATCGAGATCTAGAATGTGCCTAGAAGAGAGAACAAGCTACATTTCTGCTTCAAAGCCAAGGGTACTTCACTTCATTCTTCAGTTCTACCCATTTCCCTGTAGATGTCATAATTGCTTTTTCCTTTGGGGTTAAATAAGATTTTATTGTGTCTATATAGCACATTTTCTTGTTCATTCACTAGTTAGTGACATCTAGGTTTGTAACTTCTGTGAAGAATGCAGCTGTTTGTATAATTTCTAAGATCCAAGCTTCTGAAGCTAAAATTATGTTTATCCTTGCCTTAATGAAAGCAGAATATGAATTTTCATCTTCTGACGTTATTTTTGCAAGTATAATACAAAAGCCACTCATCTCCATATAAACTTGGTGGAGAAATATTAGGCCTTATAGGCTGGGGTATGGCTCAGTGGTAGAGCACATAGTTAGCATTCATGAGGCACTAAACTTAATCGCTGCATAGCACAAAAGCACAGGACTCTGTGTTATTACAAAGCCAGGTAGGGCCTGTAATCCCAGAATTTGGAATGTGCCTGAGGAGGATCAGAAGTTCAAGAGCACCACTGGCTCTACTGGTAAGTTTCAGGTCAGCTTGGGTTGCAGGAGAGAGACCTGTCCAAAGCAAAACATGTTGACGTTTAACCACCTGAGACATTTAAACCACGTACGATTTAAAACTAAGTTTGAAAGAAGCACTAGTTGACTTAGGGGGCAAAGAAGTAAGCATTTCGAATGTCTATTCTTAAAGCTGTTATCAGCTGCTGACTTGGGAGTCTTCAAGATCCTTTGCCGGCTCACTCTGTTTGCTGCTGTGCCCTGTGTTCACGCGAATTTCCCCCATGTCTTTGGTGCGTTGGCACATCATGAATAATTGGGAAACAAGACAGACCTTAGCTGCGGTTGAGATTCTAAACACACTGTTTAAGAAATAAGTCTGCGTTCTCCTTTGTAAGGTATGGAAAGAAAACAGACAAGGGAACAAAAATAGCGCTTGTTAATCGCAAATTCTGTGTCATAAACAATCACCTTAAACCAGTCAATGTGGGCTAACGTCTTTGAGATCACAGGTCATACATTCCTAAGGTCTCCACTCACGTAATTACGGCAGGGGACACTGTGAACTGAGCCCTTATTTATAAACATAAAAGAAGCCAGAGCTAAGGGCTGAACTGAGAGTCTGTTAAGAACTGGTATATTTAATATAAATGCAGTGTTTCTTAGTGCTTTGAACAACAATCCTTGCCTTCTACAATAAAAGTATAGTATAACAAATACTGTAGCTAGCTGTGTGGTCTAACCTAGCTTATACATTTTTGAACCGTAAGCAAATGCAGATATGTAATTATATAAAGAAATGACAAAAACATCTAATTTCACACTTGCGCTGAGATTCACAAACACATTGCATTCAAGGATGGGCCGTTACTCACCCTACATTCTTCCAGGCAAGTATCTGGTCCAAAGTGGCTGAAAACACCATGCATAAAAACAGAAGTGAAAAACTAAACAAGAGTTTTCTTCCCATCAAGAAATGTATGTCTCTTCAAACCAAGCACATCTGGTAACTCATAGAGCAAACAGAGCAAGAGGCTGGACTGTTTTTGCAAAGTGACTGACAGCACCTGCAGCCAATGAAAAGATAGCTTTTCCAGGATGCACTATAGCAGAGCAAGGAGGGTGAGACCTGGCTGCACAGAGCTAACCCAGCATTTAGCTTTTCAATTAGTCATCGTATTTATAAAATAATAAGCATCACTTTGCAGAGAAAATACATTGCTAGATCCCTTTGTGGGGAGTTGCACTATCATGTGACTGTGGCACACCTCTTGACACGCTTCTCACACTGCTTTTCAGGAAATGATTACCTTCTCTCAAATCTATGAAGTGTGCATTTTCCCATACATTTTAGGTGCTTAGTCAGTTAAAAAAAAATTGCAGGAACTTACCTATATTTCCAGATGTGTTCTAGGTCACAGGTCTTTGTTAAATGTAAACTTTCCATCTACGGAGATGACTTGAGAGGGATGTTGATGACCCTCTGGCTTTGGACTCAGGAGCTGCTGAAGGCATGCCCAGTGGGATGGCTCCCAGAGCTTCTATTGTGACAGCCAGGCAAGCTCTCTCCCTTCCGTGCTGGTTTTCTGCAGAACAGGGACACAGCAGAGCTTAAAGAATTGCCGCAGAGGGGGAGGGGTGAAGGATGCGAGCTCAGGACAAAGCCGCATGCTTGAAGATGTCAGGACAAAATCCAGTATTTTCTAGGCTGCTATATGTTGAATAAAAATGATTCTGGTGAAGATAAAATTAAATGAAATGACAGACAAAGCCTCCTGCCTTGAGTCAATAAAAAGTGGCTGTATTACTCCACGAAAAGTGTACAAAACAAAATCCAGAAAGGATTTACATTTGTGTTTAAAACACACATGATAAAGTTCCCTAACACTGACGTCTTCCAAAGCAAAGCGCGGGCGTTCTTTCCCACTTCAGGACCTTGATACTTCTAATGGGAAAACATTGGTAGTAGAAAGGGGCTATCATTAACTTTTAAAAACTTTTGTTTTATGTGTATGGGTGTTCTGCCTGCATGTCTGTATGTCTGTACACTAAATGTGTGCAGTGTCTGCCCCCCAGAGGTCAGAAGAGGGCCTCAGATTCCCTGAAACTGGAGTTACACATGGTTCTTAGCCACCATGCCGGTGTTGGGAATCCATCTTGGGTCCTCTGTAAGGGCAACCAGTGCTCTTAAGCACTGAACCATCTTTCCAGCCTGAGAAAGGGTTGTCTTTAAATGAATGTTCAGCGAAGTCTTGAGGGAAGCTGGGGACTTGTTTGATGACATTCTTGTCTTCTTTGTGGGCTATCTCCTATTCACATGGCTCCAGGCATCACTTCAGAAAACAACAAAAGGAAAGGAAGCCCAGTAGCCAGGGGAGGTGGGAAAACGCAGAGGTAGAGGAGAGGGTGGGATGAGAGTTTAACAATAAGCTGGGAGAGCTGGCCTACAGCTACTATGACACACACAGCTAGTTTGGGATGTGGAAAGCAAGAAAACCCAAAGTCCGCCAGGTGGTGGCGCACGCCTTTAATCTCAACTCTCGGGAGGCAGAAACAGAAGGATCTCTGTGAGTCCTAGGCCAGCCGGGTCTACAGAGTGAGTTCCAGGACAGCCAGAGCTGTCTCAAAAAAATAAATAAATAAAAATAAATGATAAAAAGAAGACCAAAAGTTCAACTCCACTCTCAGTTACACGGTCAGTGTAGCCAGGGCAACATGAACCGCTGCCTCAGTAGCTGTCATAATAAGTTTTGTACAGGTTTTTCCTGCCCTGATTCTTTTCTGCTTCCTCTCATACACGCTTTTCTGCCTGCTCTTCCACTTCTGCTTTTCACCTCTCTTTTTATCTACTTGATCTTTTTCCTGACTCTCTGGAATTCCAAGTACTAAGTGTTAGAAATATTCCTAAGAGTGTCTCCGCCAGTGCAAAATAATTCCAACCAGGCCAGATTAGACCGAATTAAAAATGCCCACATTTAATAAATGCAGCACTCCCGGGTGCACTGGGACCCCCAAAAACCCAAGAGACCACATGTTCCTTCTCTGGGTGGCCACCTAAATACCCTCTGGGAGCGGTCCTGACCCTCCCTGGGGGGGGGGGGTCAGTGCTTGGCAGTCTGGGAGTTGGAGTCCAGACCAAGGCAACTCCCAGGCCAGGGGCTGGGGTGACACTTCCAATCACTAAGGCAGGTTTGAGAGCAGGAATTTAGTCTTCTATAGCATTGAAAAACAAGCTGTAAAATATCCAGTAAAATTGAAATCTGAGAAAGAAAACCAAGCAATTTGAATATGTGTGCCCCATGTGATATTTAAGACATAGGACATTGGACTGGAAAGAGGAGCCAGTTGGTAAGTTTCTTGCTATGCAACTTTGAGACTCAGGTTAGATTTGGAGAACCTGTTTATAAAAACTAGGCACAGACGCTCACATCTGCAATCTTGGTGCTGGGGAAGCATCCTGGCCAGCATAGCCTACCCTGCAAGTCCAAGGTCAGTGAGAAACCCTATCTCCAAAATCAGGGTGAGAATCACCCTGAGGAGTAGGAGTTGATCTTAGGTGCACACACTCAGACATACTCATACACACACACACACACAGATACAGTGTATTAAAAAGTCATAATTATCAGAAAACTACATTTTATTGAATAGTCTACATTCATCAGTTAAATAGCATCCCTGGCCCTGGGAGTTCCCTACTACTTAACCCTTCATGTTTGTACAGTTCATAGGATTTTTCTGGGACTTTAGTTCTATCTCTGTAGATGTAGGTGGGGTGAGAAGTCTCTGTTCCTATGTTTGACAAAGATGCTGCTGGCTCTAGGACTGCCCTTCAAGTAGCAAGACTCTAGGTCAGCCATAGTTCTGTAAGGGCAATGCATGTAGTTTAAACTCTCTAGTGGTCACATAAAAGAAGGAAAAATAATGCAAATTAACTTTAATAATTAACTTGATATGTCTAAAATACTATAGTTTTTAATTTTGAGATTTTTTTTTCAAGTAAGTTTGAGCTCAAATTTTGAGATTTTTTTTTTAAATGAAACATCTAACATTATTTCCTGTCCAGGTTCGGAAAGCTGGTGTGAAATTTACATATGTAACAGTTCTCAATTCAAACTCATCAGATTCGAGGTGTTGAGTAGCTAGCTACCCTTCACTTGTAGCTACTCTATTGGAGATATAGAACATCTCCCATTGCCAGAATAGCCCTTTGAAGTCTTCTATAGTATCAATGACACTGTCTGTTCCTGGGAACCTATGTAGGGAGGAAGCATAATCCCAAGACCATCTCCTGTCGTGATAAGACTGGTTGTGTGAGGGCAGAGGAATATACAGTGTAGTAGTATGAATAAGTATAGTAGTATGAATCAGTCACAAACTATGTGTGGGGATCATTCAAGCCTACACGCCGAAAATTGTTAGTTTTACATCAAGTATTATGTGTCTTGATGATCCTAAAATTTTACCATATCACTCTTTTTGTTTGAGATTATCTTCTGACATGGTTAAGAATATTAAAAGCAGAATGATTAATACCCAGTAGGTTTCACACATTTCAAAATAGAAGTCACACTTAAGATGTGATTGTCTGAGAATAGCTCATCTTGTGACTTTGCAGGAGAAAAACAGTAGAACATTGTTAATTGGATATCCTACAGGCTGAACACACTAGGAAATGGCTTCGCCTCACGTTATTCCAACCTTGTAGGTAGCTTGGAGTCTTTGTCAAGAACATGGAAAGCCTGAGATTTTACCACTTGCAGCTGACAAATCAGTCTTCCCGTTTCAGAGATGGTGGCAGTCAACGGGACCCCTGGGTGAAAAACAAAGACTTCATGACTTATCACCCAACAGCTCCATGAACATCACTGTGCCTGTGTCTGTGTCCTATCAACTCCATGAGGATCACTGTACCCATGTCCATGTCTTAACAACTCCATGAACAACACTGTACCTGTGTCTGTATCCTAGCGGAATAGCTCTGGGAGCTAGGACCTAGTTGGAGGAAGTAGGTCATTGGACATATGTCGTCAAAAATATATTCTATCTCAGGCTCTCTTTCTCTCTCTATCTCTGACACACACACACACACACACACACACACACACACACACAATCTCGCTCTCTCGCTCTCTTCCACACAGCTGTGAGATGAGCTGTCTCCTCTGCCATTTGTCCCACTGCTGTGGAGGTCTGCATCACCAGAAGCCTATGACATCACAGCCAATCAATCATGCCTGCAACTTCTGAGACTACAAGCCAAAAAGGAAACCTTCCCTGCCTTTTGTACTTGCATGTTGTCATGGTGATGAGAACCCGACTAACCCAAGGAGGCCTGATAACTCATAGTGTTTAGGAAACCCGGGCCTTTAATTCTAGAAGAAGAACACCCCTGTTTCCAAGGCTATAAGCAAACCTGCCATTGGCTTCGCACAGAGATGCATTTTCATGCTTCAACACTATTCATTGTGAAAACAGAAGGGAAAAAAAATTCCAGAACAAAGAAAAGCAAAAGGCTCACAGCACACACAGAAAATGGAGAAGCATGTAGAAAATTTTTCCCCCAACAACATCCAGAAGGAATAGGAAGTTGAACAGCTTTGTTTTATGTTCTACCTTGTTATATATTGCTAAATTAATGTTACCTTTAATTTTGAATATCAAAAATTCATCTTTCATATTCATATAGAACTATGTTCACACAAAGGGGGAAAAAAATCTAACTAAATTTAGGAAGCATAAAGCAACAGAAAACAGTATTTACCAATGCTTTCAGATAAAAAGAAATCCACCCGTCCAAACAGTAAATTAATGATAACGGTCTTTGCACAGTGACTCGAAATCCAAATCTAGCTACTGCCTACAAAGCCTAAGATAGCCCTTGCTGCTCTCTCCTTCACCACGTTAGCTACTTCCCTTGACTACGTTGTGGGCACACAGACTGCCGTCAGCTGCTGAACACCCATAAGAAAATGAGGGGCTGGAGAGATGACTCAGAGGTTAAGAGCACTACCTGCTCTGCCAAAGGTCCTGAGTTCAATTCCCAGCAACCACATGGTGGCTCACAACCATCTGTAATGAGATCTGGTGCCCTCTTCTGGCCTGCAGACATACATGCACTATTGTATACAAAATAAGTAAATAAATAAATATTTTTTTTAAAAAAAAAGAAGTCACATGAGCTTCCTCTGTGGGGTGTAAAAGCCGAGAACAGCTCCCAGCCCCTACCCAGAGTTCCAAAAGAGAAATGCTTCTCAGGACTGGGGACGGAAAGATTTCTATAATAACTTCACACAGTACCCGAGGGTTATTTTCTTTATTTCTTCTTTAAGTCTGATTCTCTTGTCCTAATTGTCTATAATTTCTTAGCTCTAAGTTTCTGCCCCAATTCTAACATTCCTATTTCTTCTACATTCTATGTTCTTATTCCTCTACGCTTTACATTCTTATTCTTCCAATCTTATTTCTTCTGCCATTACAAATTCCAAGCATGCAAATATATATATAACGAATATATAGATACACACACACACACACACACACACACTGCCGGGGACCGTTGCCCCAACATAGAAACTGGTGCTTTTCCCTAAATGTGTTCTCGGAGGCACATGGAAGAAACAGACTTTCACACCATCATCGTTCAAAGGCAGCTCAGGACTTTTTGTCCTTTACAGCATGACCTTGCGTTTAATTCCGTCCCCCAAGCTCTGCCCAAAACTGAATTGCTCCTCCACCCTCAGGAATTCTCTATTCACATTCCTTTTCCCCAGGGGACACCACACCTTTCATCCATACACTTGCATATATCACCAGCTTTGGAGCCAGCAACTCCTTCCTGGGCATCTACATGTAAAAAAGGAAGGCTGGAGCCAAGCCTGTACCTTTTGTCTTTCTAAGTTGTTAGCTTTCCAGCTAGCAAGGTATTCAAGCCATGGCCGTGCCAGGCTGGTGGATGTCAGAGCCCACAACACACACACACACACACACACACACACACACACACACACACACACACAAACACATATATTAGCAACTTGTTAGTAATAAAAAACTACAAGGAAAATTCTCAGGGACACAGGTATTCTTTGAAGATCTGTAGTAAACTTATCAGCTAGTTTGCAGCAAACCACAGCTGCAGCTGTGAGGAGGGACCAACTATCTCTTAAAGGGGCCGCTACAGGTTTCAAAGGGGAAAACACTAAATCATTGAGAGACTAAGGAAAAGACAAAGAATATGTGCATTGTTTTACATTTCTAAAGTGTAATTAATAATATCTGGACATGGTTAGTCAATTAACAGCCTTTTTTAGCACCTGAGTCTCAGGATCTAAACAAAAGCAGTGTCTACTAAGTCTAAAACCTTGCATTAAAAACTGGTACAAAGTGTTAATTGCCATCTCAAGTCTGAGCAGGGAGGTGTCAGTGAAGGAAACTTAGAGAAATATAGGAGCTATTGATCTCTTGAAGAATTAATGATATAACAAAGACAGACACTTGCAATACTGCCCTAATTCAGCATAAATCTTTTTATTTATTTATTTATTTTTGGTTTTTCGAGACAGGGTTTCTCTGTGGCTTTGGAGCCTGCACTGGAACTAGCTCTTGTAGACCAGGCTGGTCTTGAACTCACAAGGATCCGCCTGCCTCTGCCTCCCAAGTGCTGGGATTAAA
>JAQHUG010000056.1:882525-899162 GCA_028555095.1 Dicrostonyx torquatus | reverse complement strand
CAATATATGTAGGTATATATTAATTATGATACATAGTCTATTATACATACAATATATGTAGGTATATATTAATTATGATACATAGTCTATTATACTCCACTTAGGCTGCCATAATAAAAAATACCACAGACTGGAGTGGCTAATAAGCAACAGAAATTTGTTTCTTACAGTTAAGGAGGGCAAGAAATTTAGGACCAGCTCCAGAGGATGTGCTGTCTGGTGGAAGCCAGCTTCCTGGCTTAGAGACAGCTTCTCCTAACTGTGTGCTCACCTGAGAGAAGAAAGGTGCTTCTGGGGCCCTTCTCATGACGTAATAATCCCACCACCAGTGCCTTTCTTCATACCTAAGCACTGTATAACTAAACTGTTCTGCTTTCAGTCCCATCACAGTGGAGAACTCATGTCCGATATATGAACCAGGGAGGACACAAGCATGCATTCTATGGTATCGTGAAAGTGGAACAATCAGAATGGAATCTTCAGAGCAGCCATGACCACTCCAGGCCCCACAGAGATGACCTTCGAAGAAGCCCTAATTACACTGAGAGCTATATAGTAGCTTTTCTCTTTTAAAAAATCGGTTTTTTTTATTAAATATCTTCCCATGAAGAAAACTCCAAACCCAGATGGCTTCACTGATTAATTCTCCCAAACAGTTAAAGAAGGAATAACACCAGCAAAACATAAAACTCCTCCAGAAAAGGAAAAGAAGCTCCCTTCCCAAATCATTTTACAAAGGTAACATATGCTTGATATCCAAAAGTGACAAAGCTATTATAAGAAAGGAAAATTACAGGCCTATTTCTCTATGAATATGGATGAAAGTGTCCCAAGCAAAATATTAGCAAGTGAAATCCAGCAATATATTAAAACAGCCATGCATTCCTCTGGAAAGCCTGCATTTCTTGGCTACACTGGGTATGATAACAACATTGGATTTCTTTCCCTGAGAATAAAAAGCTGATTTAATGCCTGAAACATCAATCCATATTACCACATTAGAGAAATAAAAACTAAAAATCACTTGATTATCTTAAAATGACTAGATGACATTTGATTAACAAAATAAACAACATGAAATCACTAAGTAAATTCAGGAATGGGGAGTCTTCCTCATCTGCTAAGAAGGGGTCACGAGTACCCAGTGGAGAAAAGGCAGTCTCTCAGACAGATGGTTCAAGACAACCTGGATATCTACACACGAGGGATGAATCTGGATCCCTCTCACTGTGCACAAAAATCAACTCCAAATGAATCAGAGACCTGAATGTGAGATCTGAAATTCCGAAACTGTTAAAGAAAAAAGTAGGGAAAACACACGAAGATTGGGCATAGGCTAACACTTCCTGAATACGACTCCAGCTGCTTAAAAGAGAATGCCAAGGATCTACAAATGGGGCTTCATGAAATCAAAAAGCTTCCATACAGCAAGAGAAAATTGTTAATTGAATGAAGAAACAGCCTGCAGAATGGGCAAAGATCTTTGCTAGCTACATATCTGATAAGATTAATACCTAACATAAGCTACTCAAAAAACTAAACAAGAAGTCGAACACCCCAGTCAATCAATAGGCCAATGAAACGAACAGCTCTCAAAAGGTAAAATGCTAATGACCTATAAACTTACGAAAAAATGTTCAATCTCTGGACTGGCTACTTTTAAGCCAATTTGACACAAGCTAGAGTCATATTGGAAGAGAGAACCTCAATTGAAAAATGACGGCGCCAGGCCTATCGGCAAGCCTGTGGTGCATTTTGTTGATTGATGATTAACCAGGGAGGGCCCAGCCCATTATAGAGAGTGCCACCCCTGGCCTGGTGGCCCTTGCTGCCACAAGAAAGCAGGCTGAGCAAGCCATGAAGAGCAAGCCAATAAGTAGCACTCCTTGATGGCCTCTGCATCAGCTCCCGCCCAGGCTCTTCCCTTGTTTGAATTCCCACCCTGACTTCCTCCAGTGATATGGAACTTTAATCTGAAATAAACCCTCTTCTCTTCAAGTTGCTTTTGGTCATGGTGTTTATCACAACAACAGAAACCCTAACTAAGACAACCTCAGTAGCCACCAGAGAAATGCAAATCAAAAGTACACTGAGATTCCATCTTACCTCGCTGAGAATGTCAGTGATTAGGAAAACAGCAACTGCTGTTAAGGAAATGGACCGAGGAGAAACCTTATACAGTGCTGGTGGGAAGAAAATTAGCTCAGCCATGGTGGAAGTCAGTATGGAGAGTCCTCAAAAGGGCAAAAACAGATCTACCACTTGGTCTGCCTGTATCTCTCTGTAAGCTATTTACCAGGAGACTCCAAGTCAACATAACACAGAAATACTTGAATATCAATGTATTTTGAAGCATTGTTTATTATAGTTAAATATATAAACACTGTAGGTAGCAACAACAGGGGAATGGATAAACAAAACATATGCAATGGAAATTGGGACTATAAAACAAAGATGTCATTTGCAGGAAAACAACTGCATGTGGAGATGATCATGATAAGTGAATTAATCCAGTTTCAAAAAGATAAATATCACACACATTTATCATTGGTCATTCTTAGGTTTTTCTAGAGATAGCATAAAGTCATCTATCTCTAGAAATATTCAAGTATAAGTGAAATTGCCGAAGGCAAGAGAAGAGACTAATGGAATGAGGGGGGGGAGGGAGAAGGGAGGATGGTCGGGGAGAGTATGCTCATTAAATGGCGTCTTGTATGAAAATCTGCAGAAAAGAATATCCACAAAAAAGAAATGTGAAAGCTACACAATACTGAAGTTTCTCCTCTGAAATAAAGAATGAGGCAGGGATGCCCAAGTTATCACTTTTCTTCAAGAATGTGTTGTGTTCCTAAATAGAACAAGAAGCTAAGAAAATGCAGTAAAATACATGGTAAAGATACAGTGTTATGTAAAATACTATAAAATAATGTTAAGAAAAATAATCTTAAACATTACCGGAGGGATATACCATCTCCGTAAATGGAAGACTCAATAATGTAACATTGTCCATTTTGCTTAACTTGATCTCCAGATCTAATTTAATACCAGAGTATCAGGATGACCATGGAAATTATTAGGCATCTTATAAAAAATTAAATGAAAATTAGAAGAATCAAGAATAGGTAAGGAAAAAAAAGGAATGGAATGAAGTATTTCCACACAGTATCAGTTCTCTGGAGTAAAGATTGGTACAGTAGAGAGAGGAGCGCAGACCCAAGTGTATGCACCGCTATGGGAAAGGGCAGTGTTGGGACGCCAAGCTTTTAATAAAGTGATGTGCTCACTGCATATCTACAGGAGAAAATGCAACGTGGCCAATACTTCATACCAAAACCAAAAGCCAGGTGGTTCATAGACATAATCTGAGTGATGAAACAGTAAAGCTTCTAGATAAGGGCACAGTGGACAGACACAATCGGTAACTTCTGTAGCACGCTACACCAAGTCCAGCTTCTTAGACTAGCCATTTGAGTGCTGAGCTGAAAAAGAGTGGCATCATAAAAAAGTGGTCAGATTATGGAGCAGCCCCAACTCCAACACTGCTGATAGGGGTGTATAGGACAGTTGGCAACAACACACACACACACACACACACGTTATGCATTAAAATATGTTCACATTGCGTGATCATGGCTAAAACCTGGAGCAGAGAGGCTTGTATGCCCACTACTAGTAGTAAGGCAATGGAGAGAGACTGGTTGGCAGTGAGTATTACTTTAAAAGTGTTCTGGGTTTTGACTGGAAAGTAGCTGCTAAGTTACACAGGAAGAATCGCTACACAATATTTAACAATCTTTACATAATCTTTAAATTTACATAGTTTGGGTCTGTATACTTTTTAGAATGTATATCATACTCTGATGAAAAAACATCAGGAAGAAAAGGAGAACTTGTTGCTTGTTTTGGTTGGGGGAAGCTGGGCATGTTTAGGTAGAAAGTGTGGCTAACACTTGTATTCATGGTGTGGTGAGATGGATCAGTGGGTCACCACCACCACCAAGACTGATCATCCAAGCTCAATCCATGGAACTCATGTTGTGGAAGAGAACTGACTCCCACAGCTGTCTTTTGACACCACATGCAAGCCGCTGCACCTGCAGTATTATTTCTGTCTCTCACATGCTGCTGCACCTGCAGTATTATTTGTCTCCCACACGCCGCTGCACCTGCAGTATTATTTCCGTCTCTCACACGCCGCTGCACCTGCAGTATTATTTGTCTCCCACACGCCGCTGCATCTGCGGTATTATTTGTTTCTCACACGCCGCCGCACCTGCAGTATTATTTCTGTCTCTCACACACACCGCTGCACCTGCAGTATTATTTCTGTCTCTCACACGCCGCTGCACCTGCAGTATTATTTCTGTCTCTCACACACACCGCTGCACCTGCAGTATTATTTCTGTCTCTCACACGCCGCTGCACCTGCAGTATTATTTCCGTCTTTCCCACGTTGCTGCACCTGCAGTATTAATTCAGTCTCTCACATGCCGCTGCACCTGCAGTATTATTTCTGTCTCTCCTGCCGCTGCACCTGCGGTATTAATTCAGTCTCTCACATGACGCTGCACCTGCAGTATTATTTCCGTCTCTCACATGCCGCTGCACCTGCAGTATTATTTCTGTCTCTCCTGCCGCTGCACCTGCAGTATTAATTCAGTCTCTCACATGCTGCTGCACCTACAGTATTTCTGTCTCTCTCCATTTGACTCAGACTGGCTCAAGTCACACTCTCTCCACAGGAGACTTTACAAGCATGCAGATGATCCATCCAATGCCACAGCCTCTCTCTAACTCCCACAGCAGCTTGGCACCCCAGTGCCATATTCTTCTGTTTATCATCACCCAAAGTCTCTTACCTCAAGAATATTCTCAGAACAAATTATCCTATCTTTTAAAATCTCTTCTGAATTATTCTCAACACGTCAGTTCCTTGACCCCTTGCTCGTGTGTTCTGTGTGGTGGCTTCTTCTCTTCCCTTTAAATTGGGGTTGCTGACTTTGTCCCTTCAGCCACTTTCCTGCCAATACTCTTGTCTCCCTTGCCTATTGCCTTTGTGACATAATACCGACAAAAGTCCAGGTCTGCGTGACTGCCTGCTTTGCCCTTGAATCCAGGGTGCTGAGCACCACTTCACATGATCACAGAGCCCGTGCTACCTCTGAGGAGTCCTCCATGATCTCCTGCATATTCTGATAATCTCCCCAGTCCCCTTTCTATCTCTCCTAGGAAGGAAGTCAATGTACATTTGTCCTAAAACTCTGAGTCCTTCCCTGTCTGTAGATAAAGATGAGTTTCCTACCACTTTACAGAGAAAACAGACAAACCACACAATAACACAACACATATTTGGTCATTTGTTACACAGGAAGAGCCACCCTTTCTGCATCTACTACACAATCTTTTCTCAGGCTCTGCTCTTTCATTTCTTACCCCTCCTATCCTCACTTTCTACTGGCTTTTTCCTATCACTTTTTAAACATCTTCCAGTTGTTTCTATTGGAAAAAGAAATCAACAATGATGAAGACATCTTTCTTTCTCTCTCCATGGCCCTCTCTAGAATCACCCTTCTCCTTCTTAGAATCCATAGGAAGAACACTTGTCTGTGTTTACTTCACGTCCCGCACCAATCAACAAGCCATGAAAATGGGCTTATTCACAGCGAGAACACAAATGACTCTTGTGTTGCCAACTAGAGGGACAGAGTTTAGTTTCTTTTTTTCTTATATGATCCTCTGAAGATGAAGCCCACTCATTCCCGAAGTCCTTGATGTTCTCCCCACACTGCGTACACCTGCCTTCCTTAGTGCTTTTTAGAGGCCATCTACTCTTCTATATGACGTGTGCTATATCTATGAAGACCACCTTTCAGCCCGTCTTCACTCTCCATTTTACATATGCCTGGGTGACATCAACTATTCCCGTGACTTCATTACAATTTATCGCTGATAACATAAAACTCCGCATTTCTATTCCTGAACTCTCTCACAAGGTTTTGATGCATGGCTCTTATCCAAGACACCTTGCCTATTCTCTATGTTTAGCATCCTCGTCACAGCTCTTGCCTATTAATAACGTCATACATCAGTTTACCCAGCACCGCCAGCTCCACTTCAGAACCACACAGTAAGTACCACCACGATTTAGCCCCACAAGTCTCTACACGCTCTGCACCATTTTCATATTTAGCTTGGATTACTTGTCCCTCTTAACTGGTCTCCCCGCTCCAATTCTCTGTCCAATCTTATCCACACCATACCAGACTAAGCTGCAGTTATTTGTTTAAACATTTCCTTTTCATTAAATTTAGGACTCAAGAAGACAGAACCCCTGTCTGTGTTGCTAACCCAGCAACTACTATAGCACTTGGTAATCAGCAAGGCTATAAAGACGTATTTATCAAAAGGATAGACAAATTGACATTCTCATCCTTATCTAATTTGGAAGTGATACGGAAATAGTCCCAGGGACATCGTGTGGATGCCATGATACTCATGCTTAGCTTGGCACCCCAGAGTTTAGCATGGCTCTGGTCCACATCTGCTGAGCCATCAAGAAGCAAAGTTCAAACCTGAGCGAGTAGGCACTCCACACCCGCTGTGAGACACAGGGAAGCATGGAGCGCGGAAGCAGTGGGACTTCTCACACACAGAAGAGAGCTCAGCGGCAGTTTACAATGGTCACGCCGTGTGACCAGGGACCCACTCTCTCCTCACAGCTTCCTGTCTTCTATTACACTAGGTTATTTCCTGTTATTTCTGTCACTGCAATATCAACTCGCTAAGAGCAGTTATTTTGTTCTACTCTGTTACTGAACCTCCAGCAGGTGTTCAAGGAACATTATTGAATTAAATTGATTAGACCCATGGCTGTTAAATGTTTATTTTGTGTAATATTTAAGATAATACATTAGCTAGACCATTTCATCTCCACTTTAGATATCTAAAAAAAGTCATGAAAGTTTTATCATTTTCTTAAGCTGTAGGTGAAGAATAGAAGGAAACCAAAGACGATAATATAAAAAACCCATAATTAACATGTAAGAAAATTTGAAATGTATCAATATCAAAAAGAAAATAAACAGAGTAAACCCTCTGAAATTAGCAGATCAATATAAACGTATATAGAGGCAAATCCATGCCTCTATGTGTGTGACAGATAAACAAGAGAGATGATGCAAGCCTGCTACAGAATACCTCTCCCATTATTTAAAACAAAACAAGAAACCACATGATATCTCATTAGATGCAAAAAACATCTCTGACAAAATCTAACACTGATTCATGATAAAACTCCTGGAGAGAATAGGGACACAAGGGACATACTGGCAATCTACAGCAAGCCAATAGTCAATATCAAATTACATGGAAATATACTCAAAGCAATTCCACTGAAATCAGGAACAAGACATGGCTGTCTACTCTCTCCATATCTATTCAATATAGCACTTGAAGTTTTAGACAGAGCGGTATGACAACTGAACAAGGGCAATCAGATACATACTGGAAAGTAAAAAGTCAAAGTATTGCTATTTGCAGATAATATGATAGTATACACAAGAGACCCTAAAAATTCCACTGTGAAACTCCTACAGCTATAGACACTTTCAGTGAAGTGGCTGGATACAAGATTAATTAAAAAGAAAAATCAGTAGCCCGCCTATACACAAATAACAAACAACTGAAAAAGAAATCAAGGAAACAATACCTTTTACAATAGCCTCAAACAACATAAAATACCTTGGGGTAACTCTAGCCAAGCAAGTGAAAGATTTGTATGATAAAACCTCCAAGTCTTTGAAGAAAGAAACTGAAGAAGATATCACAGGATAGAAGGATCTCCCATTCTCATGGATTGGTTGGATTAATACAGTAAAAACAGCCATCCTACCAAAAGCAATCTACAGATTCAATGTAATCCCTATATTTCCAACACAATTCATTACAACCTTGAAAGGCCAATTCTCAACTCCATGTAGAAAAACAAAAAACCCAGGAGAGCTAAAATAGTCCTGAATGATGAAAGGAAGTATCACCTTCCTTGATTTCACATTGTACTACAGAGCTATAGTAATAAAAATGAATGGTATTGACATGAAAACAGATTCATTGATCAATGGAGTCAAAGTGAAGACCCAGACATAAATTTGATCACCTATGAATACCTGATTTTTGATACAGAAGCCAGAAGTACACAGTAGAAATAAAATAGCATCTTCAACAAATGCTATTTACCTAACTGGATAGCTCCTTGTATTGATCTAACTGGATGTCTCCTTGTAGAGCAATGCAAATAGATCCAAGTTTATTATTCTGCACAAAACTCAAGTACAAGTGGATCAAAGGTCTCAACATAAAACCAGATACACTGAACCTGACAGAAGAGAAAGTGGGGGAAAGCCTTGAACCCACTCACACGGGAGAAAACTTCCTGAACGGAATATCCCGAGTGTAGGCACTAGGATCCACAATTAGTAAATGAGATCTCATGAAACTGAAAAGCCGCTGTAAGGCAAATTAGGAATCTAACTACCTCAAGACCCAGCTATGCCACTCTTGGGCATATGCCCAAAGGATGATCCAGCCTATCATAAGACACTTACTCAATCATTTCTTAACCATTTTTATTGTGGTTTTATTCATAATAGCCACAAACTGGTAACAACTTAGATGTCCCTAACCAAATGTGAATAAAAAATTTATTCAATGGAGTATTACTCAGCTGTTAAAAAATGACATTATAAAATTGGCAGGCAAGTGGATGCAACTAGAAAAAAAAATCATCCTGAATGAGGTAACTCAGACCCCAAAAGACAAAAACGATAGGTATTAACTTCTAAGTGGATATTAACCATTAAAAAAATAATAACAATGTTACAATACAAAGACCCAGAGAGGTTAGGTAAAGAGGAGGGATCTGGGGAGGGGGGACAACATATGGATCTCCCCAGAAAGAGGGAATAGAACAGTTTTATGGGTGGACTTGGGGTGGTTGGGGATTGGAGCAGGAGTGATCAGCTGGAGTAGGGAGATGGGATACAGGGAGAGACTACAGAGAAACTGCTTGAATTTGGGGGCATTGCGGGGGTTGGGTAGAGACCTACTGCATTGGAAACTTCCTGGAAAGTGATCCTATTGAAGACTCCTAGTAATGGGGATACAGGGTCTCAAGTGGCCACCTCTTACAGCTAGGCAAGGCCTCCAGAGGCAGGACTGGATTACATTCAATTGAGTTGTTGGTCGGGGTGGGGGTCCCATGGAAATTCACATAGGCTGATGCTATGACAAAGGGTTGCTACCTGCAAACTGACAGTGGAGCCCTATTGCTGAGGACAGCATCCATACAACTCACTGAACACGGAGAAGTTGAGCTGGTGTGTACATGGAGTCTTCAGGCCTGTGTTCTAATCTCTTTGGTATGGGAAGGTACTATACAGGATACAAAAGAGAAATGTAGACACCAACAATGTCACAAAACCTTTTTACCAACAATCTCTCCTGCATGTAAAATACACTAGGGCAATGGTGGCAGCAAACATCATGGTAGTAGCCAACCAATGCCTGATTTGACTTAAGGACCATTCCAGAAGAAGGATTCCATATATAAGACCCAAAGATTTGATGGCCCAGGAACCTAGAGTAAAAATGATTCCTAATGAAAGACAAAACAAAACAGGTAGCTAAAGGAGGCCTCTGAAAGTAACAGACTGGGGTGAGCCACTGACATCCTAGGAAGGCAGTAGCTTCCAAGCCAACGCCTGCCTCTGTGGCAGTGCGTTCTCTTGCTTTTCTTGTATTTTCCTGGGCTTCCAATGCTGGAACCATAAAACAATAAATGGAGCACAGACCAAAAAAAAACAACAAAAAAGACTAACAAACAAACAAACAAAACCCTGGGCAAACCCTACTTCTAACCATCAACCTGGGAAAAGGAGTCTGTGAATTGAAGTGGATGTAAAAGAGATAGATTGTATAGGACTTATTATTCTTTTCAGTGTATTTACTCAGTAATTGGATGGTTGGATTACATCACAGTTCTATTTCTAACTTCTGAGGAACCATCTACATTTTCCATAAGGACATCACTAACTAAAGCCTCTAACAGTGTATAAGTTTTCTTTCCTCCACATCCTCACCATCAATTATAATCCTTGCTCTTCTTTTATCCTTTTTAAATTTTAGTTGATTTATTTACTGTCCACTGAATCTGTTTATTCAGGTTATTATATTTTAATAATATATTATTTATTAATGTAGCATGGATAGTCATTCTCACCAACAGTCAGTGTTGGTGGAAAAAGAAAAGTATTGATCTCACCCACACTGGAGTCTAAAATCACTGCTCCCATAGAAGCTGAGAGTAGAATAGTGGTCACTATAGGGTTGGACAGGTAAAGGGAAGTTTATTAATAGGTATTAATACAGTGAAATAGGTATGTGAACTTCTGGTGTCCTATTGTGCAAAAAGCTGACTACAGGGAATGATAATACATTGTACATTTGAAAAAAAACTACAGGAAAAGATTGACTTCTCACCATAAAGCTATGATAAATGTAATCAAGTAAATAAACATTTACTCTGTAGACATTACCTAATGTGTACACTGCACTCTGGTATTATGTACACTCTACAGTTTGTATGTTGAACTACTCTTAAATTAAATAACTTTATCAGGATTACCAGCTGATGTTAAGGAGCTGATTCCACAATTTATATTGTAGAATGACAAAAGGACTAGTCAAGGAATAGCAGATACTGTCCGAGAAGCAGAACAAAGCCCGATGATCCTTAGTCAGATAGTGAAATTTAACACACAGTCAGATGATCAAGACAGTCGGTCTAGTCTTGGGTAAAGGGTTAACAGAATGCATCAATTCACCAGAACAGAGAATCTCAAAATAGGCCTAAATAAAATCAATTGAGTGCTACTGATGGCTGGAAGCAAAGAATGATGCTGGGTCACTGAGCATTCACATGCAAACACATCAGTGAAATAAACTAACATGTTTTCCATGAATTGAGCTCCCAAGTAAATTAAATTTTGGCCTATGAAAAGCACTGATTAGAGAATAAAATTAAGTCACATACTGGAAAAAAGTATACAGACCATTATATATGTGAAAAAGACTTTCATAGAGAACATATAAAGGTTTTTTTAGACCCAGTAATAAGATTATCAAAAGCTCCAGTACAGAAGAGGGAAAGATATTTGAAAAGCTGATTTACCAATGAAAATAAAGGCAGCCAAGCATCATTTGAAGTTCCTATTCCTGATCATCAGGAACTAGGTAAATGCACAGTGAAAGCACAGTCTTAACTGTACACACCTACTGGTATGGTCAAGGTTAATAAGGGAGTTGACAAAACAAGGACTCGCTGAAGGCGGACTGCAGTGGAACACTTACAACCTAATGGTGAGCATAAGAGCCATCTGGGGAATAGTCTCGTGTTTTCTCACAAATACCATCTCACCCCTATGTATTTAGCCAAGAAAAATGGGAGCTAACATAAGCATGCAATGTTCATGGCTGTTCTCTTCTTTGCTAGTTTTTATCTGAGACAGGGTCTCACTGTGCAGCCCTGACTAGTCTGGAACATATTATATAGACCAGGCTGGCCTGGAACTCACAGGGATTCACTTGCCTGTGCCTTCCAAGCACTGGTATTAAAAGTGTGCGCCACCACACCAGGTCTCAGCCTAGGCTAACACTCCAAATCTTCATGCCTCAGTTTCCCTTCCCAGATACAGTGATTATGGGCATATGTCACCACATGGTTTAATCATTTCATTCTTAATTAACAAAGCGTTGGATTGGCTCTAAGGTCCAATAGCTAACTATTGGATAAACAAAATATTGTTCTGCTTTATAAAATGGTATACAATAAAATATTAATGAACCATTGATGAATATAGCAACACAATAAATTTCAGATGCAGTGTGTTCACTGGAGAAAGTCAGAGACTCAATAGCCTTTATGCTATTTCCAGATGAGATTCTGGAAAAGGAAAAACAAAAAGATAGAGAACAGAAGTTGAGCTGGAAAAAAGGATGGTGAAAACCAACTGTACCCTTGGACAGAGAAGGGACAGAATTCTGTATCTTGGTTTTCCTGAGTTACAAAGCTCTATGTTTTTTTTGAAAATGTACAGAAATATACACCATAAGGTAAACACGACTATGTAAAATTTTTAAATAATACTCTATTTAACAGAGACATTTTAGTAACTTAAAAGGAAGTTTATCAGATAGATACAATTGAAAGCAAGTTGGTCTTACAATATTAATATCAGGTCAAATAATTTTAGGCGATTTCTTCCAAGGCTTGGGCTCATAGGCAGCTCTTGGACTCTTGGACACTAAAGGCCATTTGAAAACCAATTACTTCCTAAAACATATACATATATGAAAGGAAGCGCGATGGAGTCACAAATAATTAAAGACTCAATGGTACAACTAAATATCTTATGGCACCAAATAAAACCTTCAGTGCCAGGAACGGGTTACATCTTGTTGAGGCCTCATGGAAACTCCCAAACATCACAGGTTATTCCCAAGGCTATTGCTTGTTCTCCCTAACCTCACAGTAAGGCCCTGCTGATAAAGACAACACTTATTTATGCCATCAAACATGGGACAGTCCTGCTGCTACCTAACTAGAACCTTTGCCCTTACTAACTGGAGCCCATGGTACAGGAAGTTACTCTTACTACTACCAAAGGAGAAAGGTCATCACCAATATAACCTAAATAGAAATCCTGTGACCTATAACAGAAACCCGCCTGCAAGATATACTGGTGTCACAGTGGCACAAATGTTATGGGAGTAACTGATCACTTTCTGAAGGGATTAAAGGCCCACTCCATGAGATGGAACCCATAAATGACACTACTAAAATGGCCAAGAACCTGAGAGTATGTAGGTCACAAGACTAGGGGAAAACCAAATACCATTTTTTTTTTTGCTAAATAAGCAAAGCAATAAAGCATCTCCTGATAGCATACCACTATAGCCATAGATTGGTGCTTCAAAGAAGCTTCTGGCAGTAGACAGAAATTAATATAGAGATTCACAACAGGACAATGGGGAGAGCATGAGTGACACCGGGACACTCGGCCCTAAACATTGTATCTTCATCAAAGCTCTCCCCTCAAGGCTCAGGGATCTATGCAGAAGGGGAGGTGAAAAGATTGTAAGGGTGATAGATGGCTCCAAGGTAACAGTGTATTCCAGACACATCATAACTGATTCCCAGATGAACTCACATAGACTCTGACAGCCTAAGACCTGTACAGTTCAAGTCAGACTTGGTCCCAACACTGAACGGGAGAAGGAGAAGATGGACCACCCCTAACCAGTTGATACCTTCTGGGAAAGGAAAAAAATCAGTTTTCTCCAGAGAAGCGTCATGGGGTATATCACACACTACAGGCAGGGTGGGCCTCATGTCCAGGTATAATGAGCAACACAAAATGACCTCCATGTTTTGTTTTGCTTATTTAACAGATTGATTTGTATGCTCAGGGCAAACCTAACACTAGCTAGAAGGAGCAGAGAATTGTTATTCTTAATTTATTTCTCAGATTATCTACTCTTACACATATTTTCTGAGACCTCAAAATAAGACATGTTAAATGATATAACCTTACATAGAGAAAACCAAGTAAAAGCTATATAAATTCTATTATAGATAACAAAGTTCAGCAAAATTTGTGGAATGCAGGAAAAATTTACAAATAAGTTATATTTATATGCGTAACAAACTGAAAATGGACTTAGAAGAAATTAAAAACTAAATATAAGAACCATTCCCTGTTCTCGGGTCAGAAGACTCCTTACAGGAAAGATGGCACTACTTCCAAACTGACCCGTGAAAACCAATCTTAATTCCAACTACTTTTCTGCTCAGGAATTGAGAAGCCAGCCCCAAGGTTAGCACTGAAATAAAAGGAAAACAAATGTCTCCAAAAAGAACAAGTCCTATTCCAGAGCAAGACCATCAGGCCCGATTGCTATGAGGTCATAGTCAAGACTGGAGCCGGGTGTGATGGTGAAAACCTGTCACTTCAGCTGTGTGGAGTAGAGGAAAGGACCAGCTCTAGGTCACACTCAGTTACACGGTAAGTTTGAAGAGAGCCTGAGGTACATAAGACTCTGTCTCAAGAAACAAACAAAGAAAGCCCAGAAACACCTGTAAAGCTCTTGTAGACTATCTCCACACATCTGTGGAACAGGAACGAGCGTTTGAAAACAAGCACACACGTATATACTCAACTGAACGTTAGCAGTGCCGTTTAAACGGGAAGACTGTACACTGAGGCTCTGAGACATCTATGTGCGGAAAACGAATCTGACTCTTTCAGAAACGACACATAACAACATGTGAAAACAAAACAAAGGCCTCAGTTTAAAAGTTAAAACCATAAAACTGTTGAGGACTACACAGTTTAATCCTTGTGTCATTAAAGTAACAGTAGTTTTGTAGATGTGAAACCTAAGGCCTGAGAAACCAAAGGAAACAAACTCAGAATACGATTTGCATTGTTAATATTTTGAGCCAAATGCACTGCTAAGAAAATGAGAACAGTGCAAAGAAGAGGTGAAAATTTGAAAATTATGTATCTTATAGGGAGTTAGATAATCTGACAGTACACACACACACACACACACACACACACAATGAAATGAAATGGGTTAACAGCAGCAGTAACTAGCAGTCTCCCTAGAGCTACCCCTTCTTCTCCCTAGCCCAAAATAGGGACATCAGCCAGGATTTCCTGCTAGCATAAGCAGGATGCCTGGTGGCTTGGTATCTGAAGGCAAGGCCACTCGGACCCATGGAAACAGTAAGTCTACAGTCTGAAGGTCGGGCCTAGCTAACAAAGAGATAAAGGATGAATAGAGAACACCAGATGTCCCTAGACAAGGACAAAGCTGACGTAACTGAATTTTTTCCTCGTCTCAATTAAAATAGCCAATAGAAACTATATAATCATATATCTGCTTCTGTAGAATATAAATAATAGCTCTAGACTGTAAGGGGCATGCTCAGCTTTTCGAATGCTGTAGCATCCTCAGGTCTGAGAAAATAAAGCCTCTTGCATATTGCATCCAGCTGGTGTCTTGTGTCTTGACGGTGGGTATCTGAGAAGGCACCCAGATCTCTGGGGTCCTTCAACAACACTCCTCCTGTGATATGCCAGCCCCAACCCATAATAAACTAGACAACTGTTGAATTGTTTAAAACTATAGATCTTTCTTGCCAAGTGATTGGGGCATACACTTTCAGGCCCAGAATTCAGCAAGCAGAGGCAGGCAGGTCTCTGAGCTAGAAGCCAGTCTGGTCTACAGAGTAAGTTCCAGAACAGCCAGAACTGTAGATCTTTTCTAAAGAAGAATCTTTTATACAAACAGATGCAGACTTTTTGTTTGTTTGTTTGTTTGTTTGTTTTGTGGTTTTCTGGGGTTTTTTTGGATGAGATTATAATGCCCTTTACATTCACTCATTAAGTGTAGCGAGCACTCAACATGCTAGCCTCTACTTCATACACTGTTAGCAGGTTCTGGGAGCAGAAGGAAAGTTGAAGTTCAATGACTGTTGGCCACTGCAGTGCTATATGTACACAGAATATACATTGTTATGTACAGTACATTTCATGTGTACGGTATTTGCCATGTGCCCAGCATGAGGCTGAGCATATGCCAGCATAGTGGCAAAACATATCAGAGGAACCTGGTGGGGCAGTTCTTACATTCTTTGCATGGAAATGATTTCCTATTCTGCAGATGAGGAAGGTAAAAGATAAAACAATGTGTCTTTGGACACAGTGCTAGTAGGATGAACCCTAGTATTTCTGACTTCAAGACCAACTACCAACCCACTGAAAATCTCTCCTTGGGTCAACCTATGTGTTACCAAAGTTTAGTTGAGAAATCTGAATCTGCTTCATTTAGTTGAAGCCCTTAATGTGAGAGTTGAGAAACCAAGGCTATGGAAACACTTTCCAGGGCCACACTGTAGAAGGAGACACCATGGTACCCATCATCTGGTGGTACTTCCTTGCTGTCTATTGGCTCATTAAACCATGGATGGAGGATGACTTACTATCACTATAGATGGAGGATGACTTACTATCACTATAGATGGAGGATGACTTGCTATCACCATGGATGGAGGATGACTTGCTATCACTATGATCACAGTAAGTTTCAAAGATTTGAATATTTTGAGCTCTAGAGAATTTTTGATTTAGGGTTACAATCTTTCTATGTTAAAGAAAAGATTCTAAAGTTTTCATCCAATTCCCAAGGGAATTGGTGACTCCATATTGGATCCAACCTACTTTAGTGTATTATTATTATTATCTTATCAATTTCTCCCTTTTATTATGACACAAGTCATAGAGAATTAAGATTCACCCTAATGATCTCATTTGAACTTAAATTTTTATATTATTTTTATTCGGCTATACATTTTTTCCTACTCCCCTTCTTTCCTCCTCTTTCTTTCTTTTTATTCTTAAAAGAAAAATTTACATTTACTCCCCTTCTCCCCGGCCCTCCCGCTCCCCCACTACCCCACTGCCCTCCCCCTGCTTCCTTAAGATGGTGCAGGATACCCTGCCCTATGGGAAGCC
>JAQHUG010000056.1:807861-841600 GCA_028555095.1 Dicrostonyx torquatus | reverse complement strand
AAAAAAGAAGTAAAAAAAAAGAAAAAGAAAATTTAATGTAATCAAAAATCATGAAATAAATAAAATTTGAAGAGAAAAAAAGTCTATGAAACAATAAAAACAATGAGAAAAGGCATCTTTGTCATGGTACAAATGACTCAGATACAGAGTGCTTCAAAAACATCGGGCAGGGCCAAATAGAAGGGCACACGACGGCACGTGCAAGGCCTTATTCCATCTCCAGCGCCAGAAAGGTAGAAAAGGTACAAAAGTAAAACGCACCACCATATATGCTGGGACGCTCTGGGGACAGACTCATAGACCATAAGGCATTTCTTGAAACCAGACTGCTTATGTTTTATATTCGCAGCCTCTGAAAAACTGGATGGCAAACATTGCTAACTTTGCCCTGCCCAAACCTACAATGACAGAAGCAGAGAACCAGTCCACTGCGGAGGACTTACTGCTCCCCAGTCCTTGGGTCCCTGCGTAGGTATGGTGGTGCTCACCCATAAGCAAGCCTTTGGGAGGCTGAGGCAGGAGGATTGTAAGTTTGGGGAGAGCCCAGACTCCAGAGTGAGACCCTCTTCCAATAGCTGTAGCAGTCCTAGTAGTAGCAGATGAGAAACTAAAAGAGGAGGAGAAGGAGCAATGGTCCTATTGGCCTGATTAATACCAGAGCCATCTAGAAGTCAAATGCTATCTGAACTTGGCTGTTTGCCTTCAAGAATCAAATAAAGACACGTGTTTACAGAGAAAGCACAGCTGCTCAGTTAGGCTGGATTCAAGCTTTGGGTCCAAGGGATGCTGCATTTTTCTTTGTCTACTATTTCTAGTGTCTCTAAGGCACAGCAGATTAGACTGTAAGCACGGATAAATGGTTTGGACCCTAGGCCTCCCGGAGAAGACAGCATTGCTTCTTCCTTAAGGCCTGTCCCAGCAGCAGAATAGGGCTGTGCTCACAACATTTCAGTCTTTTGGCTATATTTAAAAATGCTTAGAGATTCTTCACTATTGATTCATCCAACGAGCATTTGTGGATGCTTCCCTACAGTTGACACTGCAACAAAATTAGCAAGATGAGTGGGGTATGTATGTGTCAAAATGCCATGTTTAGTATCATGTAGAGTCCCCAAACAAAGCTTCTCACCTTAGAGATAATGACATTAATATCCTTTATTACTAGATCATCTAGTAGGGGGCAAATAAACAGACACTTGACTATACTGCAGTTTGTGAGGTGACAAGATGATAGCTAGGATGGGTATATGATGTAGGACATGGGAGTAACAAGGGCGGTTGGCAGGATAGCTGAGTCTTGGCAGACACTGGGTCATACAGAGGTAGAAAAGGAATTCAGAGTAGGGTGGATTTGCATTTCAAGAAACAAAAAAGATCCAGTAGAAATCTCAACCAGTTATCAAAGAGGCAACATCAATGTCAATGGGAATTACCCCCCTGCTTTGCTTCTTCAGTTTCTAAAAAAGATACAGAAGGAAAATTGAAACTTAAGCAGAGAAATTGATATTTACTAACAGATGCAAAAGAAACTGTAACTTCCATCACAAACAAGACAAATAAATTACTTTTGCAACAACAACAAGAAGAAGATGAAAGGAAAGAAGGAAGGAAGGAAGACAGGCAGGAGAAAGGAAGAAAGGAAGAAAGGAAGAAAGGAAGAAAGGAAGGAAGAAAGAAAGAAAGAAAGAAAGAAAGAAAGAAAGAAAGAAAGAAAGAAAGAAAGAAAGAAAGAAAAGACCAGACCAGACCAGACCCTTGGGCTAGAAGTTTTACAATCATTCTGTTTCCAGATCGGATTCTCTAAGGAGGAGACAAAGAAAAAACCTGGGCCTGAAATAAGGAAGACATTCTCTACACCATCAGAGATTGCTAACACCAAACAGGCTAACAGGACATGAAAAGGACTGGACTGGGGAGAATAAATGAGAAATTATGACTCATGAGTAAAGAATGATACAGTTTTAGAATGTCCCTGAGTTTAAGTTAGGTAAAAACAACTATATTAAAAGTACAAGAATGATAAAGGACAGAAGCTTTTTCATTTTTCTCCACAAAAAAACATTTTGATATGCTTTATAAAAAATGAATTCATATTTTAATGTGTTTAAACAAATAGTAAATGAATTCTGCAATAAAAAGAACTAAAAAAAATTCTAGACAAGACAGAAGGAAAGGCAGGGAAAACACTTCCACATAAAATAAATGAGCTCTTTGGTTTTCTTTATAAGCCACAAATGAAGGGCATCTTAAATTCTATAAATAGAACCAAGAATGCTACGTGGGTATGTATGTTTTAAGAACTAACCTCATCATGCAGAAAGGCATGCAGGCAGCTCACTAATGTCATTACAGCGTAATTGGACTTGCAGGAACAATCACTGTGCTGTGCTGTAAGGGGAGCTGTTGGCACGCGCAGAGCACACTGCCAGTGTGAGCTCATCCGCCAGCCTCAGCAAGACCCACTTCCCACTAGAAGCAGCCATGTTTCAACACCTCACATCCCTGATACTGACAAGCTAAACAACTGGTTTGTCTCTGTAGAGAATACTGAGTATGTGAGAGGACAGTACTGGCGAACCAGAGACACCGCCTGTGTACTCTACCTGCAGCCCCGACATGCCTTTGAATCTAGATGCTGCTAGGCAGAGAGACCACTGCAAACTAGAACCAAGAAAGGCATTCCCCTTTACCTCCACCCCACGGCACAAATATGTCCACCACCTTTTAGCAGAGAGCACAGCGACAGACAAGGAGTCCTCTTTAACCTCTGGACTCCAAAGCAACACTAAGGCGAGTGTTTTAAAGGTTGGTAATAATCATGCAGATGAGTCTGCCATAAGGGCTTGAGAGTCAGGAAACCATCAATGTCCTCAGTCCTCAAGTCCCAGGCTGAAAATTTACCCAAAATTGTCAGTTCTCAGGAACTGCATCTCAGATTAAAATCTTCTCGCCGGGGAGTCTATAAGAATTTGCTCTTGTTTTAAATCCTAAATGCTTGTTAAAGCTGGCAGCACTGCAAAAACTAGAGACCATGACACAATATAAGGCAGCAAGTGATTAACCCACCAAATACACATTGAAAGCCGCTTTAGCTACTTTTTAATTAAAAATAAAATATCACTGGCTAAACTCAGATGTCTTAGCTATCCAGAAGTCTCCTCCAAATGCAAAGGGTGGCTGAGAAAGCCATGTACAAAAGGAGACACAGGGTAAGAGGTGGACTGGGTAGGAGGTCTGAGTAGTCTCCGGGCCGGGACCAGGCATCCAGAAGCTGACCCAGTTTAGTCTGTGCATACTCAAAGTCTCCCTGAGCTGCAAGGGGAGGACCCCATGCAGCTGCCGCTAAATAAGCTTTATTAACTGAGGCCTCCACGGAGACAGGGTGTTCACCTTCTTGGCAGGAGAATGAGTTAAGTAACAGCATTTGAGATGTAGAGATGGCTAAAGGACATGTCACTGCCACTTTTAAATACACCTTAAGCTAACTAATAAACATTGCTTGAAGTAATCGTAACCTATTGGTGAAGGAAGCTTAGGAGATTTTGACCTAATGGTATCACTTGAGAGAGAGAGAAATTTTTTTTGCTGCAAAGTTACAAGTAAATAAACATTGCAGCCTTAAGTTGTCACTACTTGTTTAAAGTCAAGAAGGGCCAGGGGGCTTAGTCAACTCCAGGCAAGAGGCCAAAAACCATGAAGATCAGATTTAAGGTGGGGATGATGTCATTCACTATGAAGTCTTGATTTTCTTTCTGATGCATGAGAAATTTTACTGGTAAAGCCTTACCTCACCCACAGCTTTTTTTATTTTTAACTCTACTTTTTTTTTCCTTTCAAGAATGATTTTCCAAATACGTTTCCTGTTTTAAATATAAATTTTATGAATTTGCTTACCTAAAAAGCTTGCCCTAAAGTAAAGAACGGGCACTTGGTAGCTGCAGGAGTACAAGACGTGATATTCGTATTTAATCACTTCGGACGCTGTTGTAGACTCCACCACTTCGGAACCATCCACGGGCAGCTCTAAATCCTCCTGGGAGGGGGGAAGCAGACACAAAGTCAAACTGTGTTTGTCAATTTAAAAAACAAGTGCAAACTTGGGGCGGGATTGTCTTCTCGTAAACAGCAGTTAAGTAACTACAAGGCTATATGAGTAAGAAACAGGAGTTACCCGTACTAGTACTGAACATCTGAGTCCTCGGTGAACAGTAAAAACAGAAAACACCAGCATTAAGTAAATCCAGATTGTTCTGGGGAAACAAAGCAACTCTGGGAAGAGAAATGAGATGGGGGTGGGGAGCTGGGTGGGGGCGGGGACAGGGGCAGCACAAAAACTTCTGCAGCAGCAACTCCAAGTTTTCAGGGTGTGGTTTCATCACCAAGATGGTGGCTGCACAGCTTCCTTATTTACCTGTGAGAGCTAAAATCATCCTGACAGTCCCACACAGAGGCTAAGAAATGCCCCTGGAGGTTCTATTGTACTTGCCTAAAGATGACTCATGTGTGTTGAACAACCCTGGCTCCACCCTGAATAATAAAGGTATTCTGCAAGAGGCCGAGTCTGTTAGGTGCATTTCAAATCCCTGGGGATTCTGTTTGCTTCACTGTAGTGTGTATCTTTGATAATGTTCACCAATACGTCTTGATTTACAGTAGAGCTGCCGGCACATGTTGATATGAGGTTAAAGACGGCCTTGTAAGCAGGTATGAGAGTCATGCCACTTCTCAACTAATTGTGTTTCACTGGCTGGACTCTACTTTTTTTTTAAATCTATACGTAGACATTTCCTAAGAACATATCTTAACATGTAGAAGCAGTTGATTGGACATGTTGAATAAGGGTTTCTGGGTGCATCCATGTGCTCTTATTTGTTTGGGCTGAAGAATTTCTCCTTTGAAATTAAATTAGTAGAAAGAATGAATCAAGTGGGCTTGGCACAGTTTCAATGTCGCACTAAGAGAGGGACAGTAACAATGAACAATCAGAGAGGACCAAAGAAGAAACAGACTGCAGACTTCTTCCATCTGAACAAAGGTTGCTCGTGGAGGGAAGGGAAGGAGGCACTCACTGCTCTTGGATCTCCACCTTCCCATTCACAGTCCCTTCCCTGGGCAGACACTACAGTGGGTAAACCACAATGGGAGACCCCTGTAAACACTACCAATTAAATACAATGAATTCAATAATCATAGAGAAATACTTGAACTAAATATTCCAGATAAGAGTAATACAATAACAAGTGGTTTTTTTCTGTTTGTTTAAGTTTAACCATGAGCATCGAAATCTGTCACAAATTTTTAACCAAATTCTTTCTTTTTGATCTACAACTGGTTTGTTTCACATTTATAATTTCTTTTGTTTCTCAACATAATAAAAAATTGTAACTTGTTGTTTTGGGTTGTATCTTAAATGTCCCCATAGGGCCATGTATTAAAGGTTTGGTTGCCACCCTGATACTATTTGGAGGCAGAACCTTTCAAAGAGGTATATTTTCAGCCATGCTTAGTGGTAATATAACTTGATACAGCTTCTTCCTAGAGCAGTTTGTCAGTATACCTTAAGTTTAAAAACACACCTACACTCCAACAGAAAACCAGAGTATGAGGACACAGAAGCTAGGAGAGTCATTGTAGCTTAATTTTCTGAAGATTACATAATCAATCAAAATATTTAGCAAAAAAAGCAATTTTTTTAAATGCCAGCTATGATATAGTTCTGCAATGACAAATAGTGAAGACATTAAGTCTACAATGATATAGCAGAAGATGGCAAAAATCTGTACAGGACAATCTCTGGGACCATATTATATATAACATGGTTCAATGGAGGGGAGGTAGAAGGTGAGAAGGGATACATATGTGTGTGTGTGCTAAAAGTCTGGGAAAAGGAAAATGTGCTTGTTTAAAATGGTTACAGAGCAGAAGCAGAGAAGAGCTGAATGTTGGGACTCTCACTGTTTATGTACTTGTACAGTGTAATACTTTTAAATTTGTTTTAATGATTCAGTGTATTAGTCAGCTTTCCAATAAGACAAAACAGCTGAGGAAAATAGTCTACAAAGAGGAAGGAATTATTTGGCACCTAGTTTCAGTCCACAGTTGTGTGGCTCTGCTGTCTTTGGGTTTGTGGCAAGACAGGATGTCATGGTAGAGTCTCCCATGAGGCCCCTCTTCCATATCTAATTAATATTGAGTACTGAATTTAATTTTAATTTTGTCCATTTGATGAGTTTTAAATTTTCAGTTTTATTTCTGCTTTCTTATGATGACGCAAGTTACAAAATAATCCCACACTAGTCAGAATTACATATAATAAAGGGTTATTTACTTAGGGGTAGACTCACAAATCACAGTTCCAGACCACAGTCTTCTGCACGAACAGGGAACAGGAACTGAGAGCTGGAAGTGAGAGAGTGAGCACGTGCTTTACAGCTGCATTTATAGTATAAGAGACCATGTCCGAGTGGGCTGGTTTCTTAAAGACTATTGGCTGAAGGAGCTCTCACAGCATTCTTATATCTTACTGAAGGCAAATGTGTACTTGTATGTGACTGGTAATATACATTCTTCTGTGAAGTATTTGGCATTTTCTGGTGGAATTATACCAACTCTTTTCATATCAGAAATAGTAACTTATTAGAGATAAAATATATGTCTACACTTTAGAAAAATTAACTTGTAAAAGAGTATGTGTGACACATATATACATGTTCATATGGTTTTACTCAGTTTTCTTGCAAACAATTTATTGAACCTTTATTACAAAATTTTTAATATATATACACTTATAATATATATTACACATATATAGTCAAACCTACACATTTTCTGTTTGTAGCTTCTGAGTCCCATGCCTTCAACAGAAAGCCTCTTGCATAATCCAACTTATCTTCAATAATCATAAACATAGTAATTTTTATAAAGATGAAAGTTGTTAAATTAGTATTTAGATCATTAATCTAAATTTTCATTTTGCCTATATTTCCAGATGCTTTTTGAGACAGAGGCTGGCCATACAGCCCAGGCTAGACTCCAACTCATGATCCCCTGTCTCAGCATCCTAAGAGGGAAGCACGTGCCACTGTGACCTGCTCCCCAGATGTTCTTTAGTGTATCTTTTTCCCTTGGATTTAAAATATTTCTATGATCATGATTTAAGGGTGTGGAGGGCATGTATGTGTTTACAATCTTGAGTTACATTTCATCTTAGACATCACAATTTAGTGTGTGTATATGTTGCATGTACCCACGTGCACACGTGTACGTAAGAAGTTCAGGACAAGTATCTTCCTCCACTACTGCTCACCATCCTATTGCCTTGAGACAGGGTCTCTCACTAAACCTGAGTTGTCTGTGAATTCTGGGACTTGCCTCTACCTCCCGACAAATGCTAAAGGCTATAGGTACCCACATTCCTGACATTTTGTGTGTATTGTGGGGTTTGGATTCACTCTTATAGAGTAAGTATTTGTGCCCACTCAGTCATCTCATTGGCTACATCATTTTGAAATTCTTGAGACATATACTAAAGCTAAGGAAATGGGTCTCTAAGTTCTGCAGAAAACCATGGAAACAGGTTATCTGAGACACAGCCTTACCAGAGAAGATAAGGGTTTTGAAAGAATATCCTTAAGCCTCCCTCAAATCAAGAACTCAGGACTGTAGTGGGGTAGACATGAGACATTTATTTACAATTATGGTTTTTTGGTACAGTTATGATGCTCAAGAAATAAGGAAAAATGGACAGACAAGCTTTGTGGAGAGCCCAATAAAGGTTGCAAGCCAATCTCTTTTCTCACTGGTAGCTGCAGTGTTTGTGGCCATAGATACACACCCTCATATATATGAGGTCATTTTACAGATGACCCCCACACATACATACACACACACACACACACACACACACACACACACACACACACATGTTCAAGTAAAACTAAGTAAAACTGGGTATCTGAACAAGCCCAGTCTATTATGTCAGTGTCAACATCCCAGTTTTCATAGTTCACCACAGTTTTGCATGAAATTACCATGAGAAAAACCGAGGAAATGCACATGGAATCTTTCTGATGACTTCTTAACTACTGCTTCCAGGACTCCAAGGTGCTAGCCACACAGATGGCAGCGGAGTGGTGCAATTAGTGAGAGCCCAGTGTCTAGGATTTGTTTAAAGCAATTAGAGAAATTAGTAGGTCGAAGTGCAGAGGGGCATGACTGGTCACAAGGCAGCGGGTTTAGGGATTGCTTGATGGGTCCTAGTGTATTCATTTAACCGCTCTATCAACTCTTGTGAACACTTACATCCTCCAAATAAAAATAAGGGGGAATTTTCTGACATTATATTACAGTAAACAGAATTACAGAATTAACAGTAAAGCAAACTTCAATCTTTCCATCTAGTTCAAGACTGTAAGTTCATGTACACAAACAAGGCCCAGAAATGCAGCTGGCTTCCAGGGAGTCCGAGGCACAGGCTGGCTGACACTGCAGCCACTACTCTGCATTTATCCCCTGAACTGAAACTTTCCCTTCTGGAAGAAGGGGGGGGGGGACTCATAAGAATCAACGTAATAGGAATCTCACCAAAGTTACAAGAGTCCCAAAGCTCCTCTCCAAGGTTACATAAGCAGCAAGCAATGGCTGGAGAAGAGGAGCCCCTGGCGGACTGCCTGCACGTAGGGTAGGAAACTCCGTGGATAGGCCATCTCTAAGAAGCCAGGGTAAATAGAGTTCATGGGTTCAGTTGCCTTTGTGTCTCACATGTGGGTTCACCCCGACAGATCTGAGGGGAACTGTTCAGTTGCTCTCCTGTGTTGCTCTTTATGGACTGAATAAATGTTTGTCTACTTCAGCTTAGGAGAAGTCACTCAACAGCTGTATTAAGTCTCTTCTCAATTATTCCTACAATGAATTTTGGCTAATACGCAAAACAATAACATTTCAGTCTAATATTTTGCTTTTTTCATTATGTGGTGTTTTAAATATTTGGATTTACTTAATTTCATATTAAGAGTTATTAGGAAAAGAACTAACAATACATTTATTTTCCTCGAAATATTACAAATTCATTAAATGAAAAGAAATCTATGTTCAGAAAATTATATTCATTCATGGAGCTAAAAGATTAAGTAGTTCACATTCATTATAGAAACCTTGATTTTATTGAATTCAATTAACAATAAGTTGACAGTGATCTCTCATTTAGTAAATCTGATATGAATTAAGCTTAACAACTAAATCCCATTAAGTGGGGATCATGCTGAAGACACTTCATAGATATTTTATTAAAAGCAAATCCAAATAGAATGTTGAGCTTTGGAAATGAGATCTGTATCTGGGTTTATCCAACAGGGAGAAGTAATTAAAGGGAGAAAAGGTAAACTCCTATCACTAATAATCTCTTACTCCTACCGAGAAGGCATAAGGATGAGCCCTGGGTACAATGTCCTGCAAGGAAAAAAGGGTCAACTTATTTATCTTCCGCCAGGTCTTGTATTCAAACCTAATGTCAGTGGTTCAAAAGCACAGCCATGAGCCAAGGAGGAGCAGTGGGTCCATGCTGGTTCAAAGGCTGTCTTGAGCAACGTTCATATGTAGTCATATAGAGCAAGATATGCTATGTAATTAATTATTTGATAAGATTCCTGAACCCATAACCATGTAGTATTTTCAGAAATACAGACTGATGAAGCCTTTTGACAGACCCAATGAAAATGTAGTTATTGAATAAAAAGTTATGATAATATTTAATCTGAGGTATAGAAATAATTTGTGGGACTTGAAGCAATCAGCTCTTAGTTTTTCCATGGCTCATCATTTTACTGTGGGTGGTCTTTTTGCTCTTTTAATTACTGTAGTACTTTTTTCATGACCTCTATAGCTTTTGAGCTAGTGACTATCACAAGAAGCTTTGTAAATGATGTCATTTCCTTAGAAACGCACAAGTTGTATCTGGCACATAGTGGGGCAGTGTTCCATGAAATGCAGGCAGCTCTGAAACCATGGTGGTCACAGATGGTCCACAGGGGCACCTTAGCTAGGCTCATCTTTACCACAATTGTTATTACCAGAACTACCAATGTAAGAAGGAAATGCGAGCTGGAATGTTTCGCTAGCCTTTTATATCAGCATCATTATGACCAATGTGGGTTCCCACCTAGGGGCAGATCCTCTCTCCAGTGCAAAATTAAATCCTTCTCTGCAGAGAAGGGGGAGACAGAGGGAGGGACCAAGAAACCTGGCAGAGCACATCTGGCAGTTTTCTGGATGTGTATAGCTATCCCAATCGTGTGGTTCTTAGTTCTTGTTTTCCTTAAAGACCACACAGGAGACAGGAAGCCTGCTAATGCCTGGAGCTAGGAAGCAAGCAAAAAGGCTGGGTGCAGGGGACAACTGTGGAAGAGGATGACTATCTGAGTCCATGCTAGAGAGCTCAGTTCCTGTGGCAAGAAAAAATACTGCTTCACAGTACTCTGGATGTTAAAGGCAATTATCCCTTCCATCATACAACAGTTTAGTTTCCTATAAACAAAACAAAAACAAAAAGGAGGCTCATACAGCCTTTTTAAAGAGCAGATTCTCTTCTTTTATGATCTCTACATAGAACATTAGCAGGATGAGGAATTTGGAAATCTGAAATTCCTTATGTAAACAGTGACAACCTAAAGGAAGATGCACAACAAAACTCAGGTAGATGAGTTTCTTTTCAGTTGCCTTTACATACTACCTAAGAAAGCAGCAATGGTAGAATTTATATGACAAAGGGATGTGCATTATGTCATTTATTCCTTTGTTCTAGGAAGGCTATCTGCAGAGACCCAGCAACTAAGAAACCAAGCCAAGACAAAAACCTAAGGCTTTAGGCTCCAAGCCTAGGACTCCTCCACTGTGTAAAGACCATCAGATACTTGGGGACACTGTTAAACAGATGTGTTCCTGGGCTCTACTCTCAAACTTCTGACTCAGTAGTGCTGGGCTGACACTGAAGGAGACCCTATCAGTGATATTCCTGATGATGCTCCTGTAGGTGGTAGTGGATGACTCCAGGAAGCCTTGCCTCGCATCTGCGCAGAGGACTGACTCTGGGATTCTACCTAGGTCTACAAAGTCGCCAAAGCTCAGTTACCAAGATTCCAAAGAATGGCTTTACAGCTGGAGGCACAACTGCCTCATCCGCTCTCCTCTGAGAGGAAGCCGGAAAGACCTCCAGTGACTGAAATCCTAGACGTCTGCCTCTCTCCCAGCTCACTGTCCCTTTCCTTTATCAGATCCTACTCAAATTCACCAGATTTTCCCCTTTCCTCACTTATTTATTCTTTCATAATGGCCATTAGTGGTTTACTGTGTTATTTTCCTATCGATTATACATCGATAGGAAATCGATGACTTCCTATCGATCTGTGACTGCTAACCCCAGCAACAAGAATAACCAGTAGTGGAACTTGGGATAACAAAGAGAGATAAATTTTATACCATACATATACACACAAGTATGAGCAATTTGCCTTATGAGGTGGTTTATGTTTTAACTTCCTATCTAGAAAATTCTTTATTGTTACCTTGCTACATAGTCAATTCATTTCCATTGGACTTACCTCTAAGGAAAAGTAAGAACCAAGAGTTATTGTTGATTATATAGTATCTTCTCAAAATACGAACAAGTTTATTATATTCAAATTTCCCTTCCTTATATTATACAATCCATTTACTTTCTCTTAGCTTCAGTTTCACAGACCTGCAATCTTTTATTCAAATGGTCAGATAATAAGTAGTTCAGACTTTTGGGCCATAGTAAGGTAGCTATAAATGAACCATCAAAGAGGTACTGACAATCCATAAACAATGGACAAAAGAGGATGGAGGAATGACTCAGGCTTTAAGAATGTGTACTGTTCTTACAGAGGATCCACATTCAATTCCCAGTAGCCATGTCAAGGGACTCACAACCATTGCTGTTATTCTAGCTCTAGGAGATCTGATGCCCTCTTCTGGACTCAATAGGTTCCCTCACTCACAGGCGCATGTGGGTGGACACACACACACACACACACACACAATTTAAAGCAAACCTTTGAAAATGGGCACAACTACACACCAGTAATATTCTATGAAGAAAACTAAGCAGTGGTCTATAGACATTCACTTGTCTACTCCTGAAAGTCCACCCAAAGATCTTTCCTTAATTTTATTGTGTTTTGCAGAAACTAGCTGAAGGCCTGAGCATATACTTGGTGAACTCCTTCTGTCCTCTATTTTGTCCATACTAGAACATTACACTAGTATGTATTGTTAAACCTTAAAGGGTAATAATAATTAAATCCAATTGGCTAAAGTTTGGCTGTGGCCATTTTCTAAGAAACACAACATTCCTTTAAGTTAAGCAAGTAGGATTTCAGATGTCATGAATCAACTGCATCTTTTTCATATATTAATAAAATTCCATACTCAGATTAAAAAATGAGTACTAGTGAAGAAAACTGCAAGAGTGGAGCTATCAGGTTGTGACAACTCAAAGGCAGGCTCTGTGTACACCACGCCTCTTGAAGCAGGCACCCTCTCACTAGCCACACAAGCAGCCCCACCCCTGTTATCAGGGCATCCCTACAGAGCCTTCAGAAAAGCCATTCATTCCAGCTATGTCCTCAGAACTTCCTGGGCCACAGCAAGCAATTAGGGGTCTATTTGTTTGTTAGTTTGCTTGCTTTTTTTTTTTTGTTATTTTATTTTGGTTTGGTTTTGGTTTTGGTTATTTCGAGGCAGGGTTTCTCTGTGTAGCCCTGACTGTCCTGGAGCTCTGTAGACCTCCACAGCGAGTTCCAAGAGTCTCTACCATTTATTAGGCGCAACGCTTATGTTGTGGCAAAAGTGTGATTATTGCTCTTGAATATTATTATGTTGTGATAAATAAGAGCAAAATAAAAATTTCACCTTTCTACTGGTCACCAAAAGACATCTAAAATCTCAGATTAAAAACATCAAGACTTTAGAGTAAGTAAAGCGGAAAAAGGACATGGAGTTTGGGGTTGAACTTGAATTACACTCCGGCTCTCCTCTGGTGGGATGAGGATCAGAGTTTTAGTTTCTCCACTGGTTAATAAAGCCCTTTACTCTTACAGTCCCTGTGGCAGTTTGAAAAAGAATGACCCACATAGGGTTCATATAGTTAAGTGCTTAGGGAGTGGCATTATTTGAAAGGATTAGTAGGTGTGGCCTTGTTGGAGGAAGTGCATCACTGGAGGTGGGCTTGGAAATTTCAAAAGCCCAAGCGAGGCTCTGTGACTCTGTCTTTCTATGGCCTGCAGATCTGGAGACCCAGATGTAGGACTCCCAGATCTGGGGATCCAGATGTAGGACTCCCAGATCTGGAGATCCAGATGTAGGGCTCCCAGATCTGGGGATCCAGATGTAGGACTCCCAGATCTGGGGATCCAGATGTAGGACTCCCAGATCTGGAGATACAGATGTAGGACTCCCAGCTCCTTCTCCAGCACATGTCTGCCTGTGTGCTGTCATGCTTCCTGTCATGATGATGATGAACTAAATCTCTGAACTGTACGCCAGCCCCATTTAAATGCTTGCCTTTCCAAGAGTTGTCATGGTCATGGGGTCTCTTCACAGCAATAGACCACTGACTAAGATAGTCCCCTTATTCACTGCACATTAAATAAGGTACTGTATAAAACTGCCCGGCACACAGAAAGTTAACTATTAACTCATTCATTCATCAACAAATGTTGCAGAGTATTTCTTGCTCCAAATCAAGTGTCATGAAACATTCCCTTGAGGGCTTGGCAATAAAACTGTTGGGCTTTGTGCATGCTATCAAATACTCATAGCATGAAAGCAGCCTAGAAATATGCAAATTAGCAAGAGTGACTTTGTTCCAACAATACATTATTTAGGGACACTAATTTAAATTTCACATAATTTTAATGTGTCAAGAAATATTGTTTTTATTTTTTAAACCATGTTTTTATAGCTGTGGGCTATCTAAAAATAGGCAGTATGAGGCTATGTCTCCTGGAAACGGCAAGAAAGTTTCACCCATGATACCACAAAAACATAACTGCCTAAACAAGTCCTGATCAATCACAATACGGGCAGACACGCTAACTTGGAAGGGGGAAATCTCATAGGACCCACCGTTACACAAAGACGCAGTAGCTAACGACTGCTGGGAGGGAAAATTAGTCTTCCCTAGCGATGAGCCCCCTAACTAGTTATCTAATACAATCATATACATTCAAGCTAAACTAAATAGACTCACAAGTTTCTATTTATATATTTACGTAACATATATTAGTAACAATGATAATAAAAGAAAAAGAGACCATGAATTTGAGATGGTATGAGATGGGATGAAAGAGAAAGGGCAGACCAATGTTTTCCAGCCCCTAGGATCTGGAAATCAGAGCTGATAGGAACAATATTCTGCCCTGAAGTGACAATACACAAATAATTATCAAACAATCACATAAATACCGTAAAATGATAATTATAACAGATACAATTTAGATAAAAATGTTCAACGTCTTTGGAGTATATATAATTTAATCCCTTCTATAAATTTTATTTGTAAAACTACAATATTTTCTCCAGGTCTTCCATGTATAAACTGAGTCTTCTGTGGCAGCAAGCCTCTACATATTTTAACTGCTCTGTTCCAGAGATCATATTTATTTCAGTGATCTCATGACCTGTCCAGGCAGGTTTTTAGCAATTGTTTTAGTGAAAATGGACCGAACTGATGGCGAGAATTCCTCACCGTCCTCTGGAAGCATCCAACTCCTTCCTAACTCTTGTGCAGCCCACTGTAGCTTTAGGCCACACTCTGCTTTGCCTATGTCATTCTGTCACCAGCAACAGCTTCTTCCTCATCCCTACACAAATCTATTTATCCCTGGGTATAGGTGTGCACACAGGCAAGGCCGGGTTACTACATGGTGGCAGTGGGACACGACACACATGTGAATAGGTTACCCAGGCTAAGTAGAAGCCCTGGGACATAGTTATGAGAACAGGTGTGCCAAGGCTACAAGTTGAACGCCCTCGGACATGCCAACACGGCTACATACTGTGCCATGTGGTGGGGCTAGAGCAAGGCAAATGTGTGAACAGGTGTGCCCTTCTCTGTGCAAGGTTGGTCCTCATGTGCTGGGTGCTTTTCAGTAAATTGCTAGCCAGTGATAGGCTCATACGACCTTTAAGAGCAATACACACACAGGGGAACAAAGCCACCATTAGTAATAAATATAGGTCCATATTTAAAATAACTTAATTTCAAACTTGGGCAGGCAACTTTTGAAAAATCTGTTCAGACTGTGTTTTTATATTATACCTCATGCTGCTTATTGGGGTTTCTTTGCAGGAATCGTTTGAAGCCGCAAGTCTGAGAAGCAGCAGCTGCACTAACTGAACCAGGCTGAACAAGGGACTATCCTGTCAAGCCCAGCGGATAGGTGCACTGCACTGAGCTACGAACAGATGATGTGGGCTCAGTTCATTTGGGATGTTTCGATAATGTATGGCACCTGATTCTCCGACAAATGAGTGCAGTGAAGACACAAATCTATAATAAAAATACAGCACACATCATATACTACAATATCAGTATATAAACAGACATAATATCAGTGATATAAACAGAAGAGCCGTTACTGTGCTCGCCCCACATCTCGGTGGACTGTTCTGCAAGCATGCTGACACCAAGACTACTGTTCAGCAAAGTTATGGCAACATTGATCTTTGTCCTCCTCTCCATGGTTTTCATGGCCTTATCCTCCTCTTTCAGTCTTTTCTTCTGATCTCCACAGTAAAAAGCTTGACAAAGTCGCCCTTGCTAAAGGCACAGCCTGGATACATTCATCTCCCAAGAATCTTTGCTTTTTATGACACAGTTTCTTGACCAGAGACTTCTTCATGGATCACCAGCCATGTAGTCTGTGTAGCAGAGACTGTGGTCTGTAGGGAGGCGATGGCGGCTTTCCTAGAACCCTGTGGACTACATGGAGGAGAGGCAGGCTCTGGAAGTGACTGCACAAAAGGGCATGTGGACATGACAAGTGCCCTGTAACCTCTCTAAGATGACAGAACTTACTCCAGGAAGGAGCAGCTCATCACCCAAGTGCCAGACCCCATCTGCCCCTATTACCAAGACAGAACACTACCACTTTTTACTACTTGCATTGCTAATGATAAACCAACATTTAACAGAAGTTTCCAAAGAAGAAAATAAAAGAAATTTAAGCTGGTAATACTGAATGTCTTTTTCTGGTTCCTTATCATAACAAATAATTATCTGCATAGTAAGAAAAATGCTAATTTTATTAAAATGATATCAGATGGGGCTTTTAGACTAACTTCTAGCACTCTAAAATATTATACGAGTGACTTCATTTATCAGTTCTAACATCTTTGGGATCATTTGTGTACACAGTTACCATATTTAGAGAAATAAACCCAAATCCAGAACTGACTTGTTCTCTAAATGAATTGGGAAGTTGTCATTAAGAAGCATCTGCCACTTCACTGCATTCATGTAACATTCTTGTGCCTCTATAATGGACTATTGAGCAGATGTCTTACAGCGCTACACCCACAGCAATGCGTACCATAAAAAGATAGGAGCTACAGCACAATTAATGATTCTAGCTCCTCTATAAATAGGTGAAATTCATCTTTACACTCAACATGACAAAAAAAAAAGCCTCCAGACCAAATGCCTATCATCCCATGTACACCTGTAGGGAATTTGTAGATCAATTTCTTTGGGCAATGAAGGTCAAACCAAGAGAAGTTTCTTTCACTTTGAATGTAAAGCAAATATCTCAAATCATTATCAGCTTTGAAAAAAATGAAAACTTAGCCAAGACGTTAACGTGAATACAGGCCTTGAATACAGGTAGCAACAACAGGAAGGCCGACTGTGTTTCCACGCTGACAGCTGGAAGCCAGGAACATGCTCCTGTTACTCAAAACAGGACCCACTTTAACATTTAAATTGGAAATATGAAAAAAGTGGTTAAGAACCACAGAAATGTCTGAAAAACAACTTTAAATTGAAGATCCATGTTCTGTGGGGGTCCATGTCTTAGCATGGGTTACTCCAAGACCTTGAGACAAGGATTTGAATGCCAGTAATCATTTGAAAGGGATTTTGGGAGCACCAGTAAGAGCAGGGAAATGAAAACATGAAACAGGAAGGAAATGAAGTGTATTCAAGGTGTATAAATTATGTGTTAAGCAAATGAGACTCATTCCTATTGGGACCCTCTGAGAGACGAAAGACTTTCTGCCCAAGCTGTTAGAAAGTGGGGTGTACATCTCACTACTTCCTGGTGGTGAGTTACTTTGGGGTGTTATCTCCTAGAATCACAGGGCTATCTCACTCTGAAGCAGGGTTTGCTCTAGCAAGTTAGAGGACGCTTGTGTTAGGTTCCATGCATATGCCATTGATTGGTACATGGAACAGAAGTGACATGGAGCTATGAATGGGTCTAAAGACCACTATCAGTAAGCAACCTAACAGTCAGACAATAGTTTACGATCTTTTATGCAGAACTATGTTATCTAAAGTGCTCTGAAAATTGTAGGAAATCACGAGCAACTAAGTTCGGACTAAAACTGACTGGGTGGCAAATTCTTACCTGAGGCTTTCTATAATATTTATCAATTCTAGTTTGTATGAATAGAATTTCACTAAAGAAATATTAATGTTTGAGTATGGGGTACAACCAATAAGCCACTAGGAATGTAATGTAACTTAGAATTTACCTTTATTTTATAAAATTATCATTTTATAAACTAAATGTTATATAATTTTATCGTATTGCCTACCCAAAATTCTCCAAACTCTGAATCCCTATCAGTGCATGAATATTAGACATGCATTTTTGATGTCTTCTGTCTCTCTGCTGAATTTGTCTTAAAAATAAATAATATAAGAAGAATTATATTAACCATCCCATGGCAGCTACCACTTTAAGAAATCCATATAAAAAAGGAAAGGAGCTGATATAAAAGGGGGTAAAATCTAAAATTCAACATGGGAACATTTCGTCTGGCTGAGATGACTGGAGCCCTTTCCTCAGCCCAGCCTATCACAGTTAACATCAACATCCCTACGTGAAGTATTAGAGCTCTGTACTCTCAGACTCCCTCAGGAGAGCATGAGAATTAGCAAACGTCTCATACATTAAAAGTTTACCTCATGTCATTTCCACGTCAGCTTCACCAGCTCAGATCTGGGCTTCAGAAACTCAAACTGATCATCTAAATTATTAGTTATGAACATCTATTCATTCAATAAGTTCTTGAACATATAGTTTAAACCTAATGATATACTAATTAGATTTCTTTAAATGGAGAAAAGCCTCCTTGATTGTTACTATCACAACTGTTCAATTCAGCACGGTGCCAGAATTATGTAAACCATATGACAGTGACTATGTCCATAGATGTTGTGGCAGCAGCAAGATGAACTTTGTAATGTTCCAGATATCATAGAGAAAGACACCAATCTGAACTGAAAAGGGACATGAAGTCTTCGCTTATCAGATAGCACTTAGCCTAAATAATGAATGATTCTAACCAGTAGAAATGCAGCCTAGTGGGGGGGCTAGAGAGATGGCTCAGAGGTTAAGAGCACTGCCTGCTCTTCCAAAGGTCCTGAGTTCAATTCCCAGCAACCACATGGTGGCTCAAAACCATCTGTAATGAGGTCTGGTGCCCTCTTCTGGCCTGCAGGCATACACACAGACAGACTATTATATACATAATAAGTAAATAACTAAATAAATAATTAAAAAAAAGAAATGCAGCCTAGGCTAATCTGTGCAGATGCATTTTAAAGAGAGATCTAGTATGAGAGATGCTGAAGTACGTGGACAATGTAGCAGATTACCCTATTTTTCTGAAATGTCTTATATAAAATATTTGAAATAGGACAAAATTAATAACTTGATAACAAAATCAGAAAAAGTACAAGAAAACTATAAATCAATATCCTTTGTGAATACAGACATAAAATCCTTCCCAAAATTCCAGCAAACTCAATCTAATATTATATAATATTGAAGCATGACCAAATTGAATTCATCACAAGAATGCAAAGTTAGTTCAAGACTTAAAAGTCAATTAGTTCATCAGAGTAACCAAATAGAAGGGAGAATCCATAGAGCTTTCCTATAGATGCAGAAAAAGCATTTGAAAATAGAATTTGTGATGAAAAACTTCCATCACACTGGGAACAAAACAAATTTTCTTCTTCTAAGTAAACCGCACATTAAAAGTTCACTAGGGGTTTGGGAGAAATGGCTAAGCGGGAGAGCACTTGCTGTGTGAATAAGAGGACTTAAGAGCAGAACTCCAACACGCATAGAAAAGCTAGGCACGACTTTAAGTGCCATAAACCCAGTATTTGGGGTCATAGACAAGCAGTTCTGGAGAGCTCATTAGCAAAAGAGCCTCACCAAAATGGGGAGCTTCAAATCTTGAGAGAGACCCTGTCTCAACAGAATAGGGTGGAAAGTGATAAGACACTTGGCGTCTGTATGCAAGTGCATGGGCACATGCACCTCTGTATACATGTACATAGATGCATATAATACACATGCACATACACACACACACACACACACACACAAACACTACCCACATTTTTTTTTAAAGAGACAGAAGAAATCCTATCAGTCTTATCACTTTTAATAGTGAAACACTAAATACCCTTTTCTAGGATCAGAAACTGTCCAATATTGTCTGGAGATCCACTGCAATTAGATAACAGGTGGGAAATGGGGAAATGAGGGCAGGAGACAGAGGGAGACAAGAAGATGGACAGGGAGAAAGGAGAGAGGGAAAAGGGAGGCAGGGAAGGTGTGAAGGGGGGAAGGAGACTGAAAATGCAAAGGCAAAACTGTTTTTAGAAGATAACGGTTTGTGTACAAACCATGTGAATCTCCAGAGCGACGAATTAAACACACACCTCATTTTGCAAGCTGCAAAATTCAATGTTAACATACAAAAGTCAAATTGCAGTTTTATGTGTAAGATAAAACTTTTAGAAATTCCATTTATACTAGCACCCAAATCATAAAAGACTTAATAATAGGTTTAACAAAAGACCTGCATGGCTCTAGGCTGCTATACACAAACTACTGCTAAGAGAACCCTTTTGGGGCCTACATACTCTGAGAAATATATCACGTCCATCGATTAGGAGACTCAGTATTGCTAGGATATAAAACTCTTTGAAAACTGATCTGGAAGATTCAATGCAGTTCCAAATGAAGCCCAGTAGGGGAGTGGGAGGCAATATACACTTAAATTTACCTTTCACTATACACAGAATCGACAACATGGACATAAGCACAAGGCAAAGCTAAAACCATAAGTTTCTTATAGTAGAACATGGAGGTGTGAGGGTGTGGTTCGGTAGTAGAACTATACCTATCATGTGCAAAGTCCTAGGTTTGGTCCCTAGCACCTTTCTATCCCCGACGCAGGAAAAACAAACAACATAGGAGAAAATCTTTCTGGTATTATGGTAAGCAAGGATTTCTTAGGACACAAACAGCATGACCCTCCAAAATTATAAAGGTCTCTGTCAACAGTAAATCTTTTGTCCTTATGAAAGTAGGAAACAAACGCAAGCCATAAAATGGGAACGAGCTCATAACACACATCTAAGAATATGTAAGAATTCTTACACTTAAGGAGACAAGACATCTATTTTCAAATACGCTAAAATGTTGGACAAGCTGCACACTAATGTCTCTATTTCCTTTACTCACAACCGCCCCATGGGAAAAGTACTCCACCACAAATAAACACAACTTTTGATATGTGATATATGTAGGTGAATCTTGGGTTAATTATGCTAAGTGAAAGAAGCCAAGCACAGAGAATATTTTATTTTCTCTTTCATATAAAATAGCAGGTGGTCAGCCCTGAAATCATATACACACAAGCAACATTAAACAAACCCATCAGGTTGTATATATGTATTTAAAAACACACACACACACCAATAATAATCAAAGAAAAAGGCTACAAATTTGAGAGGAAGTAGAGAGGCATGGAAGGGAAGAAAGAAAGGGGAGAAATGGTATAATTCTATTTTAATTAAAAGTAAATAAAATATAAATGCAAATTAATACCAAAGCCACAGCAGTTTTGCCAGGGGCTGAGGCTGAACTACAGAGATTCAGGGACTCTTGAAGGAGTGAGGTACAGTCAGTGACTATATCATGACTACAATGGTGCTGTGCTTGGCAGTGTATGTAATATAAAATAACATGAGCAACTGTCCTCTTTAAGTAGCAAGTCTACAGTAGATAAGCTATTTTCCAGAAAAGCTTATGAATAAAAAATAACTGTTAAAGTGTTAGGTTAGGATAGAATGCAGGCTGTTATCCAACAGTTCTAGGAATGAATGGTGTCTCTAAAGACAAAGGCTTGCATTGAATTTCTGTTAGTAGTGTTTAGGCGAACAGGTACCGATCACCAGTTCTGACACTGCTATGCATGCATACTGAACTGAATGATCAAGAAATAATGACTCCCGATGACCCACTGGTCCATAATAGATTAGTGCATGTCTTAACTTCATCAGAGAACCTTGTTTTTGCAGTCGATAGCAATTAAAACAGAGACCCACAGTTGGTCAAGGTGCAGAGAGTAAGACTGAGAAATGCTCAGTCCTATATGGGACACCTCATTATATGGCCTCTGAGGATCAGGGATCACTGTGGAAGAAGGAGTGAAAAGATTTTAAGGACCAGAGACAATAGATGAGAACAAGAATTCCATACTGTCTAGACATAATAGTGCAGCTGCACACATGAACTCAGCAGAGGTGACAGCATACACAAAACTAGGACATGCTTGAGCCAAACTGACTCCCAGCATGGAGAGGGGAGGTAGACATGAAGTCTCACCACTAGCTAAGGAGTTACTGGCAACTGATAGTTGCTGAGAGAAGAAAAGTCAGTTTTCTATAAAGTTGTAGCAGGCTGGAATGATATGTGTGGTAATACTCTATCTATAAGCATTCCCATGAACTCATGCTTAGCTTAATGCATGTAGAAGTAGCTATATTCAGAAACACTTATGGCTAAGCAACACACATGTTGCTTTGTCAGCTGAGAATCCAGAAGCAATAGCACCCTGGTAGTGCTTAACACACAAGCACTTAAGTTTGGGTTGTATAGTAAAAAAGCAACCAGAAACCTTATTTAAGGATTCAAGGAAGTACAGATAATGAGACTAGATTATCTGTGGTGCCAGAAACTGAGTACAAAGGAGGGGGGCAGCTGGAGAAGAGAAAAGTGGAGGAGAGAGAAGAGGAAAAGAGAAATAATGGAGAAGGGGAGAGAGAAGGGGAGATGTGAGGGAAGAAAAAGGAAAAGGAGGCAAAAATCCCCACAACGAGACCGACATGCCACACAGGAGCTCAGCACAGTTACAGCTGGAGCAACGTGAACAAGAAGTAAATAATACAGCATTACAACTCAAAATATGCAATGAGCATGCATCAGGCCTTACTGATTCTTAAAACGATAACTGGCTAAATAGGAGTCAGAGAAAAATCTGCTGTGCAATTGTAAATATTTTATGCATGTCCACCATGTCCAGCGGGGAAAGCATAACTCACTTCGCAGAGAGGACTGGAGAGTAACACGGGATGTTCACGAAGAACACAGGATGACAGCAGCAACAGCAGTGGCCATTCCCAAACCCTCAACCTCATTCTTCCTGCAGGTCCAGCACTGCAAACAAATGGACTTTGAAACTCCCAGAACTTCTCCGGGTGTGTTGAAAGAAACCCATGAGGAACGGATACTGTGATGGCAGGACCATGACAGCACGGTACAGAGCTTGTTCATGCACTGTGGCTTGTCTCCCGGCCTATCCTCCAGTCTGACACACGAGTGTCTTCCATCTTGGAAGTCCACACGTAACACAAGCAGTACTCACTGAAGACTTTGTTTTCCTTGCTAGTTATTGTGTGATCCCTCTCTCCCTATTGCTATTTTCTTCCCATGAGCACTTACAGTGACCTCCACTCAGGGTGGAGACTTTCTCTTGTGTTTATTACACAGAATGGGATGGCTCTCTCCTCAGTGTAGAGAGCCATGCTCCCGCTTTGTAACCTTCTAATTAAAACACTTCCCAGGTGTCCACCAGAAGGAAAGGTGCACTCTTCCCTCCATTATACAGTGCCTAGTTTCTTTGCTTTTGAAATATCGTTTTCCCCTAGCACTGGTTGGTTTTTGTCAAGTTGACACAAAACTAGACATGGTTGGGAAGAAGGAATCTTAATTGATAAAATTCCTCTGTAAGATTAGCCTGGAGGCACATCTGTGGAGTACTGTCTTGATTAATGATTGACTGGGGGGCCGGGGGGCAGCATTCACTTTGTGTGGCAGGCAGTCCTATGTTCTGGGAGAAAGTGCCTGAGCAAGTCAGGAAGCTGCATTCCCCTATGGCTTCTGCTTCAGTTCCCGCCTCCAGGTTTCTGCCCTGAGTTCCTGCCCTGACTTCCCTGGATGATCAACTCCAAGCTATACGAAAAAAATTAGCCCTTTCCTTCCAGAGCTGCTTTTTGTCACAGCAATAGAAACCCTAGCTAAGATACCCGCCTTGCCCCCATGCTGGCCCATGGTCCTCACAGGTCTGTTCAAAGTGCAGGGCCCTATTTACAGAGCCTTGATTCTCTTTACTCATTAAATCCTCTTTAGGTGGCCTTTACATTCCATGTGCCCACTGTCCACCTTAGTCTGAGGGTCTCGCTTCCTTCCTATTTATTCTCTTGACTGGGTATAGGACTCTGCTACTCTGGGCAATGGGGCTTATTCCCTTGCCTTGCTTGCCCGCTGGCTCTGACTTCCTGTGACGATGTTTTCATTCCTTCTCCAGGCTCCAGTGAGCACCCCAGTGCAGACACCGTGGCTTGCCCCCGTTGCAGCACCAGCCAACGTGGATGGGCTCACTCATTCCCATGGCTCTGGTTCCCTCTAAGCTTTGCTTCTCCCTTCACAACCACTTGTTCCACTAACAGACGGCGCAACAGTGACACCCTTGCTCAGTCCCTTGCCTCATGATTCTGTCTCTGCTACAGAAGCTGACCGCTGCCACCTCAGCTCACACCTCCTTCATAAGTAACAGATTCAGACCAAAGTGCCTGCCCCATCAAGGACAACAGAACTACCTGTCCTCGCCTGCATTCCCTGTCTTAGCGAAGGCATACGCAGGTGTCCAAGTCTTCCCTGACTTAACCCTTTTCTACATGAATATCCTGCCAAAGGAAATGATTCTACCCCGTGAGTGCTGCCAGTGATCTCTTCTCCCTTCCATACTGACTGCCGCTCTTCTAGTTCTGCCTGGAGTTTTACAGTCACTACCCTGGTGTACTAACTCACATCCCAACGGCTGCCTATGTGCCTCACACATTCCCTGAACACTGTCAACACGTTTCTTCCAGTTTCTTCCATCTTCAAGCACAGCATCTGAGAATCTTTGGTAGCAGGAGACTCTATAACCCATGCGTTCATCCTCTATTAGCATCTTTTGTCCTGACTCTGCACACTTTGCTGTTTGCTGCTCTCTTGTGACTCCCGTGCCTGTATACGTGGACCAGTACAATCAGAAAGAGGCCCCGCCAGCCACACCCAGGAAGTGCCTACTCCTCCCATGAAACCTACCCCCACTGGAGATCTTGCAGGCGCTCTGGGAAGCATGTGGACAGCTGATCTACAGTAGCACGCATCTTACTGGCAACAATTGCACCACATTTTCAATGCTTGGAAGGAATCTGTCCACTTGACTAGTTTGAGAAAAGTCTAAAATATCTGACGATGAAGGAGTTGCAGTCATTCAGGGCTTGTTCCGGCCCTGCCACTGCCTCGTTGCAGGTTCCATGTCTAAGTCCTATGTTCCAAAATGTGTACAGTGCCTTAGAATTCACTAGACAGAGGGATGGTTCATCTACACTAAAATGAAAATAACTCATGCTTTATAATTTTAAGGGCAATTTAAGTTTTTGAAAAATAGACTAGGGGCTGGAGATTTTCTCAGTAGGTTAAAAGTTTGCCATTCAAGTGTGAATGGATGTTCAGGTCCCCACAATCCATGTAAATGCCAGGCAGGTCTGGCAGTTGGTCTGCAATAGTAGTTTTTCAGAGGCCAACATGGGGATCTGGGAGCAAGCCGGCTACAAGTAGTGACCTCTAGGTTCAAATTAGAGTCCCTACCTATATATGTTAGGTAGAAAGTACTCAAAGACGACACCCAATGTCAACCTTGGGCCCTCCCCCCCACATATATATGCACACCATGTGTACATATTTGGACACTTATATACAAATACATTCATATCACACATGCAAAAAAAATTGCACAGGTATTGTGACTCATGTCTGCAATTCCAGCAATTAGGAGGCTAAGGCTGGGATGCTGCCATGTGAAAGCCAGTCTGCATTAGAGAGCGAGACTCTGTCTCAAAAACTGAATAAGAAAAATGCAGACTTGGTTCCTCGGTGACATAAATGACATGTGATGCGATATGAGGCCATCTTCTGGGCGATGCAACACTTTCTTCTTCCTTTACTTATTTTCAGTAGCCTTACTTAATGTTTCTGTGTGTAACTGCATCTGTCTCTCTTAGCATTTTATATTATAAAATATATGAGAATGATCCTTAAGAGCTGCTGATGGTGGAATATGCCTTTAATCCCAGCACTTGGGAGTCAGAGGCAGAGGCTGAGTCAGCATGCTCTACAGAGCGAGTTTCAGGACAGCCAAGGCTACACAGAGAAACTCTGTTTCAGAAGAAGAAAGAGGAGGAGGAGGAGAAGGAGGAGGAGGAGGAGGAGGAGGAAGAAGAAGGAGAAGGAGGAAGAAGAAGGAGGAGGAGGCAAGAAAAAAAGAAAAGAAAAACAAGAATTCTTAAGACAAGATGTTGGGGGTGGAGAGTTAGGTTAGTAGTTAAGAGCGCATGCTGCTCTTGCAGAGGTCCCAAGCTGGGTTCCCAGCAGTCAGGCAACATAAAACTACTTGTAGCTCCAGTTCCAAAAACTCTGATGCCCTCTTCTGGCTTTCGTGGACAGCTACACTCAAGTGCACATACCCCAACACAGACTGAGACATATGATGTTTTTAAAACTTAAAAAACAAAACAAAGACAAGAAGAGGCCTATCCCGAGGAACAGAAGAGACTTCTGAGTCCAAAGCATGAATTTTATGTGCTTATTAATATTTTTGTCTAATGTAAGCCATATTTGTTGGCATTTCTGGGCATTTTGCCAGGTTTAGTTTAAATCTTTTCATCTGTTCGGTCTTTTCTGGGTATTGTAATTGATACTGATAAATGATGGGTTAGCATTTCCTTTGTACATTTCTGCCTCCTCTAGCAGGGACTGTGGCTGAGGCAAAAAGAAGGTGGTAGGCATAAAACACATTTTCTGCATGGTCCAAAGGTATTTTAAGCAAAGGACTCATCAAACCTTAACCTCAAGAAGCAATTTATTAATTAGCTTATAGTAACTATTAGGAATTATTGTAATCAAACCAAGCACATTAAGTCAGAATCCATTTAAAAGACGGCAGACTTCAATAATAATAATTAACTCATATCCCAGTCCACTTCCAATCATCATTAGATGTCATTCCAATCTGTTCTCACTAAAAAAGTCCTCAAATTAAATAGTTATGTTACTGTGTTGATGCTTCTTTCTATGAACATGACGAAAATGTTTCTTAACTACTATACATGCCAAATAGAATCTATGAACTATAAGGGAAATGCATGAAGAAGTAACTAGTCTATTTTTAGCTCAACTATTTTCTTTGGTTTTAACAATAGTTTAATGTTGGACTAGGCTCCCCAAACTCCACCTCCAACTTCTAACTGTAGAAAGCAAACTCAATACGTAAAGCAAAATTCCTGTTGTCAAAAGAATCTTCTAAGGGCCCGCCAAAATTACATTTAACTGAGTAGACAAGCTAGAAAAATGTGTGAAGAGAAAATGTGTAGGAGCCTTCTCCATGGCTTCTACAGGCAGAATACTGGATAGAAGCTCTCTGTGATGACCTCATGAGTCCCCATGATGCCTGCTACACAGGGCTAAGGAACTAATTATGAGAGGACTAGGTTCATTATAGGATTACCGGGTACTATCTGCCAAATAAAATCCTATCGTTTTGCTCATTTAACAGACATTTTGATTTTCTGATATCCATTTGGTCTCTAAACCCCCTTACAATCTCCTGTTTCTATCCTACTATTTGCTGTGCTACAGTTGCTCTTTGGGGTCAAATCTTTAATCTTTTGCCCAGTCAAGAGAGGGAGAAACATCTGGGGTATGTGTGTGTATAATATCAGAAAGGAAAGTAAGATTTAGAATAAGTGCTTGAACTAATAGGATGAAAATAAAAAGAAAACATAAAGCAAGGATTCTTCCTAGTGTACTCTTTTGTCCATCATAAAACACATCAGTAAGCTTCTGCTTCATGAAGTCAGTTCCATCCTATTGAGGGTTAGGATTTGCCTACGTCAAATGCCTGACCCAAGCCTGGTGGCAACACCTGTTATTCTAGTTATTCAAGAGGCTGTGGTTGAAAATCAACTTCAAGATCTTTTTGGAGTACAGTGTAATTCAAAGTCAATTTAGGCGACTTGGTGAGACCCTATCTGAAAACAAAAGTTAAAAAGAGGGCCAGGTGTAAATGTCATAGGTACAGAACTTGGTTGGAGTTTGCAAGGCCATAGGTTCAATCCCCATGACCATACACACATACAACCGAGCAATAACTCCAAAACAAAAAACACATAAACATTATTTCTAGAACTTTGCCTTTACTGATTAGTCCTATATTTATTTTGTAAACTTTTTATCCATGTATATCCCATAAATTCTGAAGCCCCCATTTCATTAGTGGTACCTGGACTAATCATGGTCTTGTGGAAGGTTTTCTGTCCATAACTCACCAATGGCTCCTAACTGCCCACTCATTGGTCAGGAAGATTCTCCTACACAAAGTATCCGGTGAGTTATCAGAAGGATGGATATTTAATAGCATATAACTGCAGTGAATCAGACATATTTAGAAACATCAGTTGATGTCTAAATCTTGTCAATAATTGAACTTCTAACCCCAGCTATCAGATCAGTTGGAGGAAGCAAAGGACAGGGTTGGTGTGTCTCTTCAGCGGTCTGTTGTACTCATAGATGAATACTGGCCTGCTGAATTTTTAAACTACAAATTACAAAACAGATCTTTATATATTAAGCACTACCATCCTACCACCAAATAATCCAAATGTTTCTATTTCCAAAATGTGATTTTTGTTTTTAGCTCTCTCTACCTTGCTAAATATTGTTTATTGTTAAAATAATTCTATCTTTGAAAGAAAACCAGAATAATAAATACAAGTCCATGATCTTTGTTTTTTGTTTTTAAAAGTTCATAAATAAGATTATAGCCTTCCATCCTACCACATACACTAATATAGGCATAAATGTTATAGTAATACTCATATAAAGGCTATCATTTATAATAACTAAAAATTGCTTGCCCTTTACTTTTCCTTAAAAATGTTATCCCACCTAAAAGGCAACTTTCAGGGCACAATGGACCAAGAAATTTTAAAGAAAAAAGTAGTTTAAAATACATACTTCTTCTAAAAAGGATACATGCTTTTCTCTAAACTTAGGAGTCCTCTTACAGTTTGTATGAAGCAGCCATCTTAAGGTCTTGTAAAATTAATCATGCTTGTCAAAAAAAAAAAAGGAATTTCATATGGATACCATAGAGTTAAAGTAGTAGAAAATCTCTACAGGTTAAAGAAATTCGACCATCAGTTATAGCCTTCAGATAAGAACAGAGCCAGGCTTATCAACTACTCCCACCCAGCAGGCTAACCTGTGAATACAGGGAGACAGCCAACTCCACATCGGTGCATCTCTCAACCCTTATTAGAGAAGTGTCTTCTTGCAGCAAATGGTAGTTAATACAGGACCCACAAGTGGTCAATATGCAGAGAATAGGAGACTTCAGAGTGCTTATCCTTAAACAGAACACCTCTAGCAATCAGATCCCTGAAGGCTTAGAAATCTTTGATGAAGACAGGGAAGAAAATTTGTAAAAGCCAGAGGTGTTGAATGTCTTAAGGAAACACTGTTCTCCAGACACAACAGGGCAAATGCACACGTGAATTCACAGTGATTGTGACAACATGCAAAAATATATGTAAACTCAAGCTAGACAAAATCCTGAATAAAGCGGGGGGGGCGCGGTGGGCATAAGTCTCACCTCTAGTTAGGAACTATTTGGTATTTGACAGCTGTTGGGAGGAGAGTCTGTTTCCTTTCATAGTGAGCATATATTAATCACACCCTAGGTCAGGTCCAACTTCTTAGACTACTTGGCTAACACAAACTGAACTCAACAGGTTTAATTTTTATAGACCAGAAGTGGGGGATAGAGGAGGTACTAGAGGGGAGGGGAAGAGAGAGGAGGGGAAAGGAGAGGAAAGAAGGGGAGGGGAAGAAGGATAGGGAGGGTAGAAAAGAGATGAGGAGAGAAGAAGAGAAGAGAGAAGAAGAGGGGAGGAAACAGGATGTTGGGTGAGAAGGGAGGTGGGGGAGGAGCTAGGAGGAGTTGAGGGAAGGGACAAATATGATTAAAATTGTGCTGGCTACTTTTATGTCAACTTAATGCAAGCTAATGTCATCAGAGAGGAAGCAGCCTCAACTGAGAAAACGCTTCTGTAAGACTGAGCTGGAGGGCATTTCTTAATTAGTGACTGATAAGAGAGGGCCCAGTACACTGCGGGTGGTGCCATCCCAGGGCTGGTGGTCCTGAGTTCTATAAGAAAGCAGACTGAGGAAGCCATGAGGAGCTAGTCAGTAAGCAGCATCCCTCCACGACCTCTGCATCAATCAGCTCCTGCCTCCAGGTTCCTACACTGTTACTGTCCAGACTTCCTTTGATGATGAACTGTGATTCATCATCAACTGTGAAGCGTAAATCCAATAAACTCCTTCCACCCCAAGTTACTTTGGTCATGGTGATTCATCACTCCAACTAAGACAAAAAATATAACATAGGAAATTACAAAGAATTAATAAAAACAGTATTTTCAAAAAAAGAAGAATAGAGAATCTGTGGCATTCCTAAAACTTTTCTAGGGATTCAAAATTTTCGCCTAATCTGTGTCAAGACCAATTCTTCCTTAAATTCTGTACTTTACTTTCACTAGCAATAGATGCCCTCCTGACTCTTCTCGTACAGTGCTCGCCATCCTAGTTGCTTCAGTCACTTCTTCTCTTCTTCTTTAAAAACTGTACTTCTCAGGGCCCTTTCTTCAGCCATCACCATACCTTATTAATTTCAAACATTTTTTTGTGGTTTCCACATCCGTCTCCACAGCAAGTCTGAATCTTCCCAAAAGATCACGTATCTGAAGTCTAGATAGAGTCATGTCTTCACTCCAACGTCCCATGGCATTTCTTCCCTTAATTCCTTCACAGATTTATACACGTATGGAACACACTTTGTGTTCCCTCCTTCTCATCCTCCATTCCTACAGAAGTCCTAAAACCCTTTCCTCTCCTCACCAACCTTCATGTCTTTTAAATGACCCACTACATTTAACTAAGGTTGTTTGCATGAGCGTGGACGGGGAGTTATTCAGCTAAATAACTGTAACCGGCTACACCACTGAGGAATATGACTCCTCTTCTCCCAGTAACCATTCACTGCCCACAGATCTGCAGGGAGGGGTGAGGATGCACAAACTCCTCCCCAGTCCATGATGGGAGGTTGATGGGACCTGTGCAGTAACCACCACTCCTATGAGTTCATGAATGCAACAGAGATGGCATGTTCAGAAGACATCATTTCATAGTGTTTCTCTGAATCATACATTCTTTTTACCCCCTTTTCTGCAATGTTCCCTGAACCTTGCAAGGAGTCTGTATATTGCCCTTCTATTCAATACGTTCAAAATATAATTAATCATCTTTTCACTAAACCTTCTCATCCTTATATATTTCTTGTCTTAAAGGGTTTGGAATTCATTTACAATAGTTTCTAGTAGTCAATAAAAATGTATTTAATAAATAGAAATAGTCAGCTGGTCAACAACTGTTAATTAAATGCAGAATCACTGGCAACTCCCTGGCTGACTTAGAGTCTCCAAAACCAACACAACCGTTTCTGAGTTTTATGCCCATCAAAAAGGCTGACTGATGAGCCACAACCTACAAATGGCTGTGCTACCAAAGCTTACATGTAAGGCATTTTGAGATGGAAGAATCTGATTCAGGCTACTCCTAAAACCCAAGTTAATTCAAAATAAATCGGAAATTTTATTGAACGATTATTGCTCTTTTTGACCAGCCCATGAATAATGCTGAGAGTTAATTCTCCCATGTGCAAATGCGCTCCTCTTATGTTACTGCAACTATCACACATCTTTTCTCTCTCACAATGGGGGGCTGGGGCGGGGGGGGGGCTAAGAACCAACAAGGAAAACAGGAAGTCAGCAGGTGGAGCTACTCCAGCAGAGTCCTAAACTGGGGTGAAACAGCTGATGTTTTATCAAGATACCTAAAATGAGTCATTACAAATGACAAGTACACAGTCCCACAAAATGTATTATTTATTCAAGCTAAACTGTTGTAATTGGTGCAGGCTGTGTTCCCGGCACCCGGCTCCCAGCCCCCAGCCGCTGGTAGTTTGTACCCGAAATAACCATATGACAATTATATTCATTTAAACTCTGACTGGCCCATTATCACTTGCCTTTTCTTGGCTAGCTCTCACATCTAAAACTAACCCATTATAAAAGTCTGTGTGTCACCACGAGGTGGCGATCTTACCGGGGATCATTCAGCATATCTGACCCTGGCGGCTTCATGGCGGCTCTCTCCCTGACCCAGTCTTCTTTCCAGCATACTGTTCTCTTTTCCCCGCCTATCTAAGTCCTGCCCTATCAAAAGGCCCAGGCAGCTTTTTTTTTAATTAACCAATGAAAGTAACACAAAATATAGAAGAACCCTTCTACACCACTAAACAATGCAAAAACTCCCAGGTTATCCCCCTCCTGCATTATAGTATCAAATTATATAATACAGGGCTTCCAGATTTTACAAAAGGAAAGTCAAAGACTGGTCATTAGTTTTAACTATAGCTATTTTTTAAAAAAAATTATGTTAGACAAAACTCTACAACCAAAACTAAATGAAAATTGGGCAAATATTTGTAACCCACAAAGCACTAGATCTTTAATAAACTCATAAATCAATAAGAAGTAAAAGAATAAGTAAGGTATCAAAGAGATACAAATAGCTAAATGAATAGTTTTGCTTCACTGGCAATCTAAGAAATAAAAGTCAAAACAAAACAACAATTGCTATCAAATGATCCCAAAGGAGAATTAATTTTAAGCAATAACTTCTAGACTTGTTCGGAGAGACATTTGCTAGAGAGAACATGGCCACTAGCCCCTCTGAGGTAGAACTAGTGCTTTTGAAAGCATATAAGATTCTGGAAAGACGTATTTGCCCAATGCAAATGTAAACCCCACATATAATGTGAAACACCATTCGGAGAAGCTGTGGTGCAGGGTTTTATTGAGGTGATGGGCACGAAAACTTAAAAAAGACTTGACGTTCTACATAGCATTGCTTCATGTGTGTTACAGTCTGCATCAAGCTATTTTGAAAGCCCTTCAGTCTGCCTGTCTTCGTCTTCCCTGCATTATCCCTTAGCACTGACTCATTAAGGATTCTTCATCTGATTCAAGGCAAAATATGCTTCTCATCAAATATGCACTCACATACTCTTTGGCAAACTACAAACCAAATTAGAAAAATCATAAATCTGGTACTAAATGTTCTGGAGGAATGGTATATGCTATACCTTCCTCCTCAGAAAAGCACACATATGGGTTGCAATATGTCAACAAACTGCGTCTGCAACTTTTCTCACTCCTAGTTTTAAAAAATCACAGAAAGATCAATAAAATAGGCTATATTACTATATTTGGATTAATAACAAATCTAGCACATTACTTCTCAAATGGAAACCATTCAAACATGTTTTGAAAGACATTCAAAATGTTCTTAAAATGTACATTTTAATGACTATATCTGCATAAAAGTTAAAAATAAATACATCTGATATCCCAAGGTTGATGCCATCTTTAATATCACTAACCATACAATATGTTTCTCTAAATAAAATATGCAGTTAAGCAGCCTATAAAATCATCCTGTCACTTTGAATATGTACCTTGATTTAATAAAATATTCAGTCTTCCTATTTAAATGAACAAAACAAAAATGATCAGTTATCACTAATCTCTAACCATGTACACAAAGCACAACTTCATGCCATAGTTCTGTCTTTTTATATAATAGTATTTTGTCATTTGAGATATGGTCTTACTATAAATTAGCCCAGGCTGGTCTCAAACTCATGCTACTCCTATGCGAGTCTCCCAAATACTGGGATTATAGATGTGTGTCAAAAATCATTTTTCAAGGTTCTTAGTAATTCCAGCATTAATATCCAATAAACTATGCAGTAGTAAACATAATTTCTTTCAATTTATAGGAATCTGAGTCTAGAAATGCAATTTTGTATATTGTCTTTTAGTAAAATTAACAGAATCTGAATTTTTTAAAATGTCACTTAGGTATTCAATTACTATTATTATTATTATTTGGTTTTT
>JAQHUG010000056.1:753841-787015 GCA_028555095.1 Dicrostonyx torquatus | reverse complement strand
GCTAGCACAGCACGAACTCTCAAACCATTCTTTGTTACTCCTTCATTTCCTCCATTTTCTTTAAAATGGCTTTTGCTTGTTCACAGAAGCTAGGGTCAGGGACCGCTTAGTCACACGATACAGTTACTATACATATATGTACACAAAAGCCATGCTGTAGCTTATGATGATTTTAAAAAGATAGCAGTAAGATTAACCCAGACCAGCGGAGGCATCACTACTCAAGATGGATGTCCTATTTTAGAACAGATAGCTGTTTCGTGTGTTTTTAACTCTATTATAGAGCCTCCCTCGCCTAGCGTGTTAAAGGGGATCTCATCCTTGTAGCGGAAACACTGAAAAAAAACACAGGCGAGTGTGGAAGGCAGTAGATTCCTAGAGCTGAGAGGTGTGCAGGAGGGAGCAACCTCTGCCACCCAGCCAATCACCTAACACAGTGCTCTGGCTGCCTCCAACACCACCTACAATTCCACAGCTAACCAGGGGAGTCTGGTAGTTTAAGTGGCTGGGGTGTAAGGTGGGAAAAGAGCCCACACTAAGGTGAATAGGCGTTCATAGCCACCTGACTTCACACACGATTTCAAGGCCATTTTAAAAACCAGCTTCCTTTCTTAATCTCCCGGCGTATACTCAGTTGTGCTTTAGAGAAAGCCAATGATCACTGAGCAATTATCCTTCTGTGCTGGAAATTAAGGCTTCATGCGCATTCTTGATTATCCATAAGGATGAAGTGCAGTAATATTAAAAGCACTAGTCTAGTCAGAAGATGCTGCAAAGGAAAAACAGCTTGTACATTTGGCTCTGCTTACAGTTACATTCAATACGTTTACAAAAAAAAATGTTTACACTATTCTTCATTTTAGGCACAAAGAATTTTGTTGCAACTGGACTTGAAGAAGTTTTTGGAATCTTCTTAACCCATTCTGCATATATACTGAAAATTATTTTTCTTAAAGAAATTTTTGTGTGAAAAGGTACAAGCACATAGCTACTAGCGTGGGGTGATACTATCATCTTCATACTAAGATTCTTGCCATGTAACCTCTGTGGATGCCAAGAGCAGAACTGGCTGGGTGCCTTGCTCCCACGTGAGTGCCATGGGACCAATCAGCTGGCACAAGGTCGACGGCAGACAGAGGTCAGGGAATATTCTGTGACTCACTCTGCATCCAGCCTTGAAACTGCTGAGCCTCTATCTTTTGAGCAAGGCCGTCCAACCTTAGCTTTAAATGTGGACTTTCAGATCAGGAATATGTCCTCTAGTGTTCAGAGGACACTCACCAATATGCACTTTACATACATGACTACAGAAAAAAATCCTTACATCTCAGAAGATTTAACAGCAATTCTTTGTTATACAATAATTCATTTCACTTTAAATGACCCAAAGCTCTATTCCAAAGGAGACAACAAGGTTCCGGAGCTGTAAATTAGCTGGCCGTTAGATAATACCTAAAAAGACATTTAGAAGTGTGGGAAAAATATTCAGAAAATGATTTAGTTTAACTTCATATAAATCCAATGATGAATGAGCACAGAAAACAACATAGATGTGGTTTGCTATAAAATAGAAACAGTAGTATTCAAAACAATGTTATGCCTTTTTCATTCCTATGGTAATCCACTTGCCCGATTAGCCAGTAACAGTATAGGAAACTACCAATAAAACTCTGTAGAGAAGACATTGAGGCTCCAACTTTGTTGATGTCATTACATCTAAATGTGTGGTAGTGTCAAACACTGACATTATTAGGTTTTTATTACAATTGCTAGTTCTTTCTGATGCAACATAAATGACCACAAAAAAACCAACATTACCATGGTTATTTCAAAACACTTACAAAACCAATCAATACCAGACATTCTGAACAAAAATATATCTAACTGAATATAATGTTATATTCAGATGTTTTCCTTTAAATGATAGTTATTCTCTATGATTATCCAATATACTCTCCTGTAGCTTTAACAAGAAAGTGACTCCTCCCTCTCCTTCAGACAGTAGGTCTCTAAGGTACAGGCCCTTAGGCTCCCTTGGAAGTTAACTGAATACAGCAGTGTGTTTGAACTTGGAGTTGTACCTCCCTCTTTCCTTTCCTTTAGTTAAGCCCAGCATAACAGCCAGTGTCATACAGGCTATTTTGATAGATAAAGATTCACAGTAGTTCAAAACTGGGCTTAAATAAATTGCATGAATAGTACATAGAAAAAGTTATACATACTAACATTTATTATTTTATAATTGTACACGCTTTGATAAAAATATTTTTAAATTGATGTTAAATTTACAAAGAAAAAGAAAAATAGAATGAACTAACATCTACAAAAAACCTAGATGAGTTTTACAGACAAAAGAAAATGCAAGGGACTGTTTAGCATATGACATATTCATACTGGAAAAAGAGGCAGAATGAATCTATGTGTGAGATGTCCATCGGTGGTCACTACTGGAAAATATCAAGAGAAGGCACTGTGGTTCCGAGGATGTCCTGATTCCTGATACCCAGATCAAGACACATGGATGTCATCACTTTGTGAAGACAACAAAGCTTTAACAAAAAGTTATAGATGAAGCCCACACTAGGCAGACATATATGCATTACGATTTAGCATAGATTTCTGGAACAGTCTTTGTGAGAGACCTGAAAGCCAAGTGAGAAACTAGAGGAGGAAAAAAAGCTGAAAAATGGGCCAATTAGCAAGCCACAGATATGTACTAGACATTTGTCAAAACTCAGTGTGGCGCAGATAATATGAGTGATCCCTGGCATAAGCACTCGGGTCCATGGGATCCTCATCAACACCTGTGTTTGTGTCTACATTCTAGATCATGTGCTGCGGTGCTCAAAGCTTTACAAATTATTTTACGTTTACTAAGAAAATGGAAATATTTCAAAACTTTTCTTGAAGGCTACTTACTAAATATAACCCCAGTAACACAGATACTGAGAAAAACAATTAATAAATGGGACCTCTTGAAACTGAAAAGCTTCTGTAAAGCAAAGGACACGGTCAACAAGACACAACTACAGCCTACAGAATGGGAAAAGATCTTCACTAACCCCACATCAGATAGAGGGCTGATCTCCAAATATACAAAGAACTGAAGAAATTGGACACCAAAAGATCACATAATACAATAAAAAAAAATGGAGTACAGACCTAAACAGAGAACTCTGTTGAGAGGAATCTAAAATGGCTGAAAGACATTTAAGGAAATGCTCAACATCCTTAGCCATCAGAGAAATACAAATCAAAACAACTCGGAGATTCCATAAATGGCCAAGATCAAAAACACTGATGACAACTTATGCCAGAGAGGATGTGGGGTAAAGGGAACACTCCTGCATTGCTGGTGGGAGTGCAAGCTGGTACAGCCCCTTTGAATATCAATGCAGTGATTTCTCAGAAAATTAGGAAGCAACCTTCTTCAAGACCCAGCAATAACACTTTTGGGTATATATCCAAAGGATGCTTAATCACATCACAAGGACATGTATTCAGCTATGTTCATAACAGTGTTGTTTGTCATAGCCAGAACCTGGAAACAACCTAAATGTCCCTCAAATAAAGAATGGATGAGGAAAATGTGCTACATTTACAAAATGAAGTACTACACAGCAGAAAAAAATAATGACATCTTGAAATTTGCAGACAAATGGATGGAGCTAGAAAACATCGTATTGGTGAGGTAACCTAGACCCAGAAAGACAATTATCACATTTACTCACTCATAAGTGTTTTTTAAACATAAAGCAAAGAAAAGCAGCCTACAACTCACAATCCCAGAGAACCTAGACAACAATGAGGCCCCAAGAGAGACATACATGGATCTAATCTACATGGCAAGTAGAAAAAGACAAGATCTCCTGAGTAAATTGGGATCATGGGGACCTTGGGAGAGGGTTGAAGGGGAGGGGAAAGGAAGGGAGGGGAGCAGAGAAAAATGTATAGCTCAATAAAATCAATTAAAAAAATATAAAAAAAATCTTTCCTAGAATTTAACTTCTCATAATTCTTAGATGTTAGAAATTAATTTTTAATCTTTTATTTACTAGTGTTAATATTAGAGTGTGGCAGCACATGTTGCAGTCCATGTGTGGAAATTAGAGGACAACTCTGTGGAGTCAGTTCTGTCCATTTACCTATCTACGGCGACTGAACTCAGGTCACCAGGTTTGTATACCTTTAATTGCTGAGCCACCATACCAGACCAGTTATTATTATTCCATTCCAACTGTATGTAGTCCACCATTAAAGGAAACGAGGACAGGAACTCAAGCATGGCAGGAACCTACAGGCAGGAGCTGATGCAGAATCCACAAAGGCATGCTGCTTTCTGACTTGCCCTTCACGGGTTGCTCAGCTTGCTTTCTTACAGCATCGAGGACCACCAACCCAGGAGTGGCACCACCCACAATGGTCTAGGTCCTAAACATCAATCACTAATTAAGAAAATGCCCTACAGACTTGCCTACAGCCAGATCTTACCAAGGCATTTTCTTAACTGAGGCTCCCTGCTCTCAGATGACTTTAGCTTGTGTCAAGCTGACATAAAACTATCCAGCACATGGCGCAAGGTACAAAGACGCTCTAGAATCACAAGTCATATCTCTAATGTGAGGAAGATCTTACAACTGTGAGTATGAATCCAAAGTACACATCATGCCAACATCTTACTGTTTTCCTAAAAAATGTGAATTCAAATACTACAGGAGAACAAAACAACCAGCAATTAATCCTGGGTTATATATTTTATGCCACAGCCTGGAAAGGTCTTATAACTGGAGTGGATTAAATTCCAATCAATTGAATAAAAGTTTCCTGTGGTTAATTACTCAATAACCACGACAGGACACAAGATTCTGTGTATCAGAAAAATTGCTAAATATGCATAGAACAAGTAGTATTTATTTGTTTTTAAATTCTATCAACTGGTACCATTCTTCTTTCTGAGTTAGGCACCCTATACAATGCTACTTGCCTTGAGACATTACTGTAACTGTCAGCATGCATCTATAAACCCCTAGTTCACTGGCACCATCCATTAAATGAACACGCTGAGTACAACATAAAAGGAGGAGTATATATGTCAAGTATTCGTTCTCAGGAACACTCAGCATTATTGACTGCAGTAACAGAAATCTTATTTTACTGGAATCTCTTATAAAACAATGAACTTAAAACTCAGCATGGCATACACACACACACACACACACACACACACACACACACACACACACACACTGAACAATCTTGGAACAGACCAGTGTAAGGGTCATGCAAATCAAGTCCCCTCTACTTGATTCCTTAATACCAAATTTTTAGTTGCTTCTGCAGTTTCAACAATAACAACATCAGGATCTCGAAAAAAAAAAAAAAGCAGGTTCAATGTGTAGTTGATGAGGCTACCAGGAAATTATCTTAAAAATTACATTTATTATATGCATGTGTGTTTACAATGTATGTGTTTGTGTGTGTGTATATGTGTGAATGTGGACATGTATATACCACAGTAAATGTGTAGAAGTCAGGAGACTTATTACACCCTGTATGTAATAAGGTCTCTGTGTGTTTTCCCACTGTGGACACCAGCCTAGCTGGCCCATAGCTTTAGGGGTTCTCTTATCACTGACTCTCATTTTGCTGCAGGAGTGCTGGGTTTAAAGATTATCTGGACTCTGGGGATTCAGACCCAAAACCTCACATTTCCATGTAGTTTTAGATATTTTTCTATTGCTAGGAAGAGACACCATGACCAAGGCAACTTAGAAGAAGCGTTTATTTGGGTGCTTACAGCTTCAGAGGGTGAGTCCATGACCATCACGGTATGAAGCATGGCGACAGATATGCAGGCATGGTGCTGGAACAGTAGCTGAGAGCTTACATCTTATCCACAAGTGGGAGGTGGGGGGGGACCTGGGGCCTGGGCTTTTGATACTCACAGCCCTCCCCCAGTGACACACGTCCTCCAGCAAGGCCACACCTCCTGATCCTCCCCAAAACAGTTCCACCAGCAGGAAACCAGCACTGAAGCATAGGAGCCTACTCTCGTTCACTCCACATATAGCAAAGACTTACGCACAGAATGTCTCCCCGGTCCAGAAAGAAACCCAAATATGTTCTTTCATGTACATATTTGGTATACATTCCCACTCTTCTAAGCAAACGTGTGTAACTTGACTCGATTCCCACTAATAAGTTCAGATATATTGCAGGACACTATTCACTTTTCAACATCCATTGTCACCTCCCTTCCTTAATAATAAAATCCTGGGCAAAGTTTCTAGATTAAAAAGTGTGTGTGTGTGTGTGTGTGTGTGTGTGTGTGTGTGTGTTTACAGCCTCTGCAGAAGCCATGTGAGACCACAGAAAAAGTCATGACCAAAAAGACACTATCTGTAAAAGTAGAAATTCAGGGACATTTTAAATGGGAGAAAGTGTGTCGTTCCTTCACACCACCCATGTTCCTGCTATGTGGAAGGCACACGTGACTGCAGCTTACCATGAGGTGACCTTGAGGATGAACATAATCATACAGTGAGTATCAGAGTCAGAATCCTCAGTGATGTTACGGGATGCTTCAGCATCCAAGGGTCTCCAGACTCTATGGGTCTCTGTTCTCCACTTTAAGCAAAACTCTCAGCTCCTTCCCCATGAGTCACTTCCTTCCTACAAGGCCAAGCATTTTAGAATAGATCCCAGTGCAATTCATCAGATGTCTGGCTCTCGGAGAGGAGGGCAATTATCAGCTCCCCGTCTCCTTCACTGCAAGATAGCCTTAGACATAAGCTTCTCCAGCAATATTCAAAATCATAGGTTCATGTTGTGGTTACCGGCAATCAAAAACATTGAATCTTCCTAGTCCTGGTGAAAGTGATGCCAAACCAGACCTTCCCCGCTTTGTACATGTTCAGTATGGTCTTCCTCTTTACTGTAAGTGTAGAACTTAAGACTTCTCCCATCCCATCCCATTCCATCCCACCATTTACTACGCCATACAATGGAAATAAGCTTGAAACTCCCATTAGAATCACCTCTAATTAATTATCCATCCTGGCTTACTTGGTTAGCAGGTGTCCTGTGTCACCACTCAGTTTTTAAGGATGGTGATGCACCAAGGCAAAAAAGCTCTTGGTGATCCACTGAAGGCACAGGCTGGGGTTACATGATCACTGTTCTGTGGCCAATGGTCAAGCAGCTCAAGTTCCCAAAGGTCTGTTCCTTTTCCCAAAAACTCACAGTCAACAACAGGAACAGGAGCAGAGCATGGGTTGAGTTCAAGAACCCTTCCTTCCCAACTAATATGAGATGACACATGGTGGAGGTGGGCAGACAAGTAGGAAAAGGGTAGGGGGTGGAGATAATAAAGTAATAGCACCCATTCATATGAAAACATTTAGACAAAAAAAATCACTGTCTCTTTAAAAAGAAAAAAATTCTATTAGTACATTGAGTGCAGAGTGAGGACTCCAGTGGTGATTGATTGACAAAGCAATGCAAATTCCAAAGCCACTCCATTTGCATAGATATTGATTGCAGTGGGCTTCAAAAGGCTGAGCATGCTGCTTTACAGATTTGAAATGAGTGTCTTTTACCTTAGCCTATCAAAAAAAAAAAACCCTAAGACTGTAAATGTTAGATGCTATAAATATGCACATGTGAAATGTATTTATGACTAATGATAATTTATTAAGTGTAATAGTGTGCTAAATTAATATATTCAGAATAAGACTGACTTATGCTGATAGGATTATCTTGTTTGTGATTATTGTTATTGACTTTAAGCATGCTATATAACTATCTTCTGAACAAAGGTGCAGTCTATCACACAGTGCAAAGCATTTGAATATTGACTACATTTTATATTAATTTTATATAGTTCACTCACTACAAATTAAGCATTCTTTGTATCTATAAATATCATCCCATTAAATATTTTACAGAACTATTTAAACATATCTCTATTACGATACAAGGATCTAACTGAAATATAAATATAGCTAATTACAATGTTTTATTAATCATTATATTAATATCACGTAAGTATATTACATTTGTACTCAAATGATGTAATACTTATTAACTGATGGTTTTAAATTTATTTAACTAAATAGGTTTACCAAACATATTTATGTCAAACATGTATCTATATCAAATTTAATCAATTTATTAAGCTATAGACAGGGAATAAATTTCATTCTTTCTTTTCTTTTTGGAGATCAAGATAAACATTCAAGTTTACTACCAAACATTTAGATTTTCATGAAAAACGCATGTGTTGATGACAGTACAGTGTGAATTGATCTAGTTACCTCTATCCCTTTCTTTGATAAGGGCAAAATTTCCATATTACTCTAGGGTCATAGCCAGTGTCCAGTTACTAGTTAAATTTAAATTATATTTGAGAAGTAATACTGTTTTACTACTCCTACAAGTTTCGCTTTTCAAGTTTGCTTTAATGCTACTGGCTAGACTATCTGTTATGGATGAGCTGAAAGTACACACATGGAGCATAGGTAAGGATGACTTGACAGGAATCATTTACAGAAGAACCTTCCTTACACTCATGGAGCGTAGGTAAGGGTGACACGACAGGAACCACTTACAGAAGAACTTACTATTGGCCTTAGTTTTGAGCAGATGTTTCTCACTGGCCTGGGATTGACAATTAAGATAGGTTAGGTGGCCAGAGCGTTCCAGAGATCAGCCCGTTTTCACCTCCTCACCTCTGGGAGTATAAGCCTACACCGCCTTGCTTAGCTTCTCTGTGTGTTACTTGTGTATTTATGTGCTGCATTGTGTATGTGTGCTTGTGCATATAGAAACCCAAAGCTGACACCAAGTGTCTTCCTTTATAGCTCTCCACCCTGTTTCCTAAGACACGGCGTCTCATTGAACCTGGAGTTGACAGACTCAACCAGAGAGAGCGCCTTCTCTCCACAACCTCGGTGTCAGGATCGCTGTGTATGATACCATGCCTTCCAGTTTTTGATATTGGTTCCCAGGGTTAAACTCAAGCCCTCACACTTGCAGGGCAAGCATTTTACTGACTAAACTTTCTTTTCAGCCCCTTACCTTGTCGAAGCTGACTTCACATTGTTACTGCAATCCTTAATCGATTCTGAATCATCTGGAAGAAATGCTATTGGTCCCGTGAGCTAATACATTTGCCTTTAAGTCATACTAAATATGGAAGTATAGCAATGATGAGTTCTTCATTCACAGTGATAGTCAAAACTAACAGAAAACAAAAGGAAAATGCTAAGGTCAATTTTTTAAAAATTAGGCCAAAAATGGTGGCACATATCTGTAGACACAGCAAATAGGAAATTGTGAACCAGAGGCCAGAAGATGCAAAGAGGTTGAGACCAGTTTGGACAACATAGCATAGCCTCATGTAATTCAATATATTCTACTTTTAATTTAGTAAGACTAAATTCTCTGAAAAATTATAGCCAAATGTATCTAAAATACAGCATGTTTTTTTATTATTGTTGGCGTGTTTGTTTTTTGAAGTGTTTGGGATCCAACCTGAGCTCAGCCTCAGGTTTGCAGACAAGCACTTTACCCTAGCTCCAAAATGTCTTTTATTACGTATTGTACAGGACAGAATTTTAAGTGAGCCTTAACTTTTTGATTCAATAAACAGCTTTTTTCTTGAAGAATAATTCCATGTAAAGAAGCAGTAGTAGCCGGGCGGTGGTGGCGCACACCTTTAATCCCAGCACTTGGGAGGCAGAGGCAGGCGGATCTCTGTGAGTTCGAGACCAGCCTGGTCTACAAGAGCTAGTTCCAGGATAGGCTCCAAAGCTACAGAGAAACCCTGTCTCGAAAAACCAAAAAAAAAAAAAAAAAGAAAAGAAGAAGAAGCAGTAGTATTACTGTGATCATGGATAACAATGCAAATATTAACATTAAAATTTAAAATCACCATTTTTGCCAAACATAAACAACCTTCACAACACCAAAGGTCATATAGTTATTATGGTTAAGAAATAAAATATTAAAGTATTATACATATAAATATGGTTATATAATACACTATACTATTTTATGTAAGGAATTTGAGCTTCCTTGATGTTTGTATGTGTGCACAAATGTTTGCATGTACTTGTGTATGTGATATATGTATTTATGTGTGTATGTATGTGTTTAAGTGTACTTAATAATGTGTACATGAATGTGTATTTGTGTATGTTTGTGCAGGTGAATACACATATGTACACATGTATCTGTGTGTATATGTGCATACATGTATATATTTGTGTGTGTTTGTATGTATGCATGTGTGTGAACATATTTGTGTGTTTATATGTATATATGAATGAGTGTGAATGTACCTGAATATGTGTTTGTGGATATGTGTGGGAGCATGCTTGTGTGAGTGTGTGTGTGTGTGAGTATATTTGTGCATATACACATATATGTGTGTTAGGGCACTTGTGTGTATATGTGTGCATGAGTGTGTGTGTAAACTGGATCTAGTTTACCATGAATAACAAGAAGACTGTTTATAAAACGTCACAGTTGCATAATTTATGTGTGAAGTTTATCAGTAGATCCACACCGTCTTAATTTGAGCAGAATATCTGCTCAAAGACATCCCAGATAGCTTGCTACTCACTTGTACTATAAGGATATCCACCTCAGCAGCAAGGGAGCCATACATAAAGGCAAACTCAAGTTACAAATGATGAATCATTTCTTCAACTTATTTCAGATGTATAATTTCCATTATATGAACTCAGTTTTAATAATCAGATATGATAGAATTATCATATATAAAATACTGTATATATTTCTACTTTAGCAGCTTTGTTAAAAAAAATCTTCCTTTTACTCATAAAGTCAGAATAATCTTGTGGAATTGGACTGTTGTTCGTCATATCCTCGAGCTGGGAATACCACTACATAGATGTAAACACCTTGAATTCTAGCACTTGGGGGCTGTGTGTTTGAGATTCTCTATGTGTCTAAGAACACCCTGGTCTACATAGTGGGTTACAGACCAAATCAAGATACATAGTGAATCCCTGTCTCAAAACAAGCAAACAAAAAATCCCCACTAATTGGAGCCAATTTATCATAACTTTAAGGTAACTCAAAAGATGTTTTTGTAGGTAATTTAAATACTTTAAGAAAACTGAACACAATAACATATCATACTATTATGATCCATAATAATATGGATACAAAAGGCAGTAGTTAAGAGGCATGGTATCATTTGATCAAATGATTTACAAACAAGAGACGAAGGCAATAGAGAGGTGGCCATGCACAACATGAAAGCATAAAAAGTTGCTAATTAAAGGCGTTAGTCTATATAACCTGCAGAAATTTTACCCTACTATGAAATGTTAAACTACTAGGTCAGTTCACATTCCTCACTAAGACTGGGACCCCAGCAGCAAACAAACTTTAACCATTTCAGACAGATAGGCCTATTATAAACTCTCAAGACTTCAATACCAAAGCTGTCCTACTTAGCCAAGCCTTTCCTTCAGCGCCCCAGATCCTAGCACACACGCTCATCAAGGAAGTACAGTAATAGAGGTGAAGCCACAGGAAGAGAAGGGAGCAGGACATACTGCCAAGCAAACTGTCCCCAGACTGGGAAAGACTGTGAGGTACTGACACAGCAAAAGGGAGAAGGTTCCATTTTGAGCTAACTTTGGGTTTAAGGCATTCCACAGGAAGTGTATCTGTGAGGCTTATGGGAGCTAACTTTTAAACTGTTCTACTAATAGCAAAAATTGGCTTAAATTGACATCTGCAGAAATTTTCAACCCAAATCATCTGACAAAATAGTCAAATCTTAGAAATAGATGTGTGAGTGCACCTGCTTTTCTCACCGCAGTGCATAAAAATATTCCAGACCCAGACAGGCTGCAGCGGGGAGGTTCTGCATGCTATTTGACTAACACGATTTCCATCTGATAGCTGTGCTGGCGTCTTCACTGGGAAGATTACTAATGTCTCTGATAAAAACACTCATTCCTATCCTATAATATTGGTGACAAGAAGCTATATTTGATGCCATGGATAGAAGCTGATAGACTTCTAACTCTGTGAAGTCTCTGGAGCTAGGCTATAAAGCCAAAAAGAGATGTGTTCACTTGAAAAGCTCAAGATCATTAATGTTCTTTAATTTTTCTAACTACATTGTGTTATATGACAAACACAGTTCCTTTTGTGCAGATCTAGCTTACCCCAGGCATGGAGTGGTTAGACCATGGGAAGGCCTGACCATCCTAAGCTTAAATCCATAATCCAGGGCTCTGAGCCAGAGAGGTCATCAGTAGGTATGGCAGGAGAGTACTCAAATAACTAAAGATGCCAAGAAAACTATTATCTGCAAGTAGGGATATTGCTAATAGTAAAAATGAAATGAAACAAAATTTTCAGTGAGTTTCCTCATTAAAATAATATTTTAGGAAAAAAAATGGGGGGGGGCTCGATTGAAATTGAAGATTTCCTCCACTAGCTGAGGAGGCAGAAAAGGGAAAGTCAGTTTTAATTAATGGCGTGACCTCTTCTAGGCTGACCATAAATCAGGGCAGGCCCCATTCCCAAGACTAGATGTGCTGTGGGATAATAGTCTTGTATCTTGTAAAAATTTGTCACTTGTATTGGTTTTAATAAAATGCTGATCGGCCAGTAGCCAGGCAGGAAGTATTGGTGAGGTGACCAAAAAAGGAGAATTCTGGGAAGAGGAAAGTCTGTCTGTAGTTGTCACCCAGACACAGAGGAAGCAAGATGAGACTACCTTACTGATAAAAGGCACCAAGCCACGTTGCTAACACAGACAAGAATTATGGATTAAGATGCAAGAGTTAGTTAAGAAGAAAACCTGAGCTAATAGGCTAACCACTTTATAATTAATGTAGGCCACTGTGTGTTTCTTTGGGACTAGGCTGTGGGATCGGGCAGGAGAGGAGCCCCTGTCAACAAAGCTGTGCAACACAAATTAGACTGCATGGTGAGAAGAAGAGGGGAGGAGGAGGAGAAGGACATGGGAGAAGAAAGAGGACTCAAGGATGGGGGAAAGGATGGTGGAGAGGTTGATTATGGGATGACTTGGGTGAGGTGGTGAATATGTTCAAAATATATCATATGAAAATTTCAAAGAAGTCATAAAACATTGTTTAAGACAGATTATAAAATAACTCTTCTTTGAGTACTTACATAGCATATACATATATTTGAGAACAACTACTTTAAAACTTTTAAAGTCAAAGGTATTTATAATTTTCCCATGATAAGTCTACCCTCAAGTAGAAGAGTGAGGGCTCATTCATAGGTCTGGCTTTTCATACTACCCAGAAGGCACAAATGAATAATCACTGATTTGATCTCTACTTTATAACTTTAGTTTCTACATGTCTTATGGGACTGTTCCACAAAGGTCTCCTTTCTAATATCATCCTCTGAAAAATGCAGTAAGAACTGACTCAGGAACATGGAATACCCACCTATAATCACAGAACTTAGGAGGTAAAGGCAGAAAAATTACAAGTTCAAGGCCAGATTGGCCTGCAGAGAGGGACCCTGGAAATAGCTTTCTTTTCCCCTTTACTTCATCATGCCTTTCTTTCATCTATTTGATGACTTTAAAAAGCTATTACTATTGCCCGTGGTGCTTCATAGATGCAGAAGTTAAGTCCCTGTTGCTGAAGATACCATGGGCTTCAGAAACAGGGCCCAGAGGCCGCTGAAATGGAACTGCCATGAATACCTCCTCCCTGAGGACTAGCTTTCATGGTATCAGAAGCCACCATGCAAGCTTACAAAGGAGGTGTCTTAGTTAGGGTTTTTATTGCTGTGATGAAACACCATGACCAAAAAGCAAGTTGGGGAGAACAGGGTTTATTTGGCTTACACTTCAGCATTTCTGTTCATCACTGAAGGAAGTCAGGACAGTAACTCAAACAGGGCAGGATTCTGGAGGCAGAAGCTGATGGAGTGGAGCTACTTACTGGCTTGCTCAGTCTGCTTTCTTATGGAACTCAGGACCACCAACATAAGGATGGAACCACCCACCATGGGCTGGGCCCTCCCCCTCTGATCATTAATCAAGAAAAAGTTTTATGACTAGACTTCAAGGGGGCTTCGTCAACTGAGGCTCCATCCTCTCTGAAGATTCTAGCTTATGTCAAGTTGACACACAAACCAGCCAGTACAACAGGAAAGCAACCAACAGTCTACAGAGCTATGGTGTATATGAAACACATTAATGACCAGAATAAGGGTGCAATAGTGGCATGCATACTTTGGCAGTAACCAATAACTCAATAATGGAATATGAGGCTGGCTCAACAAGATGAAAAATCACAAACCATGCCTTGTACTAGAACCTAGCTAATTACTCAGTTCTAGTGAAGTCATAGATATTGAAGAAAAATCTATAACTACTAGTTTACTAAACCAGCATAATTCCTAATGACAATCTAAACATTTGTCCTTATACCCACAGGTAAGTGTAGTCCTTACTCCTTATCAAGGAAACTTCTCTTTGCAACTGATGGAAACTATTACAAAAACACCACAACCAATCAAAATACAAAGTTATGAAGCCCAATTCCAAGGGATACATATACAAAGCATTCCCATACATGAGGCTCAGGTATCATTGCAGAAAAGTGGGTGGAAAGATTGGAAGAATCAGAGAGGATCAGGGACTTTGCTGTGAGATTATGTCTCCCAGAACTGTCAGGGGTGACAACCATAGTCTCACCAACACAACTGTCCAATTGTAAGCTGAACAAGGAAGAGAACGCCAATGAACATGAAAAAGTGGATAGAGAAAAGTCCACAGGGCCTCTAAACAAAGGATCAGGGCTCAGTGTGGAAGAGGAGGCAGAAAGATTCTAAGAGCCAGAGGTGGTGGGTGACTCTGAGGAAACAGCCGCTTCCAGACACAACACGAGTGATATGTGTATGAATTAGGAGACTGTGAGGCAGGCACAAGACCTGCACAAAGTATTCCAGGCAATCAAATGCTGAGAGCTGGAGAAACAGTCTTCCTAGGGAAGAGCATCCAATACCAAACCATCAGTCCTAAAAACACAAGTAGCATTATACAGACTGAGCAGGTCATATTTAGGAACATATATGTTTCTACATATATTAATGTAATGACAATTAACAAAAAAAGAAGCCATGAATTTGAAAGAAAGCCAATTAGGAGTATAGGAGGGTTCAGAGAGAGAAAAAGGAAGGAAGAAAGGGATAATTGTTTTAATACATTATAACCTCAAAAAGAAAAAAAAGAAGAGAAATTAAATTCTTATTATCTTTTATTTTGATATATTAAAAATATAAGAATAACAACTAAAAAATTAAAAGTATTTGTAATCCTGTCAGGAGAATATGATACATGTATGAAAAGGGAAGATGATGTGGGATTTCCCCTGTATGCTGTGAATACGTTTTAATGCCATTAATTAATAAAGAAGCTGCTTTGGCCTATGGCAGGGCAGAAAAAAAGCCAAACAGGCAATCCAAACAGAGATACAGAAAAAGAGTAGGTAGAGTCACAGAGACACCATGTAGCTGCTGAAGGAGAAGGATACTGGAACCTACTGGTAAGCCACAGCCTTGTGGCAATACACAGATTAATAGAAATGGGTTAATTTAAGATGTAAGAGCTAGCTAGAAATACACATAAGCCAATGGCCAAACAGTGTTGTAATTAACATAGTTTCTGTGTGATTATTTGGGTCTGGGTGATATGGGATGTCCTTCTGTATATGTGTTGCTTTTATTGGCTAATGAATAAAGTTGTTTCAGTCTATGGCTTAGCAGAGTAAACCAGGCAGGAAACCTGAACAGAGATATATATAGAGAGAGTAGGCAGAGTCAAAGAGAAGCCATGTAGCTGCCAAAGGAGAAAGACACCACCAGAACCTTAGTGGTAGGCCTCAGCCTCTTGGTGATACAATGATTAACAGAAATGTGTTAATTTAAGATATAAGAGCTAGTTATGAAGATGCCTAAGCCATTGGCCAAACAGTGTTATAATAAATATGGTTTATGTGTGGTTATTTGGGTCTGGAAGGCTGGGAAACGAATGAGCAGTCTCCACCTACATGTATGTATGAATGTGTTTGTGTTCATGTACAATTTTTAATATATACATACTACAGTGTAGCTTGCTTCCCCCCCTCCACTATTCCCTTAAAGGCACCTTTCATGTTCATAATGTATCTACCTCATTACTAGAAATAGAAATACAGTGATATTCTGAATGTATTTAAAGTCATACATTTTACAACTGAAGAAACCATTGCAAAGTATTTAGCATAAAATTATAATTTTTAATTAAAATTATTTTTACATATAAAAGTAGCTATTTGCTGGTAAAATTATTTCAAGGTTTTCAAATCAATAATTCTATAAGTCATTAAGATTATCTGTTAAGAATCAATTTCTGGATTAGAAATTGTGGAGTCAATTTTGATACACATTATTAAACCATCTTCAGAAAACTATAACAATCTACACTCTCATTAATATGTATGAATACTTACAGTATCACATATAATACCATTATTCTTCTTTGCAAAAATGATAAATATTATTTCTAGATCATTTCAATTAATACATTTTTCTTAGCACTGAAACAAAAACTCATTTTGTACATTTATTAGTTATTTGTATTTCTTTCGTGCTAGTTAACAAAAGCAAACAAATAAAAATAGTCTTCCTAATTTGTATTTAGATGTCAATTTTTACCTGACTTCTAAGTCTTGTTTTATAAATTAGGGTTTTTAATTCCCAGGCTGACATGCTGTCTTTTAACCTTGTTTACAGTGTCTTCCATAGTAGCGTCATTTACATTTAATATGGTAAAGGCACAAATATCTCATCCCATCTAAAATTATTACACTTGTGATTATTTCAAGATTCAGTCAAGGAGTGCCAGGGACAAGATTTATCTTCCCATCTGAAACCAACTAACATACTGGACAAGATATATGAGAATGTTTTTAATCAAAAATGAAGCAACAAACTATAAAGACTCCTAAGACACAAAAATAAACCAGGCAGGACCTGAGATTGATCATCCTACTGCCTACAGAGAATTTTCAGGCAAACATAACCAAAGGCTTTTGAGTTGAGGTGATGCAACTAGGAATCTCAGGAGGTCAAGATAATTAAGAGTTGGCTGGGAGTAACCAATCATGTTTTGGCTATATTTTAAGGCCCACTCTGTGAGGTGAAAAACCTATCTGATACTGAAACTAGGTAAGTCATGAACCCTACAAGGAAAATTAGGGCTATTATTGCCTAGTCTACTACTATTATTCTGCTAAAGATACACAGCAGTCGGGCTGGAGAGATGGCTCAGTGGCTAAGAGCATTGCCTGCTCTTCCAAAGGTCCTGAGTTCAATTCCCAGCAACCACATGGTAGCTCACAACCATCTGTAATGAGGTCTGGTGCCCTCTTCTGGCCTGTAGACATACACACAGACAGAATATTATATACATAATAAACAAACAAACAAATAAATATTTTTTAAAAAGATACACAGCAGTAGAATTATCCCTCATGACAACCCATCAAAGCAATGCTCAACCCTCACCAGGGAAGTTTCTTCCAGGGACCCACAACCGGACAAAGTGCAAAGAGTGAGAGACTTTGGCGCACTGAGCCCTAAATGGGATGTCTTCATCAAACCCTCCTGAGAGGCTCAGCCATCTGTGTGAAAGAGGAGGCAGAAAGAGTCTAAGAGCCAGGGGTGGAGGTGATTCCAAGGACACAGCTGCTTCCAGACACAACAGAAGGGATGCACATATGAATTAAGAAACTGACACATGCACAAGACCTACAAAGGCTCAAACCAGACAAAGTCCCACAGTGAGAAGAGGAAGTTGACAACAAGTCCCACTCCTAGAGAGAAAATCAGTTTTCTCCAACGGAGAGCCACTGAGTATATCAACCACACTCCAGGGCAGCCCCAGGCCCAGGATTGGTTATTTAAGACAAAATGGATTCCATGGATTTTCCTGTGTACTTTTTGTCTTGTTTGGGTAATTTTGTTTGTTTTTTATTTCATTTTGTTGGGGGGAGGTTGTATGTTGTATGGGTAAGGAGGACCTGGAAGGAGGGGAAAGACTATGATTAAAATATATTGTATGAAAATACTTTAATTAAAAAAAGGGTTAACTGGGTGAGAAAGGTAATGGGTAGGGCTTTGAGGGCAGTTGTTAAATAAGAGTAATGCATGTGTACGCATCTATGAAAAGTCACAGCAAAGTCCATTAACTCGACTGATTTGTGTCAGTAAAAACTAAGAACAGTGGCATGCTTCTTTAATCCTAGTATTTAGGAGACAGGGTAGGCGCTCTATGAATTCAACCCTGATCCACAGAGTGAATTCCAGGCCAGCCATGGCTATACAATGAGACTCTGCCTCAGAACATAATAAAATAAAATGATTTTAAACCCACAAAAATAAATTTATAATTAAAAATTTAAAGTTAACTAGTCAAAGAATCAGAAAAACAGATCTGCACAGGAAAAAAACATTCACTCAGTTAAGAAAAGATTAGCCGGGTCAAGAAAAGAATCATGCAAAAGAATTAACGCTAAATATAGCTGACACTTAACACAGAGCTGAAAACAGTTCAGGCTCCCAGCAGCCATACTTCATGGGACACTGGGTAAAGTTCCTGGAGGAGCTTTGCCACAGTTATGGGGCAAATGACCCCTGAGACCAGTAGCAGCTCTGACGCTTCCTAGCCAAAGATAGTAGCAAGACTTAACAATCAAACAACTTCCAGCTAATCTGCACACGGCAGAACAAGCTTCGTGAATGTTTACAATACGAAAATACCTAGAATTCACCATAGAAAAATTCACCAGCATCAGGTATCTCATCATCTGGCATAGAATGAAGAAAAAAAAACATACACAGAAAAAGATCATCAATTAAAGCCAACCCTGAAACACATAAGCAAATTAACATGATTGTTGGTAAGGTTTAGATGTCTTCCAAAGAAACACCTGCTAAAGATATGGTTATCAGCCTATAGCTCTACAGGGAGGTGGTAGACCCCTTAAGAGAGCTGAGGCCTACTGAGAGGAAGTTAATGACTGGAGGCAGGCCCTTGGTGGTACCTACAGATGTATCCACCAATGTATTTGAAGAGTATCTTAACTTAAAAGACTCTGTTCTGTTACTATAAAAATTCTCTCTCTCTCCCTCCCCCCCCCTCTCTCTTTTTTCCTAGCTACCATGAGATAACCAGTTTTCTCAGAGAAATACTCTTATTGTAATACAATTTTCCCCCCACCAATTACTAGGCCAAGAAGGATGGAGGGTAGAGAGAGGCCGGGAAATTAAAGAAGATCGGAAGCTGCTGGCAGATGCCACATATTTCACCGACTCTATTCTGGGCAAGAGCATGTGCCCCTGGACTCAAGGGCGTTTCATACAGAATCACACTAAAGTGGATTCTTGCCAGAACTAGTTACATAAGAGTTAGGTAACAGTCACATGACTTGCTTACTCATAGCTCCCCAGACATCAGGAAGTGGCCTTCTTAACTAAGTCATTTTGGAAAAGCACATCAGGTACCATACTGTCTAAACCTTCATTTGCCCTTAGGCCTTTATTCCCTACACTAGCCCAAGGCAATGAGACCAAAAGACCCTGGAATGTAGGCCCTGAAACTAACAGACAAAACAAATCTTTCCCCTTAATTCACAAAAGCAGGTGGTAATCAGATATACTGGTAAATGCCTGTAATCACCCATACTTGGTAGGTAAAGTCAGGATAGAGTTCAAGGTCAGCCTTGGACTCTGCGGTACTTTAGCTCATTTAGCTAGAGGGCTAGGGGAAACCTGAACATGTTAGGAGGAAACACTGAAGATAGATGATAGAAAGACTCACAGAAAGATAGAGATACATATATACATAGATGATGATGAAGATGGATAGATAGATAGATAGATAGATAGATAGATAGATAGATAGATAGATAGATAGATAGATGATGGATGGATAGATAGATGATAGGTAGGTAGATAGATAGACAGATAAATGAAAGATAGGTAGATGATAGAGATTTTTTATTATTATTATTACAAGAAAAATTTACATTTACTCCCCTTGTTCCCGGCCCTTCCGCTCCCCCACTACCCCACCGCCCTCCCCCTGCTTCCTTAACATGGGGCAGGATACCCTGCCCTATGGGAAGCCCAAGGCCCTCCCCCCTCCATCTCAGTCTAAGAAGATGTGCATCCATATAGAATAAGTTCCCAAAAAGCCAATACATGCAGAAGTGAACACCACTGTTTCAGATCCCTCCAACTGGAGTGGACCAGAGCAATCCCCTCAGACCAAGCAAGTGACCACTATCTACTACTAGCTGATCCACCTGGAGAGGAAGAGATGGGCAGGCGCCAATCCAAGAGTTCCTCTAACAACCTGAAAAGCAACATAAAAACACCATAATCCATCAATTATGCAACAAGAAGATCTGAGCAAACTAATACAGAAGAAGTAGAAGAAATCAACTTTAAACATAGCTTTACGAAAATGATGATAGAGATTTATATATAGATTGTTTCAAATATCTAAGTGAAACTTCTAGAGATGAAGATGCTAAAAAGAATTAAGAAAAAATCAAACATTGAAAAAAACTTAGTAAATCTGATGATATACCAATACAAACTCTTTTTTAAAAATCTAAGATAAGAAACAAAGTAAGAGAGCAGACAAAGAGATGAGTGACTAGCTTCCCAGGTGGACAGCCCAGACGCTAGGCTCCAGGTTCTGGGGCAAAACCCCGGGCTCCTCTCCCACCTGCTTCAGCTTGACTAGCCGGACATCAAGCAAACCTTATGCAGGCAGGCTGCTCTAATGCCCCCATCGATTAGACCCTGTAATCGACAAGTCCCAATCTGCCCCCAAACCTACCCACCCCCCATGACCTCAAAGGATCTCTGATGCACAGACTACAATGGTACAAAGTGGACCAAGAGATGAGTGACCAGCTCCCCAGCTGGACAGCCCTGTCTCTAGGCCCTAGGTCTCAGTGCAAAACTTTGGGTACCACACCCACCTGCCTCAGCTTCACTAGCCAGTCAGCAGGCAAGTTACCTGCAGGCAGTCTGCTCAAACAGCCCCATATTAATTGGGCCCTGCAATCTACAAGTCCCACTGCAGCCCCAAACATACATCGCCCACAATCTCAACGGCTGCCATAAGACACAGACAGCAACTGCAACAATTAGTCCAAGAGAGGAACCCTGAGACACAGACACCAATTACAAAAATTGGACTAAGAGGCAAAGACACTGCCTACACCAGTTGCAGGAAGAGATGGGTGGGTGCCAATACAAGAACACCTTCAACAACCTGGTTCTGGTGTTGCCATGTTGCTTTTTAGGGACCAAATTAAATAAAGACCAAATGAACAATTAAAATATACCTATAACCACTAAGGAAATACAAGCAGTCATCAAAAGTCTTTCAGCCAAAAAACCCCAGGGCCCTTTGGTTTCAGTGCAGAATTCTACCAGAACTTCAAAGTAGAGCTAATACCTATACTCCTCGAATTGTTCCACACAATAGAACAGAACATTGCCAAGATCTTTTTATGAGGCTACACTTATCCTGGTACCCAAACTATTCAAAGACTCACTAAAAAAGAGAATTACAGACCAATCTCCCTTATGAGCATTGATGCAAAAAATACTTAACAAATACTGAAAAACCAAATCCAAGAACACATCAACATATATAAATTCCCCATGATCGAGTTGGTTTCATTCCAGAGATGGTTCAACATATGAAAATCTATCAATGTAATACACCACATAAACTGAAAGAAAAAAAACATACGATCATCTCAACAGATGCTGAAAAAGCACTGGACAAAATCCAACAGCCCTTCATGATAAAGGTCTTGGAGAGATCAGGGATACAAGAAACATATCTAACCATAATAAAAGCAATATACAGCACACCAACAGCCAGCATCAAATTAAATGGAGAGAAACTCAAAGAAATTCCACTAAAATCAGGAACAAAATAAGGCTATCGCTCTCTTTGTATTTATTCAACATAGTACTTGAAGTTCTAACTAGAGCAATAAGACAACAAAAGAGATCAAGGGGACACAAATTGGAAAGGAATGTAAACAGAGACTGCACTTACTTTTCCTGGCCACCCAGACCCAAATAATTACACAGAAACTATATTAATCACAGCCCTCTTTGGCCAATAGTTAGGTGTATTCCTAGCTAGCTCGTACATCTTGAATTAGCTCATTTCTGTTAATCTGTGTAGTACCATGAAGCTGTGGCTTACCAGTAAGGTTCGGCATCTGCCTGTTTCAGCCTCTTTCTCCCTGCATTCAGTTTAGATTTCCCGTCTAGCTCTATTCTACCCTACCATAGACCAAAGCAGTTTCTTTATTAACCAAAGGTAATAAAACATATTCACAGTATACAGATTGCTTTCAAAAATAATTAATTAATTAATTTTAATAAAAAACAAAACAAAAGCAAGAATCTAGGCAGAAGCCAATAAGCTGTCAGGCAACTTCAAGCAGTCCAGTATGCTCCTAGTTGAGGTATCCAAATGAGAATAGTCGGGAGGATAAGAGCTTTTAAAATTATGGCCTCACATTTAAGAATTTCAATAATCCATAAGAACAATAATATTGCCGAGCAGTGGTGGTGCACGCCTTTAACCCCAGCACTCAGGAGGCAGAGGCAGGCGGATCTTTGTGAGTTTGAGACCAACCTGGTCTACAAGAGCTAGTTCCAGGACAGGCTCCAAAGCTACGGAGAAACCCTGTCTTGAAAAACCAAAAAAAAAAAAAAAGAACAATAATATTAACAAAACTACACCAAGACACATCCCAATCATGTTTCAAAGGTCAATGATAAAGCTGTCACACATCACTGAGTTAGAATAGTACTATTATTATGGCATGGTAGGAAAGGAAGTGACCTCCAACCTCAGCCAATTTGGATGTTAGACTTCGGATAACTAAGTAGAGATACTGACAGGGATAATGGCCTCCAGGGAGGATGCCGTGCCACCTCCATATCATCTGCAATGCAATGTTGCTACTCAGCAGTGGAATCTATTTATCCATTCCTTTATATCTAGATGATCTTGAGACTTATTTGACCAATGAAATGTTTAAGTTCTAGAGCCTAGACCATCCCCAAGCCCCCACAGCTTCTGTCTTACATTTCTCAGGAACGAGGCCTCACATAAAGAAGCTGGAACTAGATGGTTAATAAAGAGGCCCCGGGAGGGAGAGGTCATGGTCTCTTAGGCTCCTGAGCTCTGGACAACCTATCGGATAGTAAATTCAAGGGAGAGCCGTAAAGACCTGCTTGCCCAGTCTATGGACTCTCAAGAAAGAATAAATCACCTCTGTTTTAAACCAGTACGTTTAGGGAAGGTTTGCTATATGCGAATCACTAACAGAAGCATACTTTTTGATTATCAGTATTGTGACTAGGAAGTCTTTATTGGGTCATATTACAAAAATATAAAGCAAACTTTCATTTAGTTCCTTTATACTTTAATTCTACATGTTAAGAAGTTTGATTTGCTTTAGCATATGATAGGAATATGGCATCCAATCTTATTTTTCCAACAGTTATTCTAATAACAACTCATAAATAGCTTGCTTTTCCCATACTTGTCTCTATAGTATATTTCCCTTTAATTTCGCATAATATATTTTGGTCATAGTTTCTTCTCCTTCTCCAATTCCCAACAGAATCTCCTAAGTACCTTAATGAATCAATAACAATATTCAAACTCACCTTCATAAAATCTATGAAACAAATTAGCAATGTCATTTTTCAAATCCATCTTTTCATTTTAAGTATGTATACGCTATGCTCATTTCATTTTTATTCTTCTATGTTGCAAGAAGAAAATTGGAAGCATGTGTTTTCTAACATTTTGACATGGAAACAGTCTTATTCAGAGAGTGTTTTAGTACTCTACTCAGTGTAATGTGATTTTACTGGTACTAATTAACCTCAGTCTTGTGATGTGGCTAGTCCAGCTCCCCAACTCTTATTAACCAGTGACCCTGAGTCAGCACTTAGCCTACTGAAAAGCTTCTTGAGAAGTTTTCCCTACAGTCTACACTTACGACATAAAACTCAAGCCATTTTTCCCTATTACAAAATATGGGAAACAGATCTCATTAAAATGTAGGTGGGATTTGCCAACTGCAGTCTTCGTGAGGGCATCCTGGTCTCACAGTACTAAGTCTTAAGAAGACCTCCTCTGGGAGTTACTGAAAAGCAATTGATTCTGACTTTCCCCAAACTTACAGGTGAAAGAGAGTTAAGTCTTTAACCATTAAGAATGGTGTCATCAGGCTGAGGACAGCTCAGAGGCAGAACATTTACTGATCAGGATAAAACACAAGTCCTCAGCAACAAAACAGACATGATAGTGGTGTTGGTTGTTCATTTTCCTATCAAGTGGTAACACTTCTCTAGTCTTCTTTTAGTTTGTATCATAAGTGGGTGTCATGCTTCATAAAAGACTCTTTCTTTATGACAAGTACGATCAATTTTTTTCCACCTTTCTAAGAGACGAGTGACTCTGATTCATGTTTTAAAGGTGAATTAGCCTTCATCCACAGACTAGACTTAAGTCCTTTAAAACATTACTTATTTTGTACGCGGATGGGTGCTCTTCCTGCATACGTACACATGCAGCGCATGCACACTTGGTGCCCTCAGAGGTCAGAAGCAGGTATTGGGTCCCTTAGCACTGAAGTTATATGTGGTTGTGAGATACCATGTAGGTGCTGGGGATGGAACCTAGGTCATTTGCAAGAGCAGCAAATGATCTTAACCACTCCAGCCCCAGCACCTTTTTATGTTGCGAAACTCTATTCCCCAGTATGTGTTCAGACATTTTGTGGCTCTATTTGCAAAGGCTGCAGAGATCTATGGCTCTCTTTTGTTTACAGGCTTTTTTGATTCTGTAATAAGTACAATACTAGCTACATAAAATGAACCAGAAAATGTTCCCATTTCCTCTGGTTTCTGACAAAAAGCCAGAAACAGAATTTATGTGTTTGGTAAGGTTTTCACTTTCAGACGTTTTCCCTGTGGACCAGATCTTCCTACTATATAGGTGACCTAGGCTTTTCACTGAGTTTTCTTCAAAATACCTAACAGGAAAAACAGATAATAAAATACACATGTACATCTGAAAGTTAAAGGCATTATACTCATGTTAATCACGCACTATTTTACGACAACCAACTTATAGGCTCCTACGTGCCTATTGATAAATAAATGGGTAAAGAAAATGTTTTACACACACACACACACACACACACACACACACAGAAATGATATTTAGCCATAAAAGAGAAAAACGCATGTCACTGCAGGAAAACATGCGGAACTGGTGATCATCATGCTAAGCAAAGCCAGACTCATAAAGACAAAGACCCCATGTTTCCTCCCACGTGCAGCTTAGATATTAAAAAGAGAAATTGCTGTTAAGGGCAGAGAAAAGAACCCAAGGGAACAAAAGGAAGTAATAGGATGTGGATATGATCCAACTACAGTACATATGTTCATGAAAATAGCATAATGGAACCCATTATTTTGTATAATTAATAAACAATAATAAACATTAAGAAAAAAGGCATAATTCTCCCAATTTTCAAAAATTTTAACAATGACCACAGCAGATGAGAATTTATCAGCTGGCTCCTGACTGTAAGGAAACAAACTCCTCATCAGGAGCTAAAGTCACAACTCAGTTTCCCTGGAGACCTCTCAAAGCAGCTCACCCTTTGATAACGACACAGATTTTATCAGTAAACCCCTATCCTCCTTGTGGCTTTTGGATTTCTTTGTTTTGTTCTTGATACTTCATTTCCAAACAAAATTATATAACTGAATTTTTTTAAAACACTTTTAAATCAGAGCTCAAGTGGAAGTATTTAGAGTAAGGAATGTACACTGTGTCAAGGGCTGTTATGATCCCTCTTACGTCCAATCAGTGATCAGGACACTCCACTTTTTCTTTAATTATCCAAAGGCTTAAACGAGGAAAGAAAGACACCTAGCTAACCCCCCCCCCATGATTTCCAAGGCAGAGTCCTAAGAAGCCCATTAGCTGCTATTTTGGTCTCCTGAAATATGGATGAGGATGAGAACTACCAGCTCAGACACCAGCGCTCCCGAAACGAGTCTATGGGGGAAGCCTTAGATAGCCACTTGAAGTGGAGAGGAAGAGCCGGGGATGGGGGAGAGGGAGAAACACATACACAGAGAGAAGGTAGGAAATGAAGAAGGGGGAAGGGGAGAGGGGGAGGGGTACAAAAAAACTGAGGTCCAGCCCCACGGCCCCACCGCCCCACCTAGTTCAGCGATCTCCATGGAGGTGGCTAAGTTGAGGCTTACTCCGACCCTGGCCGCAGATTGTTATTTAAAGCTACTAAATTTTGTGGTAGCTTTGTTGCTGTTATTATTTATAGCAATATGTAAATAAAATGTATACTTATAATCCAATCATATAAAATATGACTAAGATAAACATGTGCTTTTTATTCCAGCCATATCCCTAAAGCTATTATTTATTTCATCTACTGTTGCTGTTTTTCATGGTGTTTATTTTGATTTTATTGCCATTTTAATTTTATTCCATTATTTTATGTTATAAGCTATAATCACATTATTAGTAACAATAACCAGAAAACAATTTTTCTTTGTAGAACCCTCTCAATTGTTTACTGAAATATGTGGTTTTTAAAAAAATCTTTTGAAAATAAGGAATATATTTTGATTTATTTTCCTTTATACTAATTAGTACACAAAAGTTATTCAATAAATGTTGAGAAATGAATTGGTAAGTGATGGGAAATGAACATTTGGTGAAAAATTCAATCAAACAATTTTATGGAATCCACCACTGACGCATTTAAGAATTTTTTTAAACATAACAAGACTTTTTGTTTGACATCTATTGTCTTTCTGTTTAAAATTTTAAGCTTTTATTCTAATTCAATATTATCCATCCTAGACCTTCATTTCACCATAATACATATCATAATTAACTAACAATCAGTTCAAAATGAAAACAAAAAATAATTTGACATTTTAAATGGATTTTGAATTACCAATAGGAAATAATTAGAAATAAAAATAATAATTTTAATACAGCTTTTGAAAAGTGATATAAAATCTTTTCTATAAGCCTGTTCATACTATTTACTATTGTTCAAGTGTTCATATTTTTTGATAGCTTAAGAGAGCAACATTTTTTGAAAAAGGCAGTGAGCATGTACTGATATGCTGATTTGTGTATCTACCACAGGTAATTTTTAATTGTGCACTTAGTTGTATCTGCCTAGGTTCAAACCCAGTGTCTAAGGACAGGTTGGTTTGACTGCCTGGGATGTAAATACATCTCCATCACTAAAGCCCGTACTCCACTAGCTCCCATAAAAGGAAGAACATTTTTAAACTCTTAGTTACTTCTCATAAATAACACTAAGTATATTTCAAAAGGCTATAGGGAGACACAATATTTTATGTTTACTTAAAAATATATATAATCTACAAGTGCATACATATATAAATATATATGATTTAGATGACACTTACATCACTTGGAGTAATAATGTTTCCCTCCAAAGCTACAAACAATTTAACAAAAACTCTGGTGTTAGGTATGGGAAACCTCCCTTCAAGCTGTTGGTCACGGGAATCTAAGAGCCCCCCCCCCAAAAAAAAACAATGCAGACTATTGCTGCTGAACACACACACACACACACACACACACACACACACACACACACACTCTGGAAACAGAACTTGGAGGAACGCAGCTGGAAAAGACCTGGAAGCCTCCATTCTGAGGACTAAGCAAGCTGCCAAGGGATGAGAGCAACCATTAGTCCTCCCCAGCTATAAAACCTATGAACCACAACCAGAGCCATCATGGCAGAATATCCCCAAGGGTACAATAGTGGCACTTTTATCTTGGGAGCAACCTTCCGTGGGACTGAAGTTCCACTCAACGGGAGGGAATTCTTGCCTGGTTCTGTAAATCTAGCCAACTCTCCATGGCTGGTGAGGCCGTGGGTCCTAGAGTGAGACCTACTACTGCCACTCATAATCTCTAACTTCATTCTACAAGTCATCCTTCTACCCACACAAGCATAGCGCTCACCCCCCATCAAAGAAACTTCACTTTACAGCACAGGGAGATGGCCACAGAAATCTACAACTGGTCAAAATGCAGAGAACTGGCTGTGGAGTGCACAACCCCAATCGACGCACCTAAGGCTCAGGGAATAGCCCAAAAGAAGGGGCTGAAAGTCTGGAGACCCAAAACAACAGCTCCGAGACAGGGAAGCTGCAGTCACAGTCCCCTACACAAGTCCCGCACAAGGACAGCATGTGGACATTCCAGCGTGGATGGGGGAGAGCTCACAAAGCCCCACCCATAAATGAAAAACTGCTGAGAGAGGGAGAGTCAGTCTTCTCTAGACATGATAGGTGATCAAATCCAAAGGGGGCAGTTCTAAACACATTAACATATAAGCTGACTCAGCAGGTTGTATTAAAATATGCAATATAGGAGTGGAAATGGTGTAAATACAGTACTCATGTATGAAATTCTAAAAAACAAATATATTCAAATGAATAATGAAGAAAGAAAGAATGAGCAGCGCATAGTGATGCAGGCCTATAACCCCAGACTGTGGGGTTAAGGCACAAATTCAAAGTTATCCTCTATCACATAGCAAGTTTGAAACTAGCCTGGGTTAACATAGAACCCTGTCTCAAAAAACCAAAACAGGGCTGGAGAGATGAAACAGTTTCTGCACAGGCAAGAAGAAACTGATCCGCAGGGTCCACAGAAATGCCTGGCAAGTGTGGTAGCTAGCCTGCAATTCCGTCACTAAAGGCAGAGTAAGCACTCCACAGCACACTGTTCTGCAAAACTAGACATTATCAGCAAGCTCTGGGTTTTACTGAGAGGTTTTACCTCAGTGAATAAGATAGAAGATGACAATTTTATCTCGCATGTGCACACACATCATGAGAACATGCATACATGTACACACCCTACACATACATGAAAAGAAAAAATGAAATATTACTAATAATTAATAAGGATTTTCTTTAGCCTCAATGTATTTATAGTATACTTCTAAAAGATAAAATAATTTACAAGTTTATCAGCCAGACACTATACAATAAATAGATTTAAAATATATTAAGCTTTTTCAAAAACTCTAAATAGGGTTTCAAAATGAAACTGCCCACGAAACATGATGTCAATAGCGTAACTGTAAGAAAAGAACAAGAAAACAAGTTCAGCCTGCTTAAGTACCTATTTACTGAGCTATTTCTGGGTCCACACATGAGAAGTTGTAAGAAAGGCGCTCGGTGCTGCTAAACTACATCCCTCGCCTTCTCCCTCCTCCAGGGCTTCTCACACAGTGCCTTGCTGGATTCTAGACAACTTAGATTGCCATAGAGCACTGTGGTCAAGAGGCCTGGAAAAGTCTGGTTCTTGACTCCTGGCTCACACAGCACACTAGCAGCAAATAAAATTTACACTCTGTCTGCAGCTCATCCGTGGATAGATCCACTAACACAACACCCATGCTCTTTCTGTTGTTGCTGCTATGTCTCTTTTTAACTTTTTTTTTTATTTAAAAGGATTTTTTTTTTTATTTTATGTACCAACCACAGTTCCCCCTCGCTCCTCTCCTCTTGCTTACGTCTATCTTCCCCCGACTCAACCATGTTAATTTTACACACTTAACCCAAAGGGTCACAGTGAGGGTCTTACACAGCCTAGAGTCACAGTGTTAAAAGGCTTTCCTGGGGCTCCATAGAGCAGTGTCGGTGCAGACAGCTGAGTGTGCCTCTGCCTTGGGGAACTTTTTACACAGGAAATCTCCAAGTGACATCAAAGAGGTAAAACAATCCCTTTAGCTCCTAAGATTTCTTTGGATATAAAACATATCCAAGCTCTTTCTCTGCATTATTAAAGTTTTAAAAAATCAAAAGGAAGCCGGGCAGTGGTGGCGCACGTCTTTAATCCCAGCACTCGGAAGGCAGAGACAGGCAGATCTTTGTGAGTTCGAGACCAGCCTGGTCTACAAGAGCTAGTTCCAGGACAGGCTCCAAAACTACAGAGAAACCCTGTCTCGAAAAAAAAAATCAAAAGGAGGGAAACTATCAATCTAACCATGCAATGGCTAGAGGTGAAGCAGGGATGTAGATCCTTCACATAGTGTAAGTCACAGCCGCTCAGTATTAAAGACGTTTCAGCCAACTGAGATGCTTGGAGACGACGAGGGAAGGAAACGACTGCACTGCACTTAAGTTGGAAAGATCGTGTTTTACTGTTGCTAAAACCATGATGCTGGTGCGTGAGACCTTGCCCCTAATAATAAGTGCTCAGGGAAGAACGGCCGCTTTGCTTCCACGCCCTGCAGTGAGTGAAAAATCAGAACCTGTAAGAAGTTGGCAACAGCATACTCCAGAGCAGTGGAAAATCTATGAAGTCTAAAGAAGAGAAAGTCTTACCGAAGACATCTCTTACCAAATCACAGAAAAGAAAAGAAAATCTTACAGCTTATTCTAAAGCATCAATCAAGTTAGAATGAAGTGCTACAGAGAGGATTCCGGTTCATAGGGTGCTGCCTTCCTTCAAGGTCACTTGTGTCTACAGTGCTGGGCTCTCCGATGCTGCACTGGGGAACTGCCTAGGGTCCATACTTAATGAGCTTACTCCCTGAGCATTGTCTTAATAGAAGCAGTTTACTCGCGCAGCTCCATGTCTTGCACAACTACAAAGACACACTTGTTTAAAGCAGTGGATACTGAACTAAAATAAGCATCATATCTGAAAGCTACTGAATATTATCACAGCACCAGTTTCTCTCATTTATTCACTGGCTCTAAATCTGTATGAAGGTGCTTAGCTTTCAGCTGCCCCTTTCTGTTGTTCTCCCTCCCTCACTAGGCTACAACCATTTGCTAACGCTCAAAGTCCTAAACCAGACGACTATGAAGTGAGCTCACTGCCATCTTAACTGAGAGCCAGGTCAGGAGACCAAGTCCGGCCATCTTTACTGAGGTATTCCCTGCCTGGTACCCCCCCCCCCATGCTGATTTTGTTGTATGTGTGTTTTGTGCAGTGGCATGCCTTTGATAGGACAAACCAAAAGCATCCACTCCACCCAATTTCTGTTCACTGTGTGTGTGTATGCATACATGTAACTTAAATACACCCATGTTTATCATTATCATTGTCTGTTCATTGTATCTCATTCCAGACTACAAAAAACAACGTCTCATGTTTTAAATTGGTATATACCTTTACGTCTCTTACAAAAAATACTATATGTGCAATCCAACCCTGATTTAAAATATATTAAGCTGTTCTCTACTATTGTCAGTTCTGCCATTAACCTTCTATTGCAAGCAGTTTTTTCTTCTTTCTGTCTTTTTACAAGTGTAAATCTTACCTGTTAAGTTGAGGACCAATACAGTCAAGCTCAACCTCAGCTCTCCAGGCAGATTCTATACTATAGTTATACCTGATAAGCAGCCCTCAGCTGCTCAGAGATCTTGGGAATATGGCATTTAAATATTTAATTATTAAAAAACTTTTCATAACAAAAAGAGACAGGTTGGCTCCTAGCAGCAGCACTCTACTTCCTCTAAAGAAGACAGAAGACAAATGGGCACAGAACAACATCCATCTGCAATTTGCTTCAACTGCCAAGCGCTGACCACTGGGAAAAGCTGCCTTTCATCTAAACTGAAGATCTCCAGACAGTGGACAGAATCGCTGGAATGGACAGCCTAGCTGTTCGGGTCAAGGTAGGCTTGTCTTCCTACAGATTTCTTAGCCCACAGGATCTTCTGGAGCCTGGCAGGCCCTGTGCTAAACAGCAAAAGGCAAATACGACCCTCAGCAACCATGGAGGATCTGAGGAGTATCTCTAGGTGCCAACCAAGTAAGTTCTCTGTCGTTTTCTAATCAATAACTCAAGTAAAATTTTATCCTTCTCAAAGATCTCTGACGCAGTTTAACAGCTGAGAGGTTTTTGTGAGTTTAAAAGGACAACCTCAAAAAAATAAAAATAAAAAAGGACAACCTCACCAAACAAATTTCAGTAAGCTACAAATACAAGTTATTAAGGTGTTTCTCTGCAGTTATAAAGGTGTGAGGACAAGTGCACGCAATCAGATTTCTCTTTCACGCTGCCCTTTCATAGTCTTAAAGAGACTTTTCATTGTGAAAAATATCTGTCACAGTCATTCTGATATAAACTTATGTTTTTACAAACCCCAAAAATTCTTATAAGTTCCAGGGAGTCAAATTAAAGGATCCACTTAAACAGGTCAGAAACACCCCTCTCAATTCCCTGGTCCTAAAATTTTCTTTTTCCTAAACTTTGTCCTCCGTTCTGCCAATACCTTAAACAGGTGTAAGAGACACAAGATATTTCCATACCCCAAACACCAGACAGGAGTAAAGAGACCAGCTACCCCAGGATGTGACCAGCACTCAGCTTTCTAAGGTTCCCAACCCCAAGACGACACCCACAGATAAGCAGGAAGCAGTCTTAAGAATCCGCTGCCCCAATTCCTTTAACCTGCTGTGCCTAACCTCCTGCCTTTTTATTATAAAAAAGAGATGGCAATATAATGGTCTGTCCTGTCCCTTTATGAGACAAACCCTGCCCACTACCTCCCCCTTCTGCTTCCAGCCTGAGCTCCTCTCCCCCAATTCCTGAAGAGGTAGCTTCTCCTCTCCTCTTCTCCCCCTCTGCTTCTCTTTCTCTCTCTCTCTCTCTCTCTCTCTCTCTCTCTCTCTCTCTCTCTCTCTCTTTGCCTCTCTCTACTCTTCTCCCCTTCCCCTCCATACCCCACTAAATAAATACCCACTTTTCTACATGGCGTGCCTATCCATCTCTGTCTCTTGCCCACCGCAGCTCCTCACAGACACCATGGTATTGCACCAGCCACTGCCCTAAACTACCCGCACTGGCCTGCTGCACCCTAAACTACCCACAGTAGCCTGCCGCTGCCCTAAACTACCCTCAGTGGCCTGCCACTGCCCTAAACTACCCGCACTGGCCTGCTGCGCCCTAAACTACCCACAGT
>JAQHUG010000056.1:731630-753231 GCA_028555095.1 Dicrostonyx torquatus | reverse complement strand
CACACACACACACACACACACATATACACATTATACACATACCAGTGTACTTACAGTCAGAATTGAAAAGGAAAGTCCTCCTTGTGTCTCTAACATACTATTCTATTACTTGACTACTAAGTGGATCCAGTTTAAGCCATTGTTCTATGAATGGTTTTTGGTTAATAATTGTTTTTTGTTTTGTTTTTGTTTTTGTTCTTGAGACAGGATTTCTCTGTATAACACCTCTGGTTGTCCTGGAACTTGCTTTGTAGATCAGGCTGGCCCCGAATTCACAGAGATCCACCTGCTTCTGCTGACGAAGTACTGGGATTAAAGGCATGTGCCACCACGAACATCATACAGACCCCTAATAACTCAGTTAAGAATTAGGCCTCAGTTCCAGCCTCCAGAGACATGAATAAAGAGCAATCAACCACCAACCCACCCCCTCAGGGAGAACAGGGGAACTGCCCCTACTAGGCCAGGGACAACTCCTCCCCCTCACTCCAGATACCTCAAGGCAATAATCAAATAAGTCTGGGACTTGTCCAGACTTGCCCAAGAATGGAAAATCTATCGCCTTAGCCCACCCCTGCTAACCCTAACCAATTAGAAATGTACTAACATGATTGTCATTTGTGTAAACCAATCCTAGATAGAAAGATCACACTGCTTTTAGAAAGTCCTTTAGTTATATATAACAGAGCCTGAAAGCTTTTCTCGGGGGTTGCCATTTGCTGTTTTTGTCTTTGCATTGAATATGTGGCCCCAGCATGCTGATACCTTCTCGAGATAAAAGCTCTTGCTGATTGCATACATGGATGGTGGTCTTTTGTGGGACTTCCCCAGGAACCTAACACTATCAAGTCTGATAATCTGAGTTTGACCCCTTTTCCTACATAGTAGAAGGAGAGAACTAAGGCTAGACCTCCACATGTGTGCACACACCCACAGATACAAAAAGACAACAAAAAATGAGTGAATGAATGAATGAATTAGAATTAGTCTTTAAGATTTCTCACTGATGACTCGCCCTACATTTACTGACTCTCTGGAAAAACCCAACCATCCATGTGAACTGGAATTCTGATTCTGAGAATATTATTATCACCAGAGGCCCACAAAAGCTCTCCAAAAGGGGTTTCCTCTGATAATGGTTATAAGGCAACAATTATGTGCCACACAACCAGGGACACATTCAGCACAGGTCACCAAGGTGGCTTGTATACTCTATGGACCTCCAGGTTTTTAGGGATGAGTATCTCTCTCTCTCTCTCTCTCTCTCTCTCTCTCTCTCTCTCTCTCACACACACACACACACACACACACAGACACACATACACAAATCAAGCTGTTAAAAAAATAACATTTAAAATGCCATAAAATTCTAAATCATATCATCCAATACAGCTAGAAGATCTCAATACAGAAACAAAGAAAAACTAATACAAGACAAAAAAATGTTTGTTTTAGCTCTCCTGAAAAGCCTCTACTTCCTCCAAGTGTTTTATTCTGAGGCATCCTTGATCACAGGAATCCATGCTTAGCAGGCACTCAAAAGTAACTATGGCTGGGCGGTGGTGGCGCACGCCTTTAATCTCAGTACTTGGGAGGCAGAGACAGGTGGATCTTTGTGAGTTCGAGACCAGCCTGGTCTGCAAGAGCTAGTTCCAGGACAGGTTCCAAAGCCACAGAGAAACCCTGTCTCGAAAAACCAAAAAAAAAAAAAAAAAGTAACTATGCGTAAAAACAAAAATGAAGATAGGCAAGCCACAAACACTGACTCCATTCAGTTAACTGAGTATCATTTAGTATGTGAAGTAATAGCTTATAAATTAAAGTAAAACAGAGGGTCTGGTATAAACAGTTAGTCCATATAAAAAGACATTTTAGCTTCAAAAAGAATTTTAGTGGAAAATTGCTATTCAGTTACTTTTCTTGCAAAGTGACAAAGTAGACATAAATATAAAATGATACTTATAAGCCAGTAGTGTTTATTAAAACAATTATAGATAAAAATTTAAGTTTCCTAAATATGATAAACAGTATAGTATAAAACCTCCAAAATACAATCTATGCTAAATAATTTTCTTAATAAGCTCAACAAAATGAATATATTTAACCTCATGATTTTACATGGATTTTGGGTACTGAATCAAAACTTCTTTTCATCTTTTTGGCCTGAATGCTTCCAGACACAGAAAGAACGCTAGCCTAACCTCTCTAGGTCCTCCCAGCAAGCTCTTTCTATCTTGCCCTCATGGTATTTTCCAACCGTCTGCCTTAAACAAAGAGTCCTTGCTGGCACAGGCATGTTGCTAGCCAGTATTTAGCTCTCTCTTTCTGTACTAAGACAGAGCAGCCATCTGCTTCACGCAGCTTTTCATCCCTAGGATAGCTTTCTGCTCTTTCCTCTTCCAACGCAGAAAACAAGAGAGAAAACAAAGCATCGAAGGTCCACAAGAAGCTGCAGAACACCCAGGAGAGTTTCCTCCCAATCAGGAAAATGCTTCCTTAGCAACCAAGTATCTAAGGCCAATTAACCTCCTCTCTCTATCAATATTCAATTTCCACAGAAGCCCTTTTTGGTTAAGCCCCTCAGTTTTACAGTGAGCTTTCTGGCAGAGAAAAGGATGCTTCTGCCTTAAAGGAGCCAGCCCCTTTCTCCTGGATGCCTTCAAGTACAACATGGACTTAAAAAGTGCTTTCCTAATGTGATGCCACAGAAATTAAGGGTCACCGTCAACATACGCCTAAGATGAGACTGAAGCATTTATTTCAAAGCAGTCAGCACTTGGGTACCAGGGAGAGTGAGCCCGGCATTAAGGATGCCCTGTAGCTGTCACTGCTTGACATTTTCTCAGGCTGACTTTTGTCTTTTCCACACAACCAACAAAGCACAGGTTACCACCAGATAACCATGACCTCAGCAGAATTCCAGAGAAAAGATGAATGGAAGAGAGGAGCAAAGACCTCACCAAAACCAAAGAGTTCACTCCCAGCAAAGAAATTCTAGGAATAAAACTAGTAAGGAACTGTCATTTCAAAGTTTAGCTATTTCAGAGGCAGTGAAAATTTCAGGGACTTACAGAAAGGTAGTTTTATACAAATGGACCATGAAAAGTCTCTTCTTCCCCATGCTTTCAGTCTGAGAATCAGGGGCTGCATTTTCTAGTTTCATAATTAAACCATACTATATTTCAGCCAAGACAAAGAAAATATTATACAGAAAAATCATACAATGGGAAACAACCACAATGGCACAGGTCATGATCCCTGGACAATGAGGAAGCTGTACAGTAATCTTAAAGTTTCTTTAAGCTCTTTATATAATGCAGAATTTCAAATGCATATTGAAATGTGTCATGGATACTAAAATTCATCCTTCAGTATTTTTCATAGCACTATTTACAAGCAAAAGAACTGTTATCTTGGGGCAACTCTTTCTAGAGTTGTGATGCAGGATTTCAGAGCCAGTTCATCACTTGGGAGTTGCAGGACTCACCATCCTCCAAGGTTCTAGTCTACATAGTGCCCTAAGGTTGCACTATGAGAACTGAACAAATGCTAATCCTTAGCTCCCATAATCCCACCTGTAAGACAGCATTAGTAACTATGTGTTGGATGAGGCCGCTTGCTCATTTCTGGCTGCTCAGCCCCGAAATAACCACACAGAAACCATATTACTTAAATCACTGCTTGGCCCATTAGCTTTAGCTTCTTATTTGCTAACTCTTACATCTTAATTTAACCCATCTCCATTAGTCTGTGCACCACCACGAGGTCGTGGCCTACCAGCAAAGTTTCAGTGCGTCTGTCTCTGGCGGTGGCTCCACGGCTTCTCCCTGACTCTGCCCTTCTTTCTCCCAGCATTTAGATGAGGTTTCCCCACCTACCTCTATTCTCCCCTATCAGGCAAAGCCAGTTTTCTTTATTCATTAATGGTAATCACATGCATACAGAGGGGAATCCTACATCGCCTCCCCTTTTTTGTTTAAATAAAAAGGTTTTAACTTTAGCAAGTAAAATTACATATAACAAAACAAGTATCAAGCAAGAATTACAGTTACAATATTATATCTACTTTATCTTTTATCATAACTAAGGAAAACTATAATTATAACTACATATTCTTCAATTTCATCAAAGACTCCAGAAGGATATAATATTACCTAAGTAAACAGAAAGTACATTGTAAGCAACTTCCAAATCTCTAGAATTGACAGAGACATCTCATTGCCTGGACAGTCACCCAAAGTTCTTCTGTATCGTTGGGACATCCATTTTTAGCCTACAGTCCCATAATATCATCAGACTTTTCCATGAAGCAGAAAATTTCAAAGACAGTTCCACATATATTGGCAGTTTGTCAGTCACTTTCTTCTGCATTCTGTAGAATGTCTCACAGACCTTTTCATGAAGCAGAAACCCCCAAAGGACCATCTCACCTTTAGGCAAGTTCAGCAGTCATTTCTCTGTGGGTCCTGCATGTCCAGTTCATCAGTCCAGGCAAGAGCAGTTTCTTACCCAAATGGCTAACCAACTCCATAAGGAGCCTCTTTGATGCCCATCTTCCTCTTGTAGTAATTGGTGCTGCCAGGAGCAGATGTGTCTCATTGTCATGTAAAGTCCTAACTTCTTAAAACATTTAAATGCCATAGTCTGAAGGTCTCTGAAAGACTTGAAGAATTCCTATCCATCTGAAATACATCTCTGTACATCTAGAAAATCTAACTAACATGACTACAAGCTTGACTATTATAAATGATTCTCTATTTACCTATAGTTCTTAATTATACACTAATTTTTAAATGAGCTGCACAAACACCTTAATCAAGAGCAGAAATATACAAATAACAAAACTGACCTTAAGTTTGTATCAATAAACCAAGATCCATACCAATGCAAATCTCTATAGCAACTACGTTCTTCTCCAACTGAGGTGTCTCATGATAGGGGAGACAGGCAAAGAAACCAAATGTGAAGGAAAACTCACAACAGTGTGTACGTTATTTCCATGACAGAATGGCACAAAGACCCAGGTTCCCACCTGAGTCCTGTGGGTAATCTGGGAACCAGTTTTACAGAGGAAGGGATTCGGACTTTTAAAAGGTTCTATAAGTAACATCTTCAAAGTCAAACAGTGAAAATGAGTAAAAATAGAGATTTAAAACCAAATTTCCCTACCTCCAAAGATGTGGCACTTTAAACCACGCCACACCAGCCTGTCACACAAATCGCCTGGCAATCCCGCTCATCTCTTGTGTGAATCCCTTCCACTGGCATCAACAATCATGAAGGTCAAAGGTTATAGTCTTCAAATGCTACTCATGAGCCCATCAATAGGTTCTGAAATCAATTGGTTGACCTTGGCTAAACTTAAGATAATAATAGAGTAGAAGAGATTAATGGAGCAGTTCAGGAGTAAGACCTTGATTTCAGAGAGGCTTGTATGTAGTCCTAGGTCTTGATGTAGAATAGATTTTTTTAAATGGTGTTTTATTAAAGAAAAGTTGGAAGCCACTGGTCTTAAAGGATGCTCTCATACAGATCCAGGACATGGGGAATTGCATCAGAAGACAGAGCTCCGCCCTCTCCTCTTAAATAACAACAGGAGATACAAGGAAGGAAGCTGCTACTCAGCCTAGGCTGGGCGAGGATAACCTGGAATCAGCATAGGAGGAGGCTCTGATTGTATAATTACACCTCCTTCACAGCAGCCCCAGTCCATCAAGCAGACAGTATGGTTTATTTTTTACAGCACTAATTATGTAATTATCCATAACATTAAATCAGCTCCACCTGATTTGGTCTATCACAGATTTCCTGAAACATTCATTTGTTTATTACTTTTCAAAAGAACACTAAACTACCAATCATATGTAAAAGCTCCGACGTGGAAGTTGGATAAAGTTCTCCTTCAAAAAAAAAAATAAAACTGGTTTGGGTCTTAATACCAGGTGACTGAAATTTTGTTTTAATATGCCTTGTCACTTCTACAAGCTGCAGATTCCACGACCGCATTCTCACTGTATCATCCATTATTTCATAAAATACCTCGTATAGGGTAGTAATCCTACAGGGAATATTGTCAGAAAGACCGACCATAGCTGAAACTCCACTCTCTTTAAAACATTCTTTCCAGTATAAAATTCATTCCGGATTACTTCCTGAGAAAGTCTATGAAGTAAGCTACGCGTCCTGGACTTCCGGAGTGGGTTGTTGTGGACGGGATGAGAGCCCTAAACAGAGGGCTTCCACTCAGCTTCTCTCGAGCACCTCTGAGCAGTCATAGTCCCCAGATGCTGGCCCACACCAGCGATAGCCATAAACTCTCCAGAAGATTTGGCAGACACCTTCTGAAAAGCAAGAGGTTGGAGCAGAAGAAAACACATGGATTATAGAGGCATCTGGGTCTCTCCGTCCACATATTCAGATTACAGCTTGTCTCTCCAGGAACTCCCGAAATCTGTCTGACAATCATGTCCCATTCGCCCAAAGGCCCAGCAAATTTCAAACTGGTCAGAACAATCACTCCTGACCTCTTTCATTCTTCCTCCATCAATCTCCTCTCTGCTTAACTGCAATCCATTTGCACAATCCTTTATATTTAACCCTGTTTCTTTAATGGTCTGTTCCTCTGAATCTCCCATGTCCTGCTTTATAGGAATCCAATCTAACAACAGAGCAGCCACTTGGCTACTACTCTGCTACAGTAGCCTACTACCCCTCACTAGAGAAACTTCACACCAATCCTCCCAAAACCTCTGATTGTTTCTTAAACCAATCAAAGATCAAATTCAATGTCTTCATGCACCCCCCTGCTGCCCCCCCCACAATTGTTTTCCTTAGATCAGAGTCCCTCTTGCCAACCAGTACCACCAGACCCTTCCCAAAGCCAATACAAGAATTCAGGAAGGAAGAGTATGATTTGGAGAAATATTTTTGGAAGTTGGTGTTTCCCTTCAAGAATGCCCAAGGGTACACTACAGACCTTAGTATCGCTAGAGAGCCAGGACTGGATAACAGCTATACAAGACAAAGTAGACAAAAGAACGAACAATTCACCCATTGCCAGACCATGGTGCTTGAGTCCCATCACAGGTTTCTGAGTCGCACTGACTAGTGAGGCTGCTGGTTATCAAATTGAACAGCTATGGGTACTTCTGCTGCATTTACATAATGGCCCATATTCCATATTACTACCTCCATCATATTGATGACTCTTGTCTTTGATTCTCATAATCAACCATTCATCTTCCCCCTCTAGATTACCTTGATTTATATGGGTTTGTCTTCAATACTCCATAAAGACCATAGCTTAAAGAAAATGTTCCAGCTATTACCATAGCATAATTCAATGACCTGTTAGAAAGATGAATAAGAATTCATTTCTCCCAGTGTCTTGCAGACAAGAAGAGTTAATTTCATGAAAAAAAGGTTTGGTCAATATGGCCAAATGCTATAATAGGGTCAGAGAAGATGAACACTAGAATTGGTAAGTCCAAGATTACCAATAACAAGGGAGGCCATTTCTACCTCTTGATTTTAATGTGTGGTGTAACGCACCACACCCGTCTGCACTCTATGCACTACCATACAGTTCGTGAACCGGGCAAGGGGCTGGAGATTGAAACATAAAGACTCACAGACAGAGACACAGGTCATCCTTGGTGCCAGAATGCCCCAAGAATGCCCCCTTTATTGTGCCCAGGTGCAGCTTATATAGGGATAGCCACACCCCAGCCAAACGCACCAGAAACCACTCTCCTGCCATCAGGAACTCCTGAAGGTCTCGTGCTTAGAGCAGAGGAAAACAAGTTATTTACAAGAAACTCAGGATCTGGGAGGTCACAGCTCCCAACAGTAAGGTAAAAGAAAGAGTTGAGGTTGGGATTAATGATAAAAAAGAGAAAGGGTGGTATAGAGTACTCTCATAATCCCGTAGTGAAGAGCAAGTCAGGCTAGTAAACAAGGACCAGCAGTAGAAACAGGAGTCATGGCATAAAGACTAGGGTCTAAGGGTGGGCTTGGGTACTGCAGGCACTGACACAAGGACCTAGATCATGGCAAATAGATGACTTTCCTCACCTTGTGACAAGAAAATCTGAAAGAAACTGCTATGGGAGGAAGGTTTTCCTCTTGGTCACAGTTCCGCAGGTGGCAGTGGAACACAGTGGGGAAGGTGTGCTGCTCAGAGACACGCGGACAGGCAGCAGAGGCTCCCACGCTGTGGTACAGGAGGAGGCAGAAAAGGCAGGCACCATTGTGGATAACCATGAAAAGCCTACATTTAGTATCTGTAGGTATCACAAACTAGTACCTCAGCTGAGACACAGACACTCAAAACCCACGTCGACGGAGGACGTTCCACATTCAGCACAGCAGGAGAAGTAAAAGTTGACTGGATATACAAAACATGGTCTTAGTTGAAAATAAGGACTTTGTGAGCAGAGCTTTCTGGAATTTGAAATTAGCCATTTTGGCAGTGAGGCATAACAGAACACAATATAAACAAATGTAGAGCAGGACAGACAGGGACGTGTCCAGAGTAGTTATTGGAGAAGGACACACACAGAGTAGACAGCCATTTTAACTCCTGTCCAAGGCACAAACTGTCACTTTTGGATCATCACTACTGGCTTCCCCTCAGAACAGACAGTCAAGCAACTAAACTCAAGCTGTCACCTTCCGACCCACGGGTCACAGACACATTTCCAGGCATCTTCCAGGAGTTCACTACTACTGCCAGCCTGATACCCCCTTCCCTTTCCTTCTTCCCTCCGCAATCCACTGTATTGATAGACAAACTTGATCACTATCTGGAAGCTCTGCTGAGGTCAGCAGGACTACATGTTCATCTCCTCGGTGCTTATCTCAAATACCTCATGCTTTATTTAGCAAACCCCAACTTTAAAGAAACATTGCAAGAGCCAAGAACATTGTTAAATACCCTTTATTCGTATATGCAATCCAAATAATACTCCATGGAATATTTTTGAATTAACTTTGTTAATTTAACTAAGAATGAAAATTAATTTCAAATCAATGAATAATTTTCGAATTCAAGTATTTTAGATTTATATGTAATTTCTTGTAATTTAAAATTTCATTGTAATACATTCTAAGCAATGTCTTTTTCTCCACACCTAATACTTCTACTGTCTTAAAAACAAAATCAAAGAGGAAGAACTGCTAAGACATGGTTTCACTTTTATTTGTTTTAGTTTGATAATAAAATCAAGATATTCTGCTCAGAAATTCTACATGAAAGACTCAAAAAATTTGAAACCTCTAACCCATAAATGTCCTTTTAAAGGACAGCATGGGAGACTTGTCAACCTCACTAATTGGATGGATGATGTAACTAGAGTAACTAAATTCAAACAAGGTACTAGCATCCTCCCTTAGAAGCAGCTGGTTCCTACATTAGGCTGAGTATAAGTACCCACTACTGAGTATAAGTACCCACTACTGAGTATAAGTACCCACTACTGGGTTACTTGTTGTTGGGAACTAAGTCCACGGCTTGGTGCATGGTAAGAGCGTGTTCCACACTCAGCTATATCCCTTATCCCCTTGTCAATTTTTTGTGCACAAAATTCAGCTTAGTACTCTTTAAAGCACACACTGCAAAAAATAGCTGGCCCTCGCAACAGACTGACACACAAAGGAAACCTTCTCAGCCACTTCACGATGAGTGGAAATACAATGGCTATACTGCTGTAGTGTCTTTACAAAGGTTTTTTTTTTTTTTACTAGCTTGATAAATAGAAAGATAATTAGTTTTCTCTATGGATTTATTCAACATTCAATTTGATTTCTCTCAAAATATAAATTCCCTCCAAGTTTTGCCAAAGGGAACAGAATGCACAGCATTTTCAAGGTAAAAGTAGTCCTCAGAAGCTATTTAGGTTACAGAGTCTCACTAACTAAATATCTTATCTGAATTTTTTCTAGTGGTGTAACTCAGGTACCAAGGGCCTAGACATGAAGGAACACAGAATGCTGGAAAGTACTGTGCCTTTGAAATCCATCTGTTTCATAGGAGAGCACTAACCTGCATTAAGACGTCTGAGCCATATTTCATAAACAGCTCAAATGGTCTCCCTCCCACACCTGCATGTGTGCTTCTGTAACATGAGGGCTGTCTCATTGGGGTTACTGTCCCGCCCAGTACCCCACAGCCAGCAAGCCCCCCAGAAAATCACACAGAGAGTCTACATTAAGTTATACACTGATTGGCCCATTAGCTCAGTCTTCCTACCAGCTCCCATAACTTATATTAACCCATATTTTTATCTATGTCAGCCACATGGCCGGTACCTTTTCTCAGCTGGGACAGGGACACATCCTGCTTCCTTGGTGACCTGCGCAGGAATGCCAGGGAAGCTTCCTGCTTCCCAAATCTCCTGTTCTCACCTCTACTTCCTGTCTGGTTTTCCTGCCTATACTTCCTGCCTGGCCAATCAGCATTTATTTAAAATATGATTGATAGGATACAGAATTGTCCTGCACCATGCTTCCTATGAACTCTAGGGGGCACATACAAACACTCTGCCATGCACTACTAAAGAAGCAGTCTGCTGCCACATACTTACATCTCCTGTAATGAATCTAAAGACTGCTGCAGTTCAAATCCTCATCAGACACGACTGGTTTTCAGGATGTTCTATGCCTATCCCCTCTCAAACATCACATCATGCTATGGTATGTGCTACACCTTGAATGAATTAGTGGAGCTGGAAAGAGGGCTAGTGTCTAGGGAAAAGCACTTTCTGCTCTGGTGGAGGACCCAGCTTCCATTCCCAGTTTCCACAGGGCAGCTCACAACTGTCTGTTCCAGTTCCAGAGGATCAGACGCCCTCTTCTGACTTCTGCAGACACCAGGCACACATGTGGTGCAAAGAAATACATGCAGACACAACATCCACACACAAAAAACAAACTTTAAAAGATAAAGTCAGGATTCATCTTGTCTTTGATCTTTCACAGTGCCTTAAGAAGAATCACAAAGGTAGGATGGAAGTCAGCTGCACTGATGGTTGTTCCCTTTAGAAACAACTCACTTTCACCAAGTCTGCTGGTGCACACCTGTGATCTCAGAACTTGGTAGGCAGAGCAGGACTCCGTATTAAAGGACAGCTTGGGCTACACAGTGAGTTCAAGGCCAGACTGGGCTATAAAATCTCCAAAACACATAAATAAATGAGTTGAGAAAGAAAGGACAATTTTTAAAATCAATTCATTTAGAAACACTCCATTTGTCAAATAAGTCAATAAATAACACAACTACAAAGCATGATTCCATTTGTCTGTATCTATAGACTTTAACATAAACTTTCTGATATTTCAATGCTGCTTCAATAATTACATTTCCAATTACTAGGGCTAATCAGGCTTATTACTCACCATTCACATTTATCATCATATCTATACCACAGTCTAAAAATAGCAATTGCTTTACAGAGAAATTGTTAGCATTTACTTGAGAACTGTGCTTGTCATATGTTCCATTATAAGAAATAATAATATCCTAACATACGAGTCTATTTTGAACACACAAAATAGAACTCATCCGAGAAGCCACTTAGTAAAACCCTGCGGGCAGGTGGGCACACGCAAAGCCCAGCTTCCTCAGATCATCATTCTCCGAATGTGTTCTTGGTCACTAAGATCATCTCCTGGCACTGCTTCGAGGAATTTATGACAGGTTGTTTTTGTTGAAGGCCTTACTCTCTATAATATTCTACCTGTGCTGGTTTACCTCAGCGGGTGAACTATAAGGCCCTAGGACAAAAATCTGGTTTTTTTTCTCTCTCTAGCAACATACTATTGGTGCTTTTATGGCTCTGTCATTTTCATAGTTGTAAAAAAGAATGTAATCTGAAGGTGCAACCTGAGGCTCTAAAGTAACGAGGGTAGAAAACGAATATATTCAGTGCCCATTGCCAATGCCTCTCCAGAAGAAATGGAAAACTCCAAATACAATGATATAAAAGTTATTGACCAATATAAAGTAAATATCATGAGTATTTGAAATACAGTAATCAAAAGGCAAAACATAAGCTGTTTTATTTCATGAAAATGATTCAAAAATTACCTAAAGAAAAAAATTAAGAGACAAAAAAGTGCAAAGCAATGCTAACTACAGAAGTACAAGACTTTGAAATAATGCCCTTGTAAGTGATCATTAATAATTTCCTTCCTAATTACCACCAATGTTGATATTCCGTGTTCATCTCACTATCAAATCCTACTGAGTGTAATAGAAATCCTATACCTTGTTCCTCCAATCTTGTATTTTCAGTCTCTTTGAGCCAGCAAGTTGGTTTAGAATTTCAAAGAATATTTACAAAGTTTAGTAATTTTTTCAACAGCACATACATATCAATTATAAAATTAGTAATGACCTTTGGGTTATTTTATGATTTAAAAGTTATTAATGAACTAAAAGTTAACAATATTTTTCATTAAAAATAATTACTTAATTGGAATATAGAGAGGGTGAGGACAAGTTCATCAGAAATAAGGATGTTTCTTTACAGAATCCTACTTCTTTGTCGGCTAATTCAAAATGTTAATGTTTTGGAAGAAGTTTAAACACAGGTACTCTGCATGTGTAAACAATTCTTTCCCCAAAGTCCTGGGTTCTTAAATGAAAATCTCAGTACAAGGTGTGGAATGCCTTCCTATTAGTTACCAGTCAGGCCTCAGAAGTCCCCCCAAACAACCCAGGCCATTGTCATTAGTTTTGTAATATTTATGTTTATACCCAAGGATGAGTGATGCTCTCAGCCCAAAGAAGCTTCTTTCCATAGGAGACAGTGTGGAGGCTCGTAACTGGCCAAAGCGCTAAGAATAACTGACCTAAACAGAGACTTGTGGAACCCCATGAAAGAGGGTGAGGAGAGAATGTAAGACCATAGGAAGGGAAGGAACCCTGTGAAATGCTGCTCTCCTGACATGGGTTGGCTGTTCACTCAGGAACTCACTGCGGCTATGGCTAACCGAGCATGAGCTGCCCAAGCCAACAGGATCAGTCAACATTCTAGAGGTCATCACTGACTGGACACAGTGGGTAAAAAAAGAAAAGACAGGAAGGTGGCAGAGGGACGGTTGAGGGTCGTCAGGGAGGTGGGAAAGGGGAACTGCAGGGGGATATGATTAAGATATATTATAAGCATAAATGTATGAATTTGTCAAATAATGTATAAAAGATATTCTAAAAAACAAATGAGTAAAATGTTTAGGAAAGAAAACTTACTTAGTTGGAATACACAATTTGTGTTCCCACTTCTATCTTAACCTAATTTACCTAAATTATTTTGATAAGATTTTTTCAGTGTAAGTCTATATTCAACAAAGCAGAGCTGTTAATAATTTTTTCACTATTGCAAAATGATCATAACTCATTTTTACCATAAATAGTCTTTGGTCCAATATGAAAATTCATAAATTAATAATGGGAAATATAAGCAGCAACATGAAAACAGTGTCATATAAGACATAATGTCCCCAGGGCAGTTCTCACTATGCTATCCCCCTCAGACAATCCTCTTCCTACATGGAGGCTCATCAGTCACTACCGCGGGCCTGCGGAAGGGCTACTGGAAAAGACATGCTCTCATTTGCAACTTCACAATTTCAGAAATTCAGCAAGTGAATCCCAGCAATGATTCAATAAGCGTCTCAGCTACACTTAGTTCCTGAACTACACTCAGTTCCAGAAACTCCTGCTTTACAACGCTAGCACAGAAGACACTTGGATGCATTCGACCTACTGTGCATTATCATCTATTCCATTTGAACTATCATTTTAAATTGCAGTCAGAAAACCACAGTCAAAAAGATAGAGATCATGACTTTCACTAAAGACTTCACTTTCCATCCTATTTCACACCAAGTTTTGTATTTATTTGAGCTTGAGGGGTTGGGGTAAGAGAGAACACAGGTGCCATAGTGCATAAGGGAAAGACAGAGAATATCTTATAGCAGTCAGTTCTTTCCTCCCACCAGGTACATTCTGGAGATGGGATCAAGTTGTTAGTTTCGGACATGAGTGCACTGACCTGCTACTGAGCTGTCTTGCCTGTTCAGCTTTGATTTTTAAAATCCATTGTAGATAATGTCATGTCACAGGCATATAAGTCTAAATATACAATTAAAACGGATGGTCTATGATAGAACAGAAAGAGGAATTGATTTCCTATATCACACATAGTAGATCTTTAAAAATTTCTCAGCTGATTTCCTATATCACACAAAGTAAATCGTTAAAAAATTCTCAGCTATTAGGAAAGGTATCTTTTTGACATTTTAAAATAGAAAATTTAATATGAGCCAAGAGTGGTGGCTCACATCTATAATCTCAGCACTTGCGAGGCTAAAGAAGGAAAACTTCTATGAATTCAAGAACAGGCTGGAACACTAGTTAGTTTAATGCCAGCTTGAACTATACAGTCAATACATAGTTTATGTTTTGTTTCTAGACTTGGTCTAACTGTCTGTCTAACTGTCTAACTGTCTTGACAGGTCTAACTGTCAAGAAACAAAGTCTAATTTATACATAAACTATGCATTGGCTATTCAGTTCTAAGTGAAATTCAGCTCAGTCTTGTACATAGTAAGTGTATTTCCTGAACTGTTTAAAGACAGGAGTTACTGTTGCTTTTAATAAAATCTCAATCATTCAATTTTACCAATGAAGACTGGGGAGTCAGATGCTGGGGTGAGAACCTCCTAGCTCAGGGAGGCAAAGAAAAGAACTCAACTGACCTTCCTCCTCCACCATCATCCCAGCAACCTCATCCCTTCTACCAACTCAATCAAGTCTGCTCTCACTTCATGTCCCTTCTCTCCACTTCCTGTGCATCCCTCTCTCTGTCCTCCTGACTCCTTCTTATTCTCTATATTTTTTTCTTAATAATCCTGTGTTCACTTCCTGACAACTGGTTGCTTGCTCCACCTCTAGAGCTATGGCTGACTTAATTTAATCCTGTTTACAGTATTCAAGCAGAAAGCTCTTGGATTAAAGGTGTGTTCTAGAGCTGAGCTACACCACAACTAGAAACAGGTTTCTCCAGTAAATAATGAAATCTTGGGATTCACAGTGTGGTCAAGTATCCTGCAACAAATTATAAACTGATCGTCTAAGAAACATTTGCAGTCCTAAGAGAGAACTTCATGAAATGTTTTCTCAGACCATTCACGTAGAACTCCACATCTCCATCATCTTTTGAAAAGTGAAAAGCCATGTCCGCTTCACGAGCTCACTTCCAATGAGCTGGTGTCAGGCTGGTCTCCACTAAAGGAGAGGAAGCTCCAGTTTTGCGAATTCATCAGTTTCACTGTGGGCAAAGCTACACACAGAGACTTGTCTAGAAGAGCTGTCAGACTCCGAAACTAGTCTCACCCTCAGAAACAAAGAAAATGTGCTCTCCCTTCTGCAAGAAAGCCTTCAGATATCTGAAAACAACTAAACACCGTTAGTTTTCTTGTCTACTAGCTCATCCCCAAGACTGCCCAACTTTCTTGATCATAATGCTCTCCAGCCCCCGACTGCTGCAGCATGCTCCCAGTCAGATGAACTCTATAATTTACTTTTTAAATCTATTATTGATGAATGAATGAATTGTTTATACTCATTACCAATGTTTTACAAATGTAATAATGTAATACCTGATCTAGAACAATGGTTCTCAAACATTTTGATCTCAGGAGTTATTTACACCTTTAAAATTCATTGACGATGCCAGTAAGTTTTTGTTTAAACATTTTATTTATGTATACTTGCTATATTAAAATTAAATTCCAAAATATGTACTTAATTTAAATATAATTAATATATTTTTTGTGAAACCATACTTTCCAAAACAAACAAACAAAAAGAATTAGTAAGAAACATGGCTTTGTTTTATATTTTAACATTTTTAAGTGCCTGAGATAGTAAAGATAACTGAATTCTTCTCTCTACTTTAAAGTTTTTTACTAATTAAATTTGCTCTTCAACAAGTTCTCGCATGTACATAATGCATAACGGCCACCTCAGCTCCCATGTTCTCCTATCTCCCTGCTACTCCTGTCTACCTGCCCCCACTGTCTTACAAGTCTCTCACATTCATGACTATTCATTTTGTTTTGATCCACTGATTTTAACAGGGTCATCTATGTGATAATGGATTTGGATCTTGTATCTACTTTTGCTTATAATATGCTGCACTATCACAGATCAGGCAACCTCTGGAACCATGAGATCATGCATCACAAGCAACATGTCCATGATATAAAAACAGTTTTGACTACATAGATCTTCATAAGGTCTCTGGAACCCAAGCTTTCCTAAGGCTATATATGAGTCACCTATGCATTGGTCAATGTACCCGAAGTTCTAATCAATTTCCCAGCATCTTTAATGTTCTTTAAATTATCTTGAGCTTGAAGACAACTAAAACTACAGCTTTAGAAAACCTCCCCTTTTCGTGTAAATACAAGTCTTACACATAGATTAGTATCCCTAAGTATCCATGGGGGACAGTTTCAAGTGCCCAAATAAATGGCAAAATCTGCTGATACTCAAGTGCTTCCTATCTTCCCATACTTTTTAAATCATCTCAATATTGCTTGAAATACCTAATAGACCACACATGTTATATAAATTGCTAATATACTGGTTATTAGATAATAGCAACAAAAAAATAGTTTGTATATGTTCAATATAGACTCAGTTTTCTTTTTCCAATATTTATGTTTCTCCAACGTGGAATTCACATATGTAGTGGACAGAACCTTTCCCCTATGTTCTATTTGGTTGACTTCATGTCACTCCTTAATGGTGATGTTGCTGATACCCTCCTAGGTCATCTTTAAAGCTAGTCCACCCATCTCTGCTCAGATGCTGTGACTGTTGGCTAATAACTTGTAGTAGACCCCTTCTTTTGAGAATTGCTGAGGAAACTGGAGCCACCAACCTGAGGATTTGGCTAATAAATGACTAACCAATGATATTAGAGTACAATAGGACATCCCAGTGACCGTGGTGGGACTGATTCTTTGATATGATTTGAAATGAAGAGCTGAGATAAAGTTTGTCTCTGGTTTCTTTCTCTTCCACAGCTTTTATTCTTGCTCTACCTTGCTTCCCCTATTCCTTTTCTCTTAAGAGCACACCTACTATAAATCATTTGAAGAGAAATTCTTTTTGGTTTTTTTTTTTTTTTTGGTTTTTCGACACAGGGTTTCTCTGCAGCTTTGGAGTCAGTCCTGGAACTAGCTCTTGTAGATCAGGCTGGTCTCGAACTCACAAAGATCTGCCTGCCTCTGCCTCTCGAGTGCTGGGATTAAAGGCGTGAGCACCCAGCATTGAAGAGAAATTCTTATCTTAAATTCTGCTTCTAGCAAACACAACCTAAAGCACCTTTCATTGCACCAAGATTGTTGCAATACTGACTCTGACCCACTGGGTGAGCTGACCATCTCTGCAGTCTCAGATGCGCTAAGCACGCTAGAGGAGTGTAGGAGTTCTCACTGTGTGGTCCTGACTCAGCACCATCAGTCCCCTCTAGGAGTTTATTAGAAGTGCAAACTTCAGACCTACTGAATCAAAAGTCGTAGGAGTGGGCTCAGCAATTAATTTGAACAAATTGTTACCAATAATTTGTTTTTAGCAAGCCCACAGGTGATCCTGGTGTCTACTAAAATAGTATCCACTACTTTTCCAGTAGTTAAGAGCATGAGTTTAAGACAAATTTAATCACAGCTTTGTCTTTGTTCCTGGGGAAGTTCTTAACCACTGTGTCTCTGTCCTTATGTGTACAATGACAGGCAGATATCTGTCTGGATCATGAAATAAAGTGAAGTCACGTACACAAGGCCCTCAAAGCAGCGCCAGCAGTGTGAAGTCAGCTCCTGTCTTCCTTATGGACATCACTGTGTTTTTATCCACTTGGCTCACAATGTTTAAATCCGTCATTACTATCTTCTGCCATAGAGGTTTGTGAAGATTATAAGATAATACAGAACTAATGCAGGAAATTGGTACATATTAGAAAACCAATAAATAGTCACTGCAAGTATTTCTTCTTTAGGATTAAAATCTTAGTGCAGAGACATTAACACTGACACAAATGTTTGTTTAAATGAAATCTGTTCAAGTCGCTGATAGAAATATTGATTGGGGCTAAACAAATAAAAGTACTAACACCACAGAAACTCTTCCTTCTGGCTTGGAATCCACCCATTCACATATCTGCATTCCTTTGGCATGGCTGTTCAGCTATCTACAGGTACAATTAGCTACTAACAGCAAAACAATACAATTATTCTAGCCATTTGACTGCCATGGTTTTAGGGTTAACAGAGTGTATTTTGCCTAAGTCTGTGTTTTCTAATGCTCAGACCATGTCCCTGGGCTCTCTCCCTCTGCATATAGACTGTAGGCATCTTTTGATGACTGATGTTTGATAATGTTGTTTTATACACTTGTTTAAAGATCATTAATCATCATAATTTTCATGACTGACAGATCCCATTCTGAAAGCATAGTTATAGCTAAATTTGGTAATTTTCACAAACAAGATTATATACTCCCCAAGTTCTTCTATCATGAGCATAATAAATCCTTATCATGAAATTTGCTTAAATACTGAAATTCAAAAATTGTTAAATATGAACAGTCCACTGCATTTTAAGAGAAACAATATATTCCCCATCTAATTACAATCTACCCTAAGTATATATTTAAATTGTCATAATATTTTCTACACCATCACAAATGTAAGCATGCTATTAAGATGAAATATTAATTCTGAGATATCTAAAAATGAAAAATAGCAAACTGTACATCATCATACCCACAATCATACCACTGAATAAATAGAAACTGTGCATAAATCTTGATGAAGAAAGAAAAAGTTATACATAAAAAGAATACAATGCAGTCTGGTACTTATCTAGGGAAGTGTGACAGTGCACATAACCCTTGAGATGTCCTAAATACTGCTACTTTCTGGTCAAAGTCACATCCAGTCGTCTCTAACCAACACTGAGATATACTGGAGGCTAACTTTGGTTGAAGAAATGGTATCTTCCTGGTGGCTAACTGGTTGAAGAGATGGTGTCTTGCAACCTGGAGATTCTTCCCAACCTTTGAAATCATGATAGCGCACAAAGGAAGTGTTACCTGTTTACCTTTTTATTTTCCCATTCACGACTTTCTCTTTATTGTATGGCTAAGAAATATTTTGTTAGAATTAGTAATAGCACTTCTGCATACTGTATCCAAAAAAGAACAAATATTTGAGGTAAGAAAACAGGTTTACACAAGGTCACACTGCTAGAACACAACTAATAAATATTACAAAATACAACTTACAAATATAGTAGTATTTTCTTCTAGTTAAGGCCCACATCAGGCAGTCCCACTTACTGTGAGTTACCAAACAATTGAAAACAAAATGCTAGTATTGACCGGCAAGCAACAGACTGAGCACCAGACTCCACTCAGACTCCTACAAACATAGACTACTGAAACCTTACTGAAGTTTCTCTTTTCAGACATTTGTAACTTTCCAATGTAAAATGGTTATCAAAAAAAAAATACTGCTATTCTATCCAAAGTAAAAACCCTTCTAGAATTCAGTCAATTCAAAGTACCTTATCTGATTGCTCAGCTCATACCAACATACAGAAGTAGTTGATTCTGGTGGGACCAGAATGAAAAGTCTAATTAGATTATAGATATTTATCATGTAACCCTATACGGATGGGTCACAGTCTACAGGAGCAGTTTGACTTCAGAAATAGTGAATATAAAACAATGGGGTATGAAAGCGAAATAGAGGAACCACTCTGTTATAGGAAACCCTGAAGAGAATGGCAGAATAGAAAAAAAACTTCTTTAAAAATCTAATTAAGAAAATCTTGATTAGAAGAAAAATAATATCTAGGCTATATACACACAATACATACATACACACATACATACATACATGCATATAGTATCTTTTTATTTTTGTGTTTTTTATTTGTTCCTGTGTTTGTTTGCTTGCTTGTTTAAAACAAGGTCTTGTGTAGTTCTGACTGTCTCCAAACTTGCTATGTAGCTCAAGAGGACCTTGGACTTCTGATTCTTCTGTCTCCACTTCTCAAATTACAGGCATACACTGCCATGCCAGTTTAGAATCTAGCTATTACTCATTCAGCTGGAGACTGGCAAAGAAACCAAGAGATGCAATAACTCACAGAACTGCTCTGTCAACTTTAAAAGCATTCACTTATTTGGGAATTGGAAAATGTGACGCCTACAAGAAAGGAAGCTTACGTAGATGAATGGTAACTCCACATTGAACTGCTGGATCAAATAAACAAAAGCCCCCAGGACTTCAAAGAAGAAAACATTGTGGATTTCATTCTTTAAAGAGATAAAAAATAATAATATTTAAAATCATAATAGTCAACAGCTAATTCAAATGATAGTAAATGTGCTTGGATTAAATTGTTTAGGCTATAACAACTGTTGTATGTCCTCAAGTCCAAGGAAAAGTGTGACGGAACTGAAAGGACCCACCGTGGACACCACCATTCCTGTTTCCATCACGGTCAAGAAAACAGCCCCTCAGAAATGAAATGCACACATCGACCACCAACAGTCCCAGGATCCAAAGGCTTTTAATTTTTAAAAATATAAACATACATAAAACATATTGAAAGTTTTAAATTTATACTTCATGAATACTGCAAAGAAGACCATGGCACACTACACTACTCACCTCTGTTGGGAGACACGCGTGTACACTGGCAGGTGTTCCCAGATGTGATGCCGTAGTCCCATTTTTTATTTGAAACTGTGTTTTGCACATGTAGCCATCAGAACATTCCTGCATTGCACCAACAAAAAAATACATTAAAAATGACAATTAATTTAAGAATTGGTCACTTAAAGAACTACCATTTCGCTTAAGTTCTAAGGCATGCAAAGAGTAACTAGGCACACTGAATGAGATGAGGCAACAAGGGTAAGCAGACTAATCCAATCACACTGCCTATCACTTGGTAAACGTGAATCTTGCTTCCTAGCGTCCTGTTCACGGATGTGCCTCTTCTGCTCTGTTCCCTTTACTAACCCACAACAGAAAACTTCAGGTTGGTGAACACCTGAAGACTCACTTAACCTCACACAAACAAGGACCTTGTCATGAGGAAGAATGTGCATGGAGAGATTTGAGGGTTCACAGCAAGGCTGGAAGTGAGCAGGGCCTTCTGTTGTCTTTTCAGCGGGAGAGATGTCACAGAGAGATTACTGGACAGTGCCTGCCTGAGCTCTCTGAGGAACGTGCATTTTCCATTTCCTTAGGGCGGCTCCCGCATTCCATGCACTGTAACTTGAGAAAGTTTGGTCTTGCACTGCACTGTTCCCCTTAGCACAGTGGTTCTTGTTCTGTCTTCAGGAGACAAAGTCCTTTTCCATAGAACTGCTCTTTAGAGAGCAGTTTTAACATATGGATTACAAGAAGGCATTCTCAATCAGCCACTACTTTGTTTCTTCTTTTGAAAGCCCTTTCTGTGTGTGCATGACTGGGGATACGTGTCTCTGTAAGTTTACGTGTGTGTGTGTGTGTGT
>JAQHUG010000056.1:691272-722343 GCA_028555095.1 Dicrostonyx torquatus | reverse complement strand
GCTTAGGGTAGGGGCAGGGTGAGAAGAGCTGAGGATAGCCCCGGATATTTGTGACACTGAGGAAGCCAGCACGTGCTTTGCTATGCACCAAATGTGCTTTTGAGGCACCACAGATATCCATTTGTTTCTTTTGAACCTGATACTCTAGGGGGTTTTGATCTAGGCTGGGAGCTGGCAAAGCCCAGGCTGACTCCCCATGTGTTCTGGGACCAATATGGTTCTGAGATAAAATGCTCTAAAAAAAAAAAAAAAACAAAACCTTGTTGTGTTTTGTTTTCTTCCCTTTTTGAAATAATCCCTATAGGCGCTAAACTGTATGGAGACCAGCGGCCCCTTCTCAGGTTACTACCTGACTATGGCATCCTTCACTGTACTTTTGGAGTAGATATTGTTTGATGCTTCTCAGCTTTCAATTTTCAATTCTATTCAACACAGCCCTGCTGTGAGGCCCAGCACTGAGCTCATTCAGAGACAAGTCAGTTTCATGCAACAGTTCTAGCTCCCTTTCCTGGCAGGACTCTTGAACTACCAAGCCCACCTTCTTGTCACCCTCAACCCACTGCTGACTTTCTGAATAGGCAGAAGAACCATGCCCTTCTCAAGCCCTTCAAAGACGACACTGGCCCCAGAGAGAGGGAGCAGAAGAAAACCAGCCCCTTGTTGGCCAAAAAGGAAAAAAAGAAGTTACCCAGTGCAATCTAGCCACAGTATCTGGGGACAGCATGCATGTTTACCTAAGCTGGAGTTCCTCAGCCTACTTACTTATCTCGCACAGGTTTTAAAGGAGAATTGCGTCTTAGATGATGCTTAGCTCTTCTGGTTGGCCAGAGCACTGGAAGTGAGTTGACAACACACGAGGTCCCATTCTCCTCACTAATGCTTCCATCTCCACAATGTTGCTTTTCACTATTAAGCATTTTCTTCCCCCTCTTCCTCTTCCTCTTCTTCTTTTTTTAATAATGTTTTGTTTTCAGGTTTTCCAACTTGCCCATTTTGAGTTTTCAATTTCCAGTTCATAGATGTGGGACCTCCATGTGTGCCCTCATACTTTTTATTATATTAAGCAATTTGGTCTGGGCTCCCAGAGCATTCCTGCTTATTTGTGCCAGAGGAATGGCCAAGGGTGTTATAACCAATCAGGGGCCTGCTGGAGAAAACTAATTTTTTCTCTTTGCTCCTGCTTCCAACTTAGGTTTGTAAAGATTTTACCATATTTTGTCTGTTTACTCTCATTGAAATGTTCTCAAAGGTCTGGCTTTGCTTTTCCAATATCAGAGATTTAAAAAGAAAACAACATGCAGACAACTCAAGCCCTGAGAGTCGTCCCTTTTTCTCTACATTGAAAGTTACTCAGAACCTTATCCTTTTCAGACACAAGTTATTGATCTTTTAGCTACTGGCTGTTATGAAGAGCTAAACATTAGTTAATATTCTACTTTATTAAGTTGAAAGAAATGATAGCTCTGATAGCAGGAAAGGCCAGGTTACCAAGGTGTTCTTCCAGTTGCAAAGCACTATCCTTGGAAGCAGTGTGGACAATTTCCTCAGCTGCCCAGCTTTTGAGGAAACGAACTTTCTCAGCTTACCTCTTTGGAGAAGGACCTTGCTGTAAGGGGAGGACAGGGCAGGGAAGGTAAGAATGTCCTCCTGGGAACAGGCATATCCCTGCACAGTTTCAGAGGCTAGAAACCCAAAAGCATGGCTAACCTAGCCAGCACACCTTCCTAGGCTCAGTGGAGACTCCTAACGTGTGTGTGTTCACATGGAAATCTTCCCAGGTATCTTGTCTCCAGGCCCAAATATCCCTCTTCTTAAAGGGCACAAGTCACAATAGATTCAGGAGCTGTCATAATCCAGTATGAGCTCATGTTAATCTTTATCACATCTACAAAGGCTATATTTTCAAGTAAAGGCACATATAAAACTGCATGAACATTTGTGACAGTAGTACAGGAATGGCATCACCCAGTCCTGTAATGCAAGAGGCATGCAGAGAGAGTGAAAAACAGCCCCATATCCCTTCCACCTAAAATAGGCATCTTGCTCAGACTAACCCCAGCCTGAGAGTCAGGCCACAGCCCTGGAGATGTTGCTGGAAACCCAAATGATACTATCCACAAACAGAGCAGAGGGTACCAACCGCCATTTAAAAAGACTACACTTAGTACAAGATCGCTTCTTCAACCATGGAACCTAGATAATGTGAGACTAGAGGCTTTCCTGATGTCAAAAGGGACACTTAACATTCACTAACTGAAAGAGCAGCTGATGTGTGGTGAATTCAAATGGTGCTCAGAGAGGAAGGACAGGAAGAAGAGGTGGCTGAGATCCACTGTCTTTTTTTTTTTTCTAATGTAACTAAAGTTTCTTGACATATTTCCCAGAATGAGTCACAGTCTCTGGCCTTCAAGTCATCTCCTCTCCAAGCCTGTGCATGTCTAAAGCTCTGCACTGAATTTCTTCTCTTTCTGTATTAATCAGAGCAAAGAATCAATGTCTCAAGGAGACAGCCTAGGGCAGTGGAGAAGGCAAGGCCAAGCTGGTTCCATCACAGAAGCAGCAGCTCAGCTCCTTGCCTATCACAGGCTGTGGGCTTCACAGAGTCCATCTGTAGTGTGTGTCCATGTCCTTCCCTCATGGGCTACTCATGGTCTCCTACCACTGGGCTCCAAATACATGAGCTGTACACAAACTAAACCAACCAATGATTGTACATTTAATATCTTTCCATAAAACGTCTGCTTACCTAAAACTCATTTAAATGGGAAGAACACACTGGTAGCATACAAAATGCTCTAAGTGCTCCTTCAGCCTATGAACCAAAATAATAAACAAGGGAACCCAACAAACATACTAGCTCACAGAAAACTCTTATGCCACAGTACAGGGGTGGTAGAGCCACAGTGCTCAAGTCTGAAGAGCCAGAGTTCAGAAAATGGAGAGAGTGGGCAGAACACAAGACAGGCAGTGAGAGAGAACTCCGAAGACTGCCAGACTGTGCATCTGACGGAGCAGTGCTCTGCACATGCACGTAAGCAGACGACTGGGGCCTGGGAACCACAGTGAGGTGAAATTAAGCAACCTAATCCTCAAAGCCCACACAGGGCCAGGAGCCTTTTATATGCCCAGCTGCCAAAGCAGAAGACGTCCTAACACGCACAGCCATGAACAGCATCCTCAGCATACCTCAGTGGTGGTCCAAATGAGAGCTAATCTAAAGGCTGGTTGAGACCTGCCCCACTATATCTTAAATACAGTCCCTGAGAGAATCAAACTGATTGGCAGGGAAAAGCAGAAATGGGAAAAAGGGTGAAGTCGGTCAATAGGCAGTGAGAGCAATAGCTGCTGCCTGGAGCAACATGGTGACTGTCAGCAGAGCCATGCTGCAGACCGCAGCACGGCTAACAGGGATTGTAGGTGTCCTCACCACAGAGGACTGATAAGGATTTGAAGTGATGGATATGTTAATCACCCCAGCCCAACTGTTACACAATACAGACATGTACTGTCCCTTCTAAACAGAAGCACAAAACAACACAGAAAGTTTCTAAAGAAAAATAAATGAAGCCAACTCCAGGGATCCTCACTGAATGTTTTGGGAAAGGAAAACATGCAGCATAAACAATATCTGAGATCCAATAAGTTAAAAAAAAATGATCGGGCATGCCCAGAAGACAGCAAATCGGACTGAAACCATAAGTAAAAAAATCAGTCAACAAAAAGGAACAGAGGTATGTGGTAGATGGAACTGTGGACAACACAAAAACAGCTATCAGGAGGATACTCAGTGGTTCCACAAGTAGGGAAAGGATGAGAATAACGAGCAGAAAATGAAAATTGACAAAATGACCCAAGGGATGGGGGAGCTAGCTAAGTGGATAAGAGCACTCACTAAGTGAGCATAAGACATCAGTCTGAAGTCTAAGCCCAGAATGGCTGCATGGGTCCCTGGCCCCAGCACTACAGGGGACTAAGTCAGAGGATCATCAGTGCTTTGTAGCTGGCGAGCCCAGTCAAGCTGTAAGCTCCAGGTATGGTGCGAGGCCCTGTCTGATGGGACTGAGGCAGAGAGCGATAGAATGTGACAGACAGTGGTCTCCTAGGGCCACCATGCACGTGTGTAAGCACACACACACATGCATACATACATGCACACACACATGAATAAAGGAGAGAGCTTATTTTTAAACCCCAAGTGAAACTTTTAAAGATTAAAAAAGTTATGTGTCTGAACTGAAAACTATACTAGATAAGATCAGCAGCTCATGTAAAACCCAGAGGGAAACACGGAATAAGGGAAGCTCTGCAAGTCACGGGGCATTGAAAACCGCTACGTATCTTTCATTTTGTCCAGATTTGAGCCATTTAAGAGTTTGGAACCAATTAACCTAAGAGCAACAGAATCTTATTTTTTATTCCTAATCACTATTAATAGAAAGAAATGTGTTTAAGTTACCATGGCTGCACCTAGTTTTTTATTTTTAATTCCTTTTAGGGGTCTTCTGTATACCTGGTTACTCTAAAGTCTTTCAGTTTGATCTACTACCGAATGTCTGAGCAAGAGGTTGAGTATCTGGGAAATACCCACAAAGCACTGCTCCCTTGTATGTGATTCGAGCCCTCCTGTATATCCAAAAGCACTTGTTCCCTGCCCGCTATGCCCTGTGATGCAGCAGAGCCAGTGCCCCAGCACAGGAGATTTGTGGCCTGACCAGATAACATCTTGACAGGAAACAGAAAATGGACACATAAATATATCATCTTAGGCAGAAATAACAGTGGAAATGACATAGAACATGAAACAAATCAGAGGACATTAGATACATGAAACCCCGCATGCTATTGAACTAGAGATGACAGCACTGGGGCGGTAGGGGAGAGCCAGTCCCGGGCAGAAAGAAGACGATGACTACGTGAACAGTGCGATCAAAGTGACATGAACACAAAGCCAAAAGAACTGCAGGCAGAAGCAGCTCGTGCAAAGGTCCTGTGGCGAGCAGGGGTAGCATATGGAGTGTGAGATCAAGCGTGGATTTATTGGTCTTGACAAAGAGATTGGATTATTCCCATTTTATTCTGAGTGCTTATGAGGAAATTATACTGAAATCAAATCACTGGGTCACAAAACACCATTTCTTCTTCAGCAAATAAAACTTTTGTGGAAAAATATACTTTAATTACACACAGACAAAACTCATTAAAGTGTAGTATATTTTCTTCCATGTTCTTAATGAGACTTGTTTGAATTAGTTTTTAATCACACTGTAAATATAACTGTATAACGTGTTTCTTTCATATAAGAATATTCTATCACACAGATGATAGAATATGTCACAAATACTAACCTACAGTTGGAAGAAAGAAGCCTGGCACTCCAGTGCACAGCAGGGCACACAGATGATATCTAAGAGAACCCTGAACATTTGTGCCACAGAGGAAGGGTAACTGAGGCACCAGGTCTGGCAGCTACTGTGATCATTCATTACAAAGCATCTCTGCATACTGAAATGTCACAGTATACCCCAAAAGCATGTTAAATTATGTATCAACTGAAAACAGACAAACGTCATCGTGAGGTTTTCTACATTGGTGCCTTTGTGACTACTGCAGGCAGCAGCTGTATGGTGGCTCTAGAAGTTCACAGTGAGTACAAACTATTCACAAATTGGATCCTTGTGAGTAAAGTGTTTTTCCCCTTTTAATTTGAGGCAAAAAAAAACCTGATTGTGTTAATGACACACGCTGCTAAGATCTTTCCAACTCTTCCAGCACCAGCAGCCACGCACACAAGGGCCTATTCTGCTGCCCTGTGCCCTGATGACCTTACTCATTCTGATTGTTTAAACATCTAATGTTGTCTTACTCTTGCTTGCTTGTGTGAAAAGCTGCATTTCAATGCTGCTCTCACTTCCCGTTTTCTGCAGCTCTCAGCAGCTGTGTAAGCTATGTAACCTGCTGGAAAACCATATGAAAAGATCCAGGCTCCATGGAAGGCCCTCACTCACACTTTAGCCGTGGCCAGCCAAACATCAGGAACGTGAGTCAAGCCATCTTGGGCCTCCCAAACTCACCTACCTGAAGGCAAATTCTACCAAGTGACTTTAGGCAATACTAGAATACTAGAAGAAATGGAAGAATTACCAACCAGGCCCTGGTTGAAGTTCTGACTCACAAAATGAGAAATAACAAATGACTTGTTTTTTTATGGGCTTATGTCAGGATGGTTTGTTATACAGAAAGACTTGAGAGAGGTGGGGAGAGAGAGAGAGAGAGAGAGAGAGAGAGAGAGAGAGAGAGAGAGAGAGAGAGAGAGAGAGAGAGAGAGAGAGACCCAACCCAAACCTTGTAAGTGTTAGGCAGGCATTATTCTGCTGAGTTGTATCCTCAGTCCTAGCAAGGCATCCCTGGAACATGGAACTTCTAGGAACTGTCTGCTTATATGACACACTTAGGATCGATCATTTATCTATTGGGGCACTAATTCTTTAAGAATATATTCAAATATCTCCAGAAATGCTAATCTTTATCTGTCAATATTTCTAACACAGATCTGCATTTTTATTTTCATTATACACTGATCATAAATATCTTAAACACTTTAGCATTTCATTTCAAAGCTTAAGGAAATCTTCTCTCCAGATACAGTGGCTCACTCCCATAATCTGCCTTATAGCAGGCTGAGACAGGAAGACTGCCATGGGTTTGTAAGTTTGTGCATTCCAGACAAGCCTATGCTCAGAATGCTACCCTCCTTTAAAAAAGAGAAAGAAACTGATTTTACAAAGACTCTTTCAAAATGATAATATTTATTACTATTTTATCTATTTTCTTACCACATTTCTCTTACAATTCATCAGAGGGCTGCTCCCACTTATCTGGTCCTGACAGCACAGCTCGTGTGGAAGAAGCTTGTGGAGCTGGTACGTGTAGCAAGCTCAGCAGCACGCCTTTTCCCAGCCAGCTTCACCCAGGCCGGCAGATCCACCCACGCACTGCTGCATCTCCGCTCACTCTACACCCTCGCGGTGGGTAAGAAACTCAAGGGGTCACCTTGAGCTGATGAGTGAAGGAGAACCATAGACAAAAGCCTCCCAGCTCATGGACAACTATTCTGGAACAGTAGAGAGCCAGGCACCAGGAGAAACTCCATAGCGCATGTCCGTAGTGCCCCCGCCCCCCCCTTTACTTCCCTGCAACGGTATGTGAGAAGCAGTTTTGCTCTCTGATATTGTTCTTGAAAATAAATACCTGCACACAAACCTCTACTCCAACCTTAAAGGCAACACAGGCCAAAACATTTAATATAAAAATACATCTGTTCTGGCTTAGGTTGGCCTGGCTATTACTTTGGTATCCAAAAGAAATGCTTGCCATATAAGGAACCGCTAAAAAGATGTAATTTATGAATGACAGAAAAGTAGTATAAAATAAAATGAATGAACTAATAAAAGTAAATAAGAAAAGTGAGTTAAATAATATCTAGTTTAATCCAGAAACATGTAAGTGAATTGGCCATCAATGCCAAATGATCTATACAAAACCGTGAAGATGGTGCCATGACAGAAAGTTTTGCAGACCTGCACACTTGCTAGGCTAGTACTCTATCACCAAGCTACGCCCAGGGCTCTAGGTAAACTACCATGTCACAATAATGCTGGCAAACTGAAGGGGGAAATCCATCTACGTACCTTGACATACACTAGAGAACCGTCAATAGAAACCAACCAATACTTGGGCCCAATGATTTTTTTTAAGATTAATAAGAAAATTAAAATTAAAATTATATAATTTTAATTTTATAAAGAAAAAACTAAGAAAAGTATAACAATATGACTCCCATGGTAAAGGTACTTGTTGCTAAGGCAGATGGCCTGAATTTGATCCCAGAACCTACATGTCAGAAGGAGAAAACTGACTGTAGCAAACCATACTCTGACCTCCACACATGTATTGTGGTGCACACACATGCACACACACACACACACACACAAAACTAATTAATCAATTAATGTAATAAAATTTTTAAGTCTAAAATAAATTATCTAAAGTTATTTAATGAACTAATAATTAGTAAAAATCCTTCCAGTAAAGCAAAGAAAAATAGAAAGATGTTCTCTCTCACAACCAGAAGTTAAATTTGTACTTGAATACAATTAAATATAAAAACTAAGTGAGATTCAAATAGAAGGGGAAGTTGAGATTATTTGATAATTTATCTACCTGCTCTAATAAACTAGCTACTTAACACAGTAATGCTTCAGAAATTGACTGGAACCAAATCAATATATTCAAATAAATAATTTTTACCACACAACTAGCCAATAACATTTTTAAAAGTTAAATGCATCATTTCCAATATGAACAAATAGTCACCTGGAAAAAAGTTCTGCCATTTTATCAAGGAAACTCTATAACTTTAATATAAGACATGAGAAGTCCCCAAGGTTTAATGAACTCAAAATGTTAGCACCAGCACACACAATTAATTAATTAATTATTAATGCAATAAAATTTCTAAAAGCCTAAAATAAGTTATGTGTAATAAATTACACAGCAGACTTTTTATCAAAAAGAATATATGACGGGTAGGATAATCAAAGATGAAAATCAACTACAGAAACCTAAGTAAAAACTAAAGTTACTGTGACAGATTAGTTTAGGGGACTCGAATACAGAGTTCAGAAGTGGGCCTTTTTATGTACAAGAATTCGCATCTGCTAACGGAGAGCACGGATCACACACTGAAGAACAATGAACCAAACAACCCATCGGCAGCCAATCTGATGACCACAAATAAAGAAAAGGCTACAGTGCCATAGCACATGCCTTTCCACAGCAAGTTCCCAATGGACCAGTGTCCTACACACAGCAAATCAGACAATGTCTGTCCAGAGTGAAACACAAGCAAATGCTTGCATGGTTTGGGAACTGAGAAGCAGTTCCTGATCAGAACATCAGCTCAGAACCATAGAGTAAAAGAGTGGCAGATCCATTAAAAACTTAAAACTTGTTTTCAACAGCCAGAAAATATGACATATTCTAATAATAATATATGCTGCTCTTATAAATCAATATTTATAAGATTCCTAATCCACAATAAAATAAGGTGCACAAGTAAGACACTCCAAAAAGAAATACCCACAGCCAGTAAGAGTAAAAAGATGTGCTCAGCAGCAGCAGCGACAAAATGAATAATCTTATCCAAAAAGAAATTAAAAATCAGTGATGCCCAATCTGTTTGTTTTGTTTTGTTTTTCAGACAAGGTCTCACTATGTAGCTCTGGCTGTCCTGGAACTCGCTCTGTAGACCACGCTGGCCTTGAACTCACAAAGATTCACCTGCCTCCACTTCTCGAGTGATAGGATTAGAGGTGTGCGCCACTATGTCCGCCTGTACGATATCCAATCTTATAGCTCACATGAGAAAGTAAATGTGGTTGTGTATTTTGATAGAATGTAAATGGGTACAGTATGTTGGATGGGAATTTTCCATTACTAAGCACCTGATTCAAGCATACCCTGTGTTTATCACAAACAAAGAACATAAAAGTTGACAAAACAGACAAGAGATCTTGCCCTGGTAGAGCTAGCTAGCACTCAGGAGTCAGGTTGCTGGGCACAGGTAAGAAATATCTACAAACGATAGCAAGTGGTGTCAAAAACATTACAAGCAATAAGCAAAGGTGGGGAAAACTGGAAGCAATGAAGGTGGAGGGGGGGATCTTACGATGGTCAGGTGGAACCTCACTGGGATGACATCTGAGTGAAGGTCTGAAGAAAGTAGGAGAGCTCTGTGAGGCCAAGTGAAGAATACGCAATGCCAGAGCTGCTCAAACTGCTCCTTCATCGGAGACATTCTAGGAGAGCCTGTTTTATATAAAAGTGTATAAAACAGATGCAAAAATAACACACTTCTTGATAATAAGCCTTAAAGAATTTTAAAACAATTCTTTGGTAGACATTTAATTTTACTATTTATTAAAGATGAAAGGAATTTTGCACAAAGTGTGTGTTGGTATAAAGAACTTTTGGCTGAATAGTGGGGTATATGGGAGGATTATGAGTAGGGAAAGAGAAGGGGGACGTTGTAATTCAATCACAATGTCAAAAATAAAAGAGGTAATAAAAATGAAAGGGAAGGAAGTATTAGTTACTTTCTTAGGGGTTTTGTTTTGTTTTGAGAGATGGTTTCTGTATATCTCTGGCTGTCCTGGAACTCACTCCAGGCTTGCCTCAAAGTCACATAAATCCACCTGCCTCTGCCTCTTGAGTGCTGGGAGTAAAGCTGTGCCCTACCACACCGGCACTTTCTTCTAATTTAGTTTTTATTTATTATGGTGTGTGAAAAGGGGCATCCACGTTACGGTACACATGTGGAAGTCAGAGATAACTGGATGGAACTTGAACAGAGGCATCCACGTTACGGTACACATGTGGAAGTCAGAGATAACTGGATGGAACTGCTTCTCCTTTTACCTTTCCACGGGCTCCAGAGATCAAACTCAGGTCTCCGGCTCGCAAAGCGAGCACTTTACCCACTGAACCCATCTCCCCAGCCTCTGCCACTTTTCTAAAGCAATGTAAGGAAGGCTTTATTCTGAGTCACAATTTGAGGGTATAGTGTGTCATCGTGGGAGAGGCATGACAGTCATAGCAGCTCCAGCTGTGGAAACAAAAACACAAGATCAACTGCCAGGCAAGAAGAAAAGAGAGATGGATGTTGATGCTCAGATGGCTTTCTTTTTTCAACCCTTTCACTCCATCTAGGATCAGAGTCCATGGGGTAGTGCCTCCCCCATTCATGGTGGGCCTTCTCTCCTCAGGTAAGCTGCTCTGGAAATACCTCACAGACATCTGCTCAGGAGAGTGTCTCCTAGGTGGGCTGACCGTGAACAAGAGCCATCACAAGGAAGACCATGGAAGGCTATGGAAGCAACTGTCAAAGCTTTGGATTTTACTAAATGCAAGTTGGAAAGTCTTCCAAAATGTTATCTCAGTGAGCTCGCAATACAAGTCTCATTCTAGCTACTGGCTAGAGACCAAATAATTTCTACACATTTTCAGGTGAAAACTGATAGAAGCCCAAGTTTAAATGATAGGATGGAAGGAAAGAGAAATGACTGAATATAGTTATATTTTAAAGATAGAGCTATTGGATTGTTCAAATAGTTGAACATGGGACATTCGAAAAATAGAGAAATGAAGGGTTACTCCAGGATCTTGTCCTAAGCAACTGGGAACTAACATTTACTGATATATAGACACGTGAGAAAAAAAGATTGCAGGTAGTAGTGATAAAAATAATTCAAACTCACATTGTCTAATTGTGTTTACGCCCAAGAGCTGGATATGATTCTGGATTTCGAGAGTTGAAATGCAAAAAAGAAGACCAAAGATTGTGGCCGGAGGCATGTTGTAGGTGACAAATGAGGGGGAACCAGTCAGGAAGAGTCATCAAGTGGATGGAAACCAAAAGATGGTGTCCCAGAACCAAGCAGAGCAGTTGCGATAACTGTGCCAATTCTGCAGCATTTATCAAAAGGTAAACTGAGCCTACGTTCTCATTTAGCAATTCTATTCTAAGTCATTTTCTCTTCAGAAATAAATATATATTTACACATACAAGTGGATGGTAGAGGTGTTTACGGATGTATCATTTGAAACAATAAATGAAAGGTTCGATAGAGAAATGCTTAAATTATTAAGCATTAAATATGATCTAAGCAAGGGAGTCAAATGTGACCAATACTTGAATAATTTCACAGAACGAGTGATTCCAACTACATAAGGAAACATTTTTACAAGTATTAGTACTAGAGCAGAGAGCCCACACACTCCAAAGCAGACTCTCGGAAACGCAAATGCGGAGAGCTGCTGTATGTATGCTTCTCAGTTACACTTGGCCTTCATAGCCCTTCTCTCACAGACAGACTCTAAGGAATACACAAGTCACCATGCGAAAAAACAAAACAGTGTGAAAGATATCTGGGACATAGCAATCCATCCGATAAACACTAGCCACTCATGTCTTATCAGTGTTTGTCGTCTATAACAACAGTTGGTGCACAGAGGAAGGGACTTTGACATTCACTTGTAACACTGCTTATCTCTGTAAAGCTTGGGCTTGGGGCCTGGTAGGCACCGTGAAGAAATGCCTAAGTGTCTTGAAATCTTGGGCTGTACCGTGGGGCTGACAGTGAAGCTCAGTGGCAGAGTTTGTGTTTGGCCAGCAGCCAATCCCTAGAACAATGACAACAGAAAGACATTTTACTGTATTTTCTTCTTTAGTAGTAGAGGTTAAATTCAGACCTCATGCTTGCTAATCAAGTGTTCTATCACTGAGTTATACCCCCAACTTATCATACACTATGTCATTCCATTCTTAATAATACACTAATGCAAATTTCTTATAAAAGGTAAGTGCTTCATTGTACACTTTTAAAATTAAGGCATGAAAAAGAGTAGTAAAATTTATGAACCTCAATAGCTATCCCTGATAATTTTTATTTAACTCTCTGTGATTCCATCACCACCATAAAGACCAAAGAATTGGGGTAATATGAAGCAGGAAATATGCTTTTTAGAAATTTCTACAAAAAGAAAAATACCATCAGACAATATGGCAATAAAAACAAAAGAGCTGAACAAATAAAATAGAGAGACGAGAACTAAATTGAGCCCAGATTTGTAGTCTCTGATTCTAACAGACGAGGCAAATCAAACCTCTGTGTGCCACACTTCCACATTCCCGGTGATGTGACACCATGCATTGCTATCAGCTGCACCTTATATCCACCAAATAGTTTCCCTCATTGGCCCGACTTGCCTAAACGAACACAGAACTGTCTTCTCTCTCTTTTCTCTTCGCAGACTTTTGGCTACATTTCTGCTCCTACTGCCTGGTCCGGGCAGGCCCAGCCCTGCCTGGTGTGGGCAGAGATAGAATTCCAAGCAGCAGCATGTTGCATGAGCGCCAAAGTTTAGCCAGAATACAGCTAAGATTCCTTCCATCCAGCGATGCCAACAGGTAGAACAGTAGAAACAATGGGACATACAACCACAAGGCTTCTGACTGACCGAATCCTGCCAGAGAAACAAGAAGCATCTGTGGGTCACACATGCTAGAGTATGCTGTGAGCAGCCTCAATTTAGCCCTTTCTGCTCAACTCAAACCTCCTTGTGCCACCTCTTTGTCTCCAATACAAACCCTTTGCCAGCCCCTCCGAGACCCTCCCAAGGTGGGGCTCACTATTCCATGTATGGCCCTGTCTCTAATTACTATTTACTGCATTTGCATGTGTGCTTTTTTCTCATTATAATGTCATTAGCATGCGAAGGAGCCCCGTTGCCAGGGCAACCAGGAGTGGTGAATGCACAGCACAGCCTTTAATGAAAACTTAACCCTACTTTGTTTAATTCCCAGTGTGTTATGGCTCACTCACTTTTGTGGTCATAAGAATGGAAATACCCTACGGTCGTGCCCCACCCCTTATTTGGTTATGTGCTATTTGTAACCTATGTGTGTCCTCCCAAATACACTACCACACACCATTTTCATAACTAACCTTGATAATGTCCCTCCCCACTTATCAACACTGCTCCCTCAACACAGGGATTTAAATACCTGCAACCGACTCCATTTTCTATACACTAAACAGGCCTCTAACTCTGGTGATTTCCAGAGCTGTTGCTCAGCTGATTACCCGCTCCCGAAAGCATTCTAACCAGCTTGGGCCTGGGAGTACACTCACGCTGTAAAGCGCCATGCTCATCAGAAAGCACTCTTCAAGAGGAGCTTTGGATGTGACCTTTTCAGCCTCAAAGTGTCTGCCTATCAAAACCTTGTATAATAATAACAAGGGCTTGTCAAGTGAGCAGACAAGGATTAAACAAGTCATAACATGCAAAATGAGATAATACTTAGCACACATAAAAATAAAACCCTAGATTTAGGCTTAAGAATCCAATTAAACAAACACTGGAGCTCCTTAGCAGGCAAGCCACACGAGCAGGAAGAAAAGTACGCCAGGCTGCCTTGCAGGAGAGTTTTGTAATAACTACTCCATTGGTAGCTATTATACTCACTGGACAAGATGAGAACAGCAAGAAAAACAGTAACAGAAAAACACTTTAATAAGGGAAAGTTAACCATGAATTAGCAGCTAGTGATCATCCCCAATGTCATTCCTCTCTAGTTAGCATTCTTTTCAATAGGAGAGAAGATAGTCCTATGACCAATAATCAGAAAGGTCAGAGAGTATGGCACCCATAGGAGCTAAAGGATGATGGGAATTGAGCTCTGGCTTGTGATTCAGCTGACCTGGGAGTAGGGGTGGGGACATCTGCAGGAATACCTTTGTCCAGTAAACGTACTTGACTACGGGAACTACTCTTTGCCTTATCTAAGAGATAGGCAGTCACTACATGAAACCACCTCGTCCAACTAGGGAATCAAACTTCTTAACTTCAGCTTACATTTTTATTTCAATTATCATATGAGAGTATAGCAACCATATTCTAAAGTACAGCTACACGGAGAACGGGCAACTACAGAGTAAACATGACAACACTAGAAGATTAGACAATATTCTCCAGCTTTCCTACAAACAAACAATAGAGGGAGACCCAGAGATATCTGTGCCACAGCCTTAGAGAAGGCCCAGGGTGCAGCATCCACTGTAAGCCACGCTGTCCACACAAGTCCCAGGGCAAAGTAACCCTCTGTCTTAAGACCAGAGGTGCAAGTTCAGCAAATTGGTGATTGGTGTCCTCACAGATTTGAGAAACAGATCAGCAGAGGGTTCAACACTCAAACTCTAAGGACTCTACCTGAGTTCACACCCTCGTCCCACCACTAAACATGTGAGCTCAGCTTTCTCATCTGCAAAATGACACTAGTAATGGCTACTATCACCTAACCAGTGTCGTGACAAAGCATGTTCACATGTGCAAAATGCCAAGCACAGACCCTGAAATAATCACCAGTAAAAGGGGTTTTCCCAAAGGGCGGGTTTCAAGAGTTCATTTATTTGGGTCAGTCTATACCAGTAAGTTAGAAATAGCTAGAACAATCTATTTCTCTTCCAGGCCTTTAGGTCATCTACATTCTCCAGAGGCCACCTGAAGAGCTACTTACCTAGTCCCAGTCAGGCTAGGTCGTCATCCTCCAGACCCTGACCCATTCCTCCTGACGCTGTCCTCTGTACCACTAACATACAAGACAGAGGAGAGCTCAATCCTATCATACCAGCCAGCCCAATCTCTTACTTCCTTAAGCCTTATTTTTTCCCACTCGTGGCTCGTTCAAGTAGTTTTAATCTTTTTTTTTGTAAGCCCATAAATTAATGGGTTTCATTCTACATTTTTGCTTTTCGCTGCCGGTCCTGACTCTTTGCTGTAGGATTGTGGGAGATGGCATCCATTTCTTCCCCAGGCCCACACACTGACTTGAGAGAGAGGAATACCACTCTCTCCAAATGATGGAAAAGTCTTTGTCATCACTATCCCTCCCAACCTACTCCCATTTCTGTTTAGGAAAGGGCAGGCTTCCCATGGATATCAACAAAACATGGCATATCAAGTTGCAGTAAAACTAAACACCTCCCCATGTATTAAGGCTGAGCAAGGGGACCCTATATGAGTTGGGTCCCAAAAGCCTGTAAAGGAGTCAGAGACAGCCTGTGTTCACATTGTTAGAAGTCCCACAAGAAGACCAAACACAATGGTAACATATATGCAGAGCACCTAGGTCAGTCCCATGCAGGCTCCTTGGTTGCCAGTTCAGTCTCTGTGAACCCCTGTGAGCTGAGGTTAGTTGATTCTGAGGGTTTTCCTGTGGTGTCCTTGACCCCTCTGTCTCTTACAATCCTTTCTTCCCCAAGCTCTGCTAATGTCTGACTGTGGATCTGCATCTGTTTCCATCAGTTCATGCACGGACCCTCTCTGATGACAACTAAGCTATGCACCAGCCTGATCACAGGAGATGGCCAGTTCAGGGTACTTATCCGTTATTCCTAGGAGTCTCAGCTAGGGTCATCTTTGTATTCTTGGGAGATTCCCTTCCACCATGTTTCTACTTGACTCTGAAATGCACCTCCTTTCCAGTAGTCTCTTCAAGTACTCTTCCCTTTTGTCCCCCCAACCTGACTGCTCATATTCCCATCCCCACCTGCCCTCAGTCCACTAACAAAATCTCTTGTATTTTCCCTTCCCAAGGAGATCCATGTGTCCCCCTTCCTTGTTACCTAGTCTCTCTGGGTCTGTGGACTGCAGCAGAGTTATACTTTATTTGACAGCTAATATCTACTTATGAGTTAGCACATACCATGTTTGTATTTCTGGGTCTGGTTACCTCACTCAGGATGATTTTTTTCTAGTTACATCCATTTGTCTTCAAATTTCTATTGCATAAATATACCATATTTTCTTTATCCATTCCTCAGTTGAGGGATAGCTAGGTTGTTTCCAGGTTCTGGCTATTACAAATAAAGCTGTTATGAACATAGTTGAGCAAGTACAGACCTTGAGAGAACAATACTCAACTTCATATAGAAAAACAAAAAACCCAGGATACCTGCAACAGTCCTGTACATGAAAGAATTTCCAGAGGCACCACCATTCCTGATCTTGAGCTGTACTGCAGACTTACAGTATTAAAAACTGCATGGTACTATCATAAAAACAGACAGGTCAATCAATGAAATTTAAACAGAAACCCAAATGTAAATCTACACACCTATGAACACTTAATTTTTGATGAAGAATCCAATAATATACAATGGAAAAAGAAAGAAAATATATATCTTCAACATATGGTGCTGGTCTAACTGGATGTTGGTATACAGAAGAATGCAAATAGATTCAAACCTATCACCCTCTACAAAACTCAAGTCCAAGTGGATCAAAGACCTCAAAATAAACCCAGATACACTAACCTTGATAGAAGAGAAAGTAGGAAATAACCTCAAATACATTGGCACATGAGACAACACTCTGAACAGAACAATAGCACAAGCACTAAGACTGACAATTAATAAATGGGACCTCATGAATTGAAACTGTAAAGCAAAGGATACCATCAATAGGATAAAATGGCAACTTACTGAATGGGAAAAGAGCTTGATCAAACCTACATCCAACAGAGGGCTGATTTCCAAAATATATAAAGAACTCAAGAAACTAGATATCAATAAACCAAATAATCTAATTTAAAAATGGGTAGAGATCTAAACAGAATTCTCAACAGAAGTATCTCAAATGGCCAAAAAAAAAAAAAACACTTAAGGAGATACTCAACATTGATAGCCATCAGGGAAATACAAATCAAAATGACTTTGAGTTTCCATCTTTCACCTGTCAGAATGGCCAAGATTGAAAACACAAGCGACAGCTCATGCTGCAGAGAATGTGGAGTGAGGGGAACACTCCTCCACTGCTGGTGGGGTGCCCAAAGGGTGCTCAATCATACCACAGGGACAGTTGTTCATAAGCTTTTGAGGAAGCTCCCCTAACTGTTACATGGAACTGCATGGCTGCATCTGGTCCTTTCCTTTACATGTGGATGTGTGTGAAAGCAGCTTCGGATGCTCCGGGGAGCTCCACTTGGATACACAAGAGCCTGGATTTCACAGACAAACTACTAGACAGCTGCTTCTCTGTGAATAAAACATGTGCTCTCCCTCAGTGTTCTCACCACTTCTGGTGTAAAGCCACCACACCTTCCTGCCACTTCAGTGACCCCATCAGAACAGAAGGTTTCTGTACCTTACTTCTTCCATGAGCTGACCACCTCAGTATCTCATACACCGATTTTTTGTACCTCTTTACAGAGTACTGATATCATTCCCAGCATTCCCTGAAGGAATCCTAACTTACACTGTTTAGATATTTCTAAGGTATGTATCTATCTAAAGTGAAAAACTGTTCCATCTAACATTGCCTTTATGTCTCCTGACATATTATCAATATGTTTATTAACATTGTTTGATAGTGCATCCTTCTCAATTTCCTTTGCTGTACTTGCCTTTAACAATATCCTTAAGAGAGATGAAATTGGGATTTCTTCTGCTGCTTTGTTGTGGTTCTTATTTTCAAGGCAGGTGTAGCCCTGGCTGTCCTCGCACTCACTCTGTAGCCCAGGCTGGCCTCAAACTCAGAGATCCACTTGCCTCTGCCTCCTGAGCACAGGGACAAAGGCATGTGCCACAGAGCCCAACAAAATTAGATTTTCTATTTGTTTGAGAGAGACTGGATTCAGCCTTCAGTGATGGATTCACAATGTGATTACTTAGTTTAGCCTAACATGGCTAGAACCAACCTCAAGAAGGGGGCTGGTCTGTTGTAGTTCTGGTTTTGGTGTCTTTTGGACTACTGAAATGTTGAAATGATCTCCTGGCGAGTTTCAGTGGTAATGCGGCAGAGCTGCATGAGGCTGTGTCCTAGGTAATTCTGCACTGCCTGTGGCCGAAGGACAGGCTCATGGTGAACACAGCACCTGGGTTGGAGGTGATGTCATCTTACTAACTAGAAGCCCTGGAGCTCTAGATACTGCAGTCACCTTTGTGAACGGATGGCTTCCTAGCTTTGATGAAAATTATCTAACAACACTGAGAAGTACAGAATGCATAGCAATTAACCATTTTGTTTTACTTTTTATTTTCAGATATGAAATCACTATGCAGCTCAAGCTGGTATTGAACTTGCCTCGGGTTTTCACATACTGGAGTAAACTACCACACCCAGCTCAGGAATTAAAAGATATTCAAAACACAGAAAACTAATGAGAACTGTGGGAACTCTGTGGGCTCCCCAAGCCCGTACAGAGGCTTGAACCAGAGCCTGACACTAGGCAAGTATTCTACCCCTAGCCTGACTTTTGTAACTACTTAAAATGGATTTACAGAATTAAATGTTTTAAAAACAAATCTCAGGAAGATTCAAATAATGATTGGGTTTCAAGAGTTAAAATTTGCAATCCTCACAATCTACAAACAGTCAGTGCTCAATTCAATCAGTCCTGAACTGAAAACAGAAGGAAATACTGAGCACTCACCAGACATGGGCAGACTTTTTTCATGTCACTATTCCATAAACAACATGGCATGAAAATTATAATATTCATGCTGTCTCAGGTATTAAAAGTGGTCTAGAGATGACCTAAACAAATGGAAAACACATGGACTATATGCAAATACTCCACCATTTACATGAAGGACTAGGATGGTAGATCTTGGAACCCATGGGGGTCCTGAAATCCCATCTCCACAGGTATCAGGGGTTAGTCAGACAACGGTTTCTCTACATTTTCAGTTACACATCATCTAGTACAGTCTGAAAATGACAGAACTGGAAAATTCCTCAAGCATTCGTTAAGTAGTGAACAGCAGAGTTTTTCTGAACAAGACCGCAGAGCAGGTTTTCATTCTAAGCTGTTGGGGTACGAACTGAGCCGCCGGGAGAAAGGGACACAGAAGTCCTCAGAGTCATAAACACAGTATTCCTTAGTTGTAATCACCTAAAGATTATTGTTCTAACAGCTGCACACATCTGTAAAGATACAGCCAGGACCAAGTTGCTTAAAGAGGCCAAATAGTTAGGTTTTGCTAAATAATGCACCATACTAAGTTCAGTGACTCAAAACAATTCCATTGCTTCCTAGAAGTCTACAAATTGATCAGGGTGCTAACAGGGAGCAGGCTCAGTTAATGTCCATAGTGATTGTTTAACACATATGCAATCAACCAAGAGTAGCTGGGGCTGGCTGGTCTGGGGTGGCCCCAGTGGGGCTGGTATGGCCTGCTCCCATCTTCAGACTAGCAACGTGAACTGGGCTCATGACAGAGTAAAGGATCTAAAGAGAGGATGTATTATAAATGCAAGTTCATTTTAGAATTCTGATCAAGCTTTGCATGAGGGCCAAGATGAGACAGTTAAGAAGACAATGCCAAAGGACCTGGGACCCCACCTTTTGAAGAAGTGTGAGAAAATAGCATCATGCACATATGAGAAGGCTAGGCTGACAAAAGCGCCAGCTGCACCGCCTGAGTTCAACTTCTGAGACCCAAATAACGAAAGAAGGGAACAGACTCCAAGAGTTGGCCGTTGTTCTCTACACATTTGTGCTGCCAGACAGGTGCAGTACAGAGGTGTGCGTGCACACACACACACACACACACACACACACACACAGTGATAAATAAGTACATATATTTTAATTGGTGTCATAACACTTACCAGGTGGGAAGGGAGATTCCGCACAGGAAAGTCTAATAACAGGGCGTTGTTTGTGATCAAATAATAGAGAGCCTTCACATACATAAAATTAAAACTTAATAGAAGTTGGGGTTTGATTTTTGGTTTTGTTTTGCTTTTTCTTTAGCATCTCATTAGATATCCTAGGCTGGCCTCTAATTCATGATTCTCCTGCCTCAGCCTCCTATAATAACATATGTAATAGAAGGCTTTTATTGTTTTTATTGTTGTTGTTGTTAATTCTTGTTTTTAAATTCAGAGGTACAATGAGTTTGAATATATACATATATAACCTATCTAATGATTCAACAGGCAATACCTATATGGTACTCAGAGAAAGCTATGAATATAAAATCTATGGCATGTGAAGCTGAATACCAAAAGAAGCAGGAAAGAGGCTGAAGTGGAACTCGATGCCAGAACGAAGGCTTGCCTACCAGGAATGTCGATTTTGATCCAGTATCACCAAAAAAGGTTCTCAAAAGAACCAAGGAAAGTTGCAAATGGCTGCCTCTAGATCAACTGACCAGAGCGTGGGAAGAGGTGAGAGAGCCCTCAATATGTCACACATGGTGGTGCATAGCTACTTTTAAAATTAACTGCTACATTAATTTAAATGCAATGACTGATAATCTTTTTGAGACAAAAGTAACATTAAATAAGCTATTATTAGCTACCTATGAGCTCCCACTTAATTTAAATCACCATAGTATTCTAAGCTAGTCATTATTATTTCTACCTTATTATATTCTTGTGTGTGTGTACATGCACACACAAGCTTCTATGTTACCATGGCATATGTGTTGGCCAGAGACCAACATGAAATACTCAATTCTTTCTTTTAAGTATATGGGTCCTGGGGATAAAACTCAGGTTATCAGCCTGGGTGGCAGGCACCTTTGCACACTGAGCCATCTCATCCGTGTAGACCTAGATAACTGAAATGGTCTGCTTAGAGTTTCATAGTCTCCATGTTTAGGGCAGGATCAAGGTTAGAACCAAGTTATGTCTGGTTCTAAAAACTGTAGCTGGGGTGGTGGGATGGTTCAGTGGATAAGGGTGTTTGCCATGCCAGCCCAGTAACTGAGTTTGATCCCCAGAACCATGTAAAGATAGAGGGAGAGAATAGATGCCATAGAGTTACCTCTGACCTCCACACGCCTGGCATGGGATGCACTCATATACACTCGTCATGCACACTCACATAATAACAAATTTATATTAAAAAACCAACCTAAGACCATCCAACACCTAACTTACAATAGTTGAATATTCATCAGCTGAGTTGGGGCTCAAGTTTAATCAGCCATACACACTATAATATAACCAACAAATGATAGGAATCCATTCTTCCTCCAGCAGAAATAAACCTATTTATCAGCATCTCATCTTGAAATGGAAAAAGCAACAATTAGGACAATTCTTCCAGTGAGAATGATGGATATGAAGCATGACTAAACACCCTATACTGTAAGCATTCCATTAGATTTTGGATATTAGATTGCACTAGCACATGTGTTTGGATATTTAGAGGTATACGTGTAGTGCATGCAATGAAAGAGTTACAATTAGGAATGTGACAAAGAAGAAATTATTTACTTTCAGGAATTTTCCAAGTTACCAACATCCAGCAATATTATCTTACTTAAAGTGTTAAATCTGATTTAAAAAAAAAAACTTCATATACTAATTGCCTCAGTAGATGCTGTAGATATTTGTTGCAAAATGTCACTGAAAAGATGGATTAAATATATTAGTTTAGTACACATAGTGATTTAAAGATCAGAATACATTAAATAAACTGTGTAAGAAATTATAAATAGACTAAAATGGGTAAAATTATCCTTAAATCGCTAGACAAGCCTTTCTGTTAATGTTACATTAATGAGTTCTGCACAGAGCCTGTGCGGAATGAAACCCTTTCATCAGACGCTGCACATATGCCTTTGCTGCTTGTTTTTCTTCAAAGTAAAACTTAATGAAACAGCTAATAAAACTCAATTTTCCTCCTGATTCCTGAAAGGAACAAGCCCTTGAAGCGCACTCACTGTGTGTTCTTTTGCACTGGCTTTTGCTACTTTTCAGCATGTAAATTTTCCAGTAATGGAAAACAGTCAAAGTCTTAAACCTTTTCTTCCCACTCTTGTAAACCATCTTTATTTCTTCTTCGTCAAGCGACTGCACAATGGAGACATACTTTGCACACCTACTGAGAACTTTGGTGTTGGGTCGTCAGGTTCACCCCCTGCTGGCTTCACAAGGATGTAGATAGAGTGTGTGTATTTAAAAGGATCTTCATTATGTAAAAAACCAACATAAGAAGAAAAAAAAACCAACATAAGAATAGGGGCTTTAACTGGGTTTTAAAAATGAGAAAGGCATATATGAGACTCCTGATTATTCTTAAAACAAAACCAAACACCTGAACGTGTGATAGCCTGGGAAATAGTGTATGGGGAAGGGTCAGCTTCCACGACGTCCACGCAGATGGCAGATGTGTGTGAACCCCAGCCAGCTCCCTCGCTGGCCAAAACACACAGGCTCTTCCAGCTCCTTCCTGGAGAAGGTGTGACTCGTAACACAGTGGAGTAGACAAGCAGGCTGGGATGAGAGGTTATATCTGGGGTAAGGGTGTGTGCAAGGGACCAAAATTAAAAATCAGTGCCTAGAAAGTTTTAAGCAAGATGACATAGTAATTTTATGTCTGTCAAATCTAATAAAAAAAAATCGGGGCTTATATTTTGTTTTGGACATTTTAAATTCATTTTTTCTAGTAATTCATTTTTAGCATTTTTTTTTTTTACAAAAGTATGTCTATGACAGATTGGAAATAAAAATCTTGATCTTTCATCACAGATGGTTTGAAAAGCATTCAGTTGAGGATAAGATTTGCAAATGCTGTTTACCTCCTTTTGCCCCAAAATATAACACTGGGTACCAAGCTTTGGATAAAGACCATCATTTAGAATCCTCCCATTGACACCCTAAGAAAACAGCCTGAGGACACAGAATGTTTAGGGAGCTAAAGGTCGGACAGTGGAACCTGAGATGTAGACACCCTGTGCTTTCTGCTAAGGATAAGTCCATGTGTCCTCCTGTCCACAGGATGGAAGCTGGTGCTGACAAAATTTATGAAAATTGGAAGTCTAAACAGCATCTGTGTGATGGAAGTTGGCTATTGTCAAGGCAAGATTTCAAGTGGGTAGGATTTTGGGGGAAAAGAAAGGAAAGAATAGAGAAGATTGTTATTTACTCTGTGGTACTTTTATGGGCAATGGGAAGCAGAAACTGTGAGTGACCACAGGACATTTTGTAGCCTCTGAGAGCAAATGTGAGGAAGAAATGGAAACTCATCAATGGCAGGTTTCATCTGCTTCTCAGTTTTGCATAGGAAATCTTGGTGCTCCTAAAAAAAAATCACAAGGCATGCATCTTTGGTATGTATTTTATTCATTGCTGATACCCAGACAAGCAATCAGAATATAAAGCTGAGATTAATGTGTTTTACAACCTTGGGTCATAAAAACACTCATAAGCCATAGAAACAGAGGTTTGGAGTTAGAAGGTCATATAATCCACCTTGTTCCAGACACTGCTTCTAGTAAGACTGCTTATGATGCATTTTGTAGCTACTCTTTGGTTTTTGCCTAAGAGGGTGGGGTAAGCTGTCCTTGGGGACAATGTTAAAGAAGCAGCAGTGCCAAGCCCTGGCTGAGCCAGGATGAGATGTGCCCAGACAACTGTCAAAGAACATACTGATCATGGGAGGGATGCATACCCGGTGGGGATAAGCCAAGGCTTAGACACAGCTTCCTAACTGCTGCATTGTTACATGAACATGCAGTAAGTACATTCAGGATACTAATGGCCAGACTAGAGAGCTGGCTCAGTGGTTAAAAGCACTAGCTGCTCTTCCAGAGGACCTCAGTTCAGTTCCCAGCACCCACATCAGGTGGCTCACAACAGCTTGTCACTCCAGCTGCAGGGGAGCTCTGATCTCTTCCGGCACCTGCACTCAGGGGCCTCTCTCTCTCTCTCTCTCTCTCTCTCTCTCTCTCTCTCTCTCTCTCTCTCTCTCTCTCTCTCTCTCTCTCTCTCTCTCTCTCTCACACACACACACACACACACACTTAATTTCAAAAAGAAATCTTTTAAAAAAAAGATAATGTTAAAAAAAAGATATTAATGGTCAGAAATCATTAACAGAAGTTTCTAGTTGAGACACTGAATCACCACTTCAAAGACTTCTTGCATAAACTCTCCGAATCTATTCATTATTTTGGAGCAAGAAGCTTTATGTGACCACTTGTGTCCGGCGTCTGAGTCACCCTAGTAGATCTAATTAACTATGTAGTACTGATAAACTTCCCTTTATTCCTATATTATTCCCTGGCTGGCACAGAACACGGAACAGCCTCACCTCGGAATGCAGCTGTCCTCTTCCTACTGCCCAGCATCTACCCTTCTAGTGCTGGGACTTAAGAAATGCATTACTACACATAAGTTCACCAGAAATGCTTCTTTATTTTTTGTTTTATTTTTCACTTTTGAGACAAGGTACATTCTACATAGTACAGGCCGAACTGAAACTCTGGATCCTTCTGTCTTAGTCTCCTGAGTGTTAGGATTACAGGTTACGTATCACTATGTGCGACTGATACTTGCATTTTTTAAAAAGATGATATGATATGCCTAACATTAACACTATTTCAAGTATTTAAAAAAATTAAATTATGACAGGAAAAATTATGACAAAAATAGCATTTTCAGCATGTACTGTTCAGTGTATTAAGTACAATCACACTGTCTTGTAAATATACCACTGTCTTTCTCCAAAACACTTGAATCTTCCCCAAGGAAGTGCCTGCCACCCATGAAACAGCTACTTCCTATTCCATCCCCTCCAGTCCCCAGAAACCATGTTACGTTCTGTCTGAAGGAAACGAACTATCTTAGTAATTCTTATGAGAAAAGGCCATAAAGTATTTGCTCTCCATGTCGGCTTATTTCACCTAGCAGAACATCCTCAAGAGGCATTACTGCTGTAACAATGCACTGCCTGCTGTCTTTACTGTCACTGCACGGGCATGATGTATGTGTAAACATGCAGGTGGGCACTTCATAGTGCCGGAGTTAGTTCCTTCCTTCCAGCGCACTGTAGAGGACTGTAACACAATGACATTTGTCTGCCAAACATGGAAAAGACACAATAGGAAGACTAGATTGTAGGAATTTCTTACCTTCAACATAATCTTATGGGATCACCATTGTATATATGTTGTCTGTGGTTGACCAAAATGGTATATAGCATGTGATTATATAAACATGGCGTTTGATTTACAATAGGGTTATACCCTGATAAGCTTACTGAATTTAACACCCTAATATGGCAGTGCAGTTAATACACCTAGCTCACTAACCATCACAGCCCAGTCCACATGCTTCCCCTTGTGACCTGTGGCTGAGGGGAACTGTGGCTCTGTCACTACCCAGCAAGAAAGTGTCAAATGACAGACTCAGTCTGGAAGAGATAAAAAATTTAAACTCACAGAGCATTTGTACTGAATGTATGTAGCTTTTTCACCACTGCAAGGCTGAAAAATGGTAAATCAATCAAACTACTATAATTCAGGGACCATTTGTATCCTTTTCCATATATATATATATATATATATATATATATATATATAGTGATTAAAATTGAATTTTTAAATTGGGCACAGCAGGAAATTAACAGAGATAACTAATAATAAAACAGAACTATAGTGGTATAGGTTATATGACTGCAGCCTTATACTAAACTCATCTTGTGTGAAGAGAGGCGGTTTTATGCCTACGTGATGAAATAAAGTGAGACGAGGTCACAGGACAGAACGAACCACTACCAAGGTGGCTACTGATTAACTATAAGACAGCAGCACATGTAGCCTGGGTGATGCCAGACCACACTTCTTTAACTGTGTCACATAATTGAATGTAGTTGGGGGGTGTGTGTGAAAAATTTGTACACAGAAAAAGGTTTCTGAATGTGTAATGAAAAAAGTATTAATATACAGCCCATCACTTAATGGCCTGCAGCTTTCCTGGCTGCACTCACCTGCGCGGCATCGAGCCCTTTTGCTGTAGCCATCGTCTGAACACAGTGTGCACTCTGTACTGCACATGGCAAGGACAGTGCCACACCATGCTGCCCGACCCCACCCCATACAAGGCTATGACCACTGTGAATTGCACGGTTTTCACTGGTCATGTCAAGTTTTCTGCTCTTCTAGAAAGAGTATAATGGTATAACAAAGACTTTCAGTATTTTCCCATTGTTCCCTCAGAATATATCAAATTAGTATATTTTGGAATAATATTTAAAAACGTCTGATTGAATTGCTGACTTGAGTTTTATTTTTTAAAAAACTGAAATTAATTTTAGGATGAGATCATGAAAGAATTTCCAATGATTTCTGAAGTGGTCCTAAGCATATACCTACCATTTTGTATGATATATTTATAGAAAGTAGAATTCTCAGCATGATGGTTATAAAACCAAAACACTAATCAACAACAAATCACTAAAGATGCCCTATATCGTACAGTATCAGATGTTAGGTGAAGATTTAATTATCCATGTAAAAATAAACAAGGACCTCCATCTCATTAATACACAAGTTTGATTTAGTCTTGACTAAAATTGCTGAGTGTGGTGGCACACACCTTTAAGCCCAGCTTGTGAGAAGCAGAGGCAGGTGGATCATCGTGAATTCCATGACAACCTGGTCTGCATAGCAAGTTCCAGTCCAGCCAGGGTTACATAGTGAAACAATGTCTCAAAGTAAATTGATAGATGATGATAGATGGATGATAACAGATGGCCAGATGATAGATAGAGAGCTAAATACATAAATGGAAATTTTACATAACAAAGACCTACATTAAAATAAATCCATTATTGTCCGGAATGTTCGATTTGTACACCTATTTTATATATCTTTGCTCTTAGGATCACCAAGAAGTCTTGGATAAAAAGGAGTCAGAGCACCCAGAAACCCTGTGCCAGACCAAGCAACAACTTCACCTGGACAAGATGAGGCGAGGTTTTAAAACACTACTCACAATGGTATGGCTGAACTTAGGAAGTGTTTTGTTTTGTTTTGTTTTGTTTTAGGAATGTTCCCATTTTCTATTTTTAGGCTGTACCTGACTATGGGTAAATAGAAAAAAGGTTTGCCCATGTCTGAGTTAGGCCTCTCTGTGGGTAACTGGGAAAGAGGTCTGCCCATGTCTGAGGTAGACCTCTCTGTGGGTAACTGGGGAAAGGAATCTGCCATGTCTGAGGTAGGCCTCTGGCTGCCACAAACTAGATGTCAAGACTCCTCCACACAGCAAATGCACAGCTGCTAGATCCTTCAGGGGTGACTGCAAGTTTCCTCAGAGGATCCTGCAAGGATATCAAGCCCCGGTCATCCCCATCTGATCTAGCAGTTCTCACCTCCTGCGAGGGTTCCTTAACTGGTTTCCTAGTTTTCCTGAACAGGACAAGAAAACAAAGTGGCCCAGACCATGTTACGCACATCCAAGAACCACTTCTCCTCAGCTTAGTCCCACCACTGCGCTCAGCTCAGCTCACTTCCATAAAAGCTGGAGTACAGCTCATCAAATCCCTAACAGAGCAAACTCCTGCAGGAAGCGATGAGAAGATCCTTACTCCCCACAATGTCAGCACTACTCGCCACAGCGGCACTGTGGAAATGGGACAGATTATGGAGCGGAGAGGACTTCTTCATTAAGAACGCCACACATCCGCCTACTGAGACCTGTGCTCATACATGGGCAGAGCTGGGGCCATGCTTTGGGCATGGTTTCTTGGAACGGTTTCTAGAGGCAGCTTTCTGCCTCTGATATCTAGGAGGTTATTCACAGCAGTCCGAATATAGAAAATGAGCTACTTAGGATACTTTTGTCTCAGCTTAGGGCCTTGATTCACTTCTGGAAGAAGATAAAAAGGTACCACTCAGAACACTGCCACATGGCTATTTTTAAATATAAAGTATGTATCATGTCCTGTCATGATACATACTATTATGGAAACATTCCTACAGAAAGACTAGGTTTTAAAAAAACTTTTTAAAAGAGATTATTTATCTCTTTAAGATAAATGATACACATTAACTTTTTATATTAATGTTGGGTGTTTTCATAAATTCTAACTCACCAATTAAAGGATAAAAAGGAACATTAGCATTCCTTTAATTTTTTTAAAAAGGTCAAATAAAATTCTTATTTAATAAAAATTCTCTTGAAAACCTTTGAAATTTCTAGGATGGCAACCTATAAACAGACTAATATGTTCAAATAAAAGATAAAATCATTCAAAAAGAAGGTACTTAATCATTTATTTAAACTAACACTTATTACAGACTGTCTTTCCAGACTGATATTCTGCTTGATTAGTGCATATGAGCAAAGAATGAAAAAATCTGGACTGAAGAGGGAAGGGAGCACACTCGGCAATAAACATAGGTAAAGATTGGAACAGACTACACAGTGAATAGGAACAAGGAAAAAAAGGCAGAAGAGACTGAATGTCTAGGTGTGAGGACGCCACATAAATGACAGGCAGCTCAACTGCTGAACAGTGTAGTTCATGGAGTCACATGTGATAACACAGTGCACACATCTCCTAGCACTGAAAAGTCTAGCACAGAAGAATTATTAACACAGATCAGTTTGAGCTACAATGGATTATATTGTGAGACCATATCTTTAAAAAAAAGAAAGGAAGGAAGGGAGGGAGAGAGGGAGGGAGGGAGGGAAGAAGGAAGGGAAGGGAAGGGAAGGGAAAGGAAGGAAGGAAGGAAGGAAGGAAGGAAGGAAGGAAGGAAGGAAGGAAGGAAGGAAGGAAGGAGAAAAGTGACATTAGAGCAACTAAATGAAAGGCCTGAGCAGAGTGGTCAGGTGTAAGAGTATTCTGGCTGGAAAACTCTGTCAATTCAGGGCCCCAAGATGGGTATAGTTTTTTGTTTTGTTTTGTTCTATTTTTGCTTTTTTGGTTTGGTTTGGTTTTTCAGGACAGGGTTTCTCTGTGTAGCTTTGAAGCCTGCCCTGGAACTCGCTCTGTAGACCAGGCTGGCCACAGAGGCAGCCTGCCTTTGCCTCCCAAGTGCTGGGATTAAAGGCGTGCACCACCACCACGACCCGGCAAAGAGATGTTTGTCTGGCATATTTGAGAAGCAGCAAGGAGGCCAATGTTCCTAGACAGTTATGATTTTAAAAAGGCATGCAAAGTGACTTCAGGGAATAAAAAAGGTGGGGAAGGGAAAAGATCACAGAATTCACAGGCCATCAGAACAGGTTGGTTTTAGTTTGAGTTATTATATTATGGAAAAAGAATACTATATAACCTTTAAAAGAATTACGCTGTAGCAACACAAGAGCAGAGAATGAAGATCATTCTGAAGAAAATCCTAGCAAGTGCTGATAGTAGTTTACACTAAGAAGGGAGGGAGAGAGAGGATCCAGAGAAGGCTGGTGGGGAGAGGATGAGAAATAGTCAGATTCTGAATATAACAGGCATTTCCTAGTGGATTGGACGTGAGATCTGAGAAACATAAAGATATTAAGTACAACTACAGTCGCCTGAATGAGAAAGATGGAGTTGGCATCTTCTGAAAGGCAGAATGTTTGGATGGTGATAAATGACTGAATTTGGGGGGAGAAGTACAAACAGTTCAATCTTGGACATGTTCACTTTGGGATCTAAGTAGAAACACTGAAACAGAAACATAAGGTGTAGGGACAAAGGAAACTGTCCTCTCGGAACACTGAAGATCGGCTAAAATGATCTCACAATATGAGAAGAGAAACTAAAGTGCAGGAAGGGGAAATCGCAGCATGTGTGTCCCACACAAGCCATCTGCAGAAGGCGAGAGTACAGGGGCTTGGACAGGGAATGACTTGGGTTGGGAAGGCCATGGAAGCTGTAGAAGAGAAGAGGGGAATGCACAGCTTGCCTTACTAAGTAGTTACGTCTCCCAGGTATCCTCTGCAGCTGTCTGGGAATTCCTGGGCTTCTCTGTCAGATTCTCTCTTCTCCGTTGATTAATAATTTCTGGTTAATAAGATTTCATACCAATTGCATGCTTTTTGGAAAAAGAGCTCTCCGATGATCCCCTTCCTGCACGTCAGTATGAGAAGGGGCAGCTGGTGTAGGGCTTGGAGGCAGAAAGGAAAGCACAAGTCCTTTAGTTCCATACTCTGGGGACTGGAGGACTGTTTTCTTCAGCTCATGAGACTGACACGCTGCCTGCTGCACTCAGAGGGCCACGGGAGGATTGTTTTTCAAGTTTCAGCACAAATACAAAGTTAGTCTACAAATCTGTAATTCAAGAGAGAACTCTGGGTAGTAGGGACATGTTTGGAGGTGACAGAATTTAAATGAGGAGGAGATCTCTAGGGTAATGAGAATAAGTCGAGGTCTGAACCTAGGAACTAATTTCACGAGATCGTGAATGAAAGAAAGACATAGCAGAGGAGACCAAAAAAGGAATGAAGTAATACAGGAGGTAACCACGAGACTGAGGAAAGAAAGACAAGGGAAAGAGGACCACGCTTGTCAAGGACCAAGATGCTAAACGAGCAAAGGTTTTACAAATGAATTTAACAGCCTAGAGTTCACGGTGGTACACAGTAATACTAACCTGTCTAGAGGTCACGGTAGTACACAGTAATACTAACCTGTCTAGAGGTCATGGTAGTATACAGTAATACTAACCTGTCTAGAGGTCATGGTGGTACACAGTAATACTAACCTGTCTAGAGGTCACGGTAGTA
>JAQHUG010000056.1:644086-659140 GCA_028555095.1 Dicrostonyx torquatus | reverse complement strand
AGGAAGGAAGGAAGGAAGGAAGGAAGGAAGGAAGGAAGGAAGGAAGGAAGGAAGGAAGGAAGGAAGGAAGGAAGGAAGGAAGGAAAAGAAGTGCTGCCAAGACAGAACTTGTTCTGGGCACAGTCGTACATGCCTATAATCTCAGCACTTTACAGGCAGGCAAGAAGACAGCAAGGACACAGTGAGGTCCGCACTAGACTGGACTCCGGAAGACCCAGCCCCAAACATAAAAGAGGTGTGGGGGTGGGGGTGGGGTGTCACAGTTGGCAGAGTGATTGCCTAGCCTGCACAAAGGGCTGAGTTCAATTCCCAGCACCACACACACACTGCGTATCACACCAGCCCGGAGGAAAGAGACCGGAGGACCAGTTCAAGGCGAGCCCCAGCTGCACAGGCAGCACAAGGCCTGAAAAAGTGAGAAAGGAGAAGATACAATCATCCCTAACACCATTTTCTTACATACCCTACCAGGTAGAACAAGATCTTTAATCCTATCCTAATCTGGCAGCATCCCATATTCAAATGAATCGAGCTGAAAACTGTTTCCACTAGATTCTTCCATTAAAATATAAACAGCAATCTTCTGCTTGCTTTTGCTCCTTGAGACAGGATCTGGCTGTATGTAGGGCAGGCTAGCTTCAAACTGGAGACGATTCTGCCTCCAGCTAGGGCACGCTAGGATGACAGTGGCCGTGACCAGCCAGCGAGCTCGGGTATGACATTTTTTCAAAACTGTGCTCTGGGAGACTTTAACTTCCTCATTACTGGAGTTTCTTTTTCGGCTAAAGGTTTTCATTTTGTGTCACTTTCTCGCATCAGTATCTGATGCTCTGGAAGCAATGGGGAGGAGTAATACCTGGGATCCTGAAATGGATCTGGGCACTGCAGAGTCTATGTCCTCTGACCCTAACAATCATAAATAGATACTTTTGCCACCACAACGGAGGCCACTATCAGATTATAAGGACTCAAAGTAAGCTTTTGGCAAAGAATGATTGAATTTAGAAAGAGCAAGCCGACCGACAAAGTGCACTCATAACGTGAAAAAATGAGTGCAAACGCTGAAGCAAAACTGATGGCTCCCGTGACCTACGACGGCGTCTGCAGCCCCAGCTCCTCTGAAGCTAGGATGAGCCCACCAGCACTTGGGAAACTCGAGACACGATTGCTCGGAGTTCGAGGCCTGCCTGGGCAGACCCTGTCTCAAAAACAAACCCACAATATTTTTTTTATTCTTACGTTTGGAAGCTATTTGCACCTTGTCAGAAGCATGGACCTGCAGAAATCAGGACTCCATTTTGATTAGGAAAGAACATGTGACCATCCGGGGTTTTACTACCAAACTTTTCATGATTACCACTACAACTGAAAGTATGTCTTCTATAAACCAGTGAATTATTCATCTCCGACCCCCGCTCCTTCCCAGTTTTACAGACTAGGGCGGGGAGGGGGGCGCGTGTTGGCTGCAAATCTGAAGGCCCTTCAGGTGGGCCTGCCAGTCACTCCACTTCCTTTGTTTCAAGGTCACGTGAGCAAGTTCCAAGCACTAGGTCGCCGGGCAGTCCGCGCCCGCCTCCCGGGCCTTTTGTTCGGGGCCGGCCGCACCGCCGCCCTTCTCCGGTCCCGGGAGGCGGGCGAGGGCTGCGGGCAACAGAGGCGGAGGCGCCGTGGCTAGGAGTACTCACCCCGCTCCCTCGCCTTGACCGGCAGCCGGCGGCGCGCAGGGGGCGGAGCGCGGCCGGGACCGCGGAGCGGCCGGGCGGGAGGAGGAGCCCCGCCCGCGCTGCAGTGAGCATGCGCAGTGGGGCCGCCCGGCGCCCGGGTGACGTCTGGGCGAGACCTTCCTGCAACCTGTGCACCGGTTGTCGTTCCCAGAACCTAACCCACTCGAGGTTGTCTGTCGGGCAGCGGCCGGTGAGGAAGTAGAGAAAGCAAGGATGCAGGCCGTTCGCATCCCCAAGAGCTTAGAGAGCCACGCCACCCTGGTCGCTGTCACCCATTTAAAACAAGACTGGAGCAAGAAGTTATGAATTCGAGTGCTGACAAACTGTACCATTTGTGGCACAAAAAGCAGAAGCTACCAGTCCAAAATGAAACGAGCAATGGCAGGGATAAGGGGAAAAGTCAGCGGATGTAGGAGTCTGTGGGATCACGGGAGGGAAAGAGCATTTGCGCCTTTAAACAAGAGAACATTTCTTACAAAAGAAAGTAAACAGAAAAAAATGAAAAGCACAGTCGGTTTTCAAATCTCAAGACCTAGGTTTTGGTCTTGAGCAGGTTGTGTAAGATTACCATGTTAAGTAGCTAATGAATCCCTGAGACCCTAGGTAATGTTTTTTTGCAATTTCCTTAGAGCCCATATTGTTTTGAAATAAGTTGATTTGTGCGTGTTCCTTTTGTTTGTTTCTTTGTTTTAAATGGACAGAATACAGATCAGTGATGTCCTATGGCAAGAGATGGGGGAAGGAGCTATCTTTAAAAGGGCACTTAGAATTTGGAAGGATGCTAGAGAACTCAGTTTTTGATCGCTATTTTGTTTGTCAAAAACAGTTAAATTTTGCCGTGTGCAAAATAGTTGTTGTTGGTGGGTTGTTGTTTTTTTGTTTTGTTTTGTTGTTTTTTGGAGGGGTTGTTTTTTGTTGTTGTTGTCGTCGTTGTTTGATTGGTTGGTTGGATTTTGTTTGGCTTTTCAAAAAAGGGCTTCTGTATAGTCCTGGCTGTCCTGGAATTTGCTATGTAGGCCAGGCTGCCTTTAAACTCAGAACTTCAATTAACATATTTGAGCAACTATTAACTGGTAGCCGCAATTTTTTGTTTTGTGATTTGCTTTTTGAGACAGGGTTTTTCTGGGTGGCCTTGGCTGCCCTGGAACTTGCTCTGTAGGTCGGGCTGGCCTCAAGCTCACAGAGATCTGCCTGCCTCTGCCTCCCGAGTGCCGAGATGAAAGGCATGGACCAGGTAGCCCCCAACTTACGTTATTAGTTTGTTTTGTTTTGTTTTGTTTTTTGAATGAGGATAGCCTAGAAGTGTAAATACTACTACAGCCACCTCTGAGTGTTAAGATTAAAAGTCTGGGACACATGGACCTGCTTCTATTTGATGTGTTCTCTCGTTCTGAAATATAAGAAGTTATACTTCTCACGTTTATAATCCCCCCATCCAGTGAAGCAATGGGTGGGGGCAGGAAGAGTTCAAGGCCAGTCTGGGCTACCGACCACGTTCTAGAGCAGCCAGGGCTACACAGATGCACTCAAAAGGTAAAATACAAAATAATCAGAAGCTTTCCCATGCAAAAGTAATAGTAACTAATTTACCATACTCGCAATTTCAGAATACTTTCCATGCATTATACTGTGTTCGCTCAAGCCTGGCTTCTGAAGCAGAGCCGGTTTCAAATGTCATGATTCCCCTACCAAAAACAGAGAAACAAGATGTAAGTATTCATGGAGAAGAATGATTCTAGCTTGCATGTTTGCACAGAGCAGGATAAAGTTCCAGAGAGCACAGGTTCTTCATGATAGCATCCCTAGGTTCAAGCAAGACTCCTTATTAGTATTTATTGAATAAAACAATGAAATGATCACAAAATAAGAGAAAAAACTCAAATTTATTTAACCCTTACCACAACTATTTGCTTTTGTTACCCCCTTATCTTTTTTTACCCTTCGCTTGCATGTGTGTCTGTGCGTTTGTGTGTGCGCGCATGTGTGTAGTTTCTTGAAACAATCTTGTTCCATGTGCTTGACTGACTCATTTCAAAGCTCAGCCTGGACTGAACTCATGACAATCCTTCTGCCTCAGCCTCTGAAATATTGATAGCATTGGCATGCGCCACCACACCTGTCTGGATAGACATATTTCACACAAGACCTCCTAAAATTTGAAATGCTCCCCTTTTTTTTCCCTTTAGGTTTTTTTTTCTGGTTTCCTGAGATATAAAATGAAAAAATAAAACTGGGGTTATACCCATGAGCTGTTACATTAGAAGTCAAGGATAGGGATGTACCGCACAGGTAAAACAGTTGACTGACCTGTGTAAGGCTCTAAATTCCGTTGCTCGAAACAGAGAGGTGTGGAGAAGGAGGAGGAGGAAGGAGGAAGGAAGAAGAAGAAAGGGAGGGAGGGAGGGAGAGAGGAAGAAGGAAGGAAGGGAGAGAGGGAGGGAGGGAGGAGAAAAGAAAACTGTCTTGAAGTAGCATGTGTGCAGTGGTTACCTCACTGTGTAACAAAAGAAAGCCTAGAGAGATGGGGAAAAGATCACTGGTTTCCACCTTGTCCGAAGAGGAAGAGTGAAAATATAGAGTACAGGAAACTTAGCAGAGTAGTGAGATTATAGTGTGATACTTTAATCCTGACTGCATGAAGTTATGCATGTAACAAAACCCATAAAACTAAACAACACAAAGAATAAACCCAAATGTAAATTACGGGCTTTTGTTATGATATGTCAAAATTGGTTCATCCATGTTGGTGGAATTCTGCCTGTGGTATGTGAAAATTCTGTGCTAACTGATCGCTTTTCCGTAAGCCACTTTTTTTCTCTACAAAAAGCAATGAAGTCTTTAATTAAGAAAATAATACTGTGAAAGAGGTGTGGCAGCACACACCTGATAATCACCGCATGGTGCGGGAGAATTGTCTGTATTCTGTCAATCATGTTTGAAATAAACGCTGATTAGCCAGGCAGGAAGTATAGGCGGGAAAACCAGACAGGAAGTAGAGGTGGCACAAGGAGAACAGGAGAATTTGGGAAGCAGGAAGCTTCCCTGGCATTCCTGTGCAGATCTCCAAGGAGGCAACGTGTAAGCTGCCCGGCTGAGAAAAGGTACAGGCCATGTGGCTGGCAATGGGTTAATATAAGTTATGGGAGCTGATAGGAAGACTGAGCTAATGGGCCAATCAGTGTATAACTTAAGGTAGATTCTCTGTGTGATTTTCTTTGGGGCTTGCCGGCTGCGGGGTACCGGATGGGACAGAAACCCCAACGTGCAGGCCCACATGTTACAACCGCACTCAGAAATCAACAAGTGTGGCTGCAAGTGTGACTCTAGTCTAGTCTGGCAGGGCACATGCCGGGCTCTCTGCTGTAACTGATAGAACCAGCCACGTGTCTATTGCGGTGAAGAGACACCATAACCATGCAACTCTTATACAGTAAATATTTACTTGGGTAGCAAACAGTTGAGAGGTTCCATCCATTATCATCATGGCAGGACATGGCAGCATGCGGACATGGTGCTGGAGAAGGAGCTGAGAGTGGAGAACAAGCTACATCTTGATCCAGCAGGCAACAGGAAGTAGTCTGAGATATCGGGCATGGCTTGAGTATATATGAGACCACCCTGGAAGCCTATCTCCACAGTGACCCACATCCTCCAAAAAAGGCTACACCTACTCCAACAAAGCCACACCCTCAACAGTACCATTCCTGGGAGCTAATGGGGCCAGCTGCATTCAGAGGAGTGGAGTTTGTGGTTTTGAGGCTCTTACTCTTTTGGTTGTTGTTACTGTCTTTTGTTGATGGACTTTTTGGCCTAAGGTGACTTAGGCCTCACTCACTACATAACCAGCCCACTGTGGCCAAAAATGTGAGCAATACTCCTGCCTCAGTCCCCAAAAGCTGACCTTACAGGTTGAGCCACTATATTTGGGTCAAGGATCTCATTTTTGACGGTCTAACTTTGAACCAGGATATCATATGCCAGGAAATTCCAATTTGAACAATTTATCAGAGTATTTAACATTGTCTAGATTTTATTTTGAGGGACATTTTTCTCGTTCAAGCATTTTGCAGATATTTTAGAACTATAAATTATCTTTCAAATTTGCCAGAGGAACGCGATGTCTGAAAAGTTCTTTCTAGCAATGGTCTGGTAATATCAGAGTGCTTATTTTTTTCATCTGAGATTGTTTGGAAGAGCCCTAGTTTACTTTTGAGGGGAAGTGAGTTGGGGATTATCTCATACTGTGACCCAGGCTGGCCTCCAAATCTCACTGATTCTTCTCTCTCATGAACTCTGCAAAGTGTAGGTTCGGTCGTGCTGTGCTATCAGGGCCCTGGTTAGAATCCCTAGGTAGCTGCTGCAAGGTGTCCTTCCTGAAGGGGTTTGCATTTCCCATCCAGGAGGAGATGGAGGAGAGTTCAGCGAGACAAGACTAGTTTGTACGTCCCAGGGCACATTGTTACGTTTAGAAGGACTTGTTGCTCATGTTCAATAATTATCTATTTTCTTTAATATTGTACACGATATTACCCTGAGTAGGAATTAATTGTGATTACAGGATTGAATTATGTATTGATACTGGTGTGATATAATGAAGTGTAGTAAGAGACATTCAGCCTGCAGTCCAAGAATCCTTTGTGTAGATTTAATTTGAAACAAATCAAGCATAAAACTGAGGCAATGCTTCCCTTTGAGCCATCTCAAAATAAATGACAGTGATAAGGCACTTGCTCCTTCCTGTCCAGCCTGGAGTCAAGACAGTGTGGAGAAAACTTCGTTCTCATCATATATTTGATGTGTAATTTGGGGCAATCACTGTATCTGAACATTGAGATGTATATTTCTATAAAATGAAAGCAGTGATTGTTGTAGGTTTGTTATGATGAAACACCATGACCAAAAGGAAACTGGAAGGGTTTTATTTGGCTTACACATCTACAATGTAGTCCATTATTGAAGGAAGTCGGCACAGGAACTCAAGCAGAGCAGAAAACTGTGGTGTAGGAGGGTTCTTCTGTATTTCTGTGCTTTCATTGGTTAATAAAGAAACTGCCTTGGCTTTTGATAGGGCAGGCCTTAGATAGGCGGGGAAAAGAGAACAGTATGCTGGGAAGAAGACTGGGTCAAGGAGAGAGTCACCATAAAGCCACCAGGTTCAGACATGCTGAATCTTCCCGGTAAGACCACTACTTCGTGGTGACTTACAGACTATTAAAAATGGGTTGAAATAAGGTGTAAGACTTAGCCAATAGAGGCTGGAACTAATGGCCAGGCAGTATTTTAATTAATACAATTTTCGTGTGGTTATTTCGGGCATAATCTAGCCATGCTGCAGCGGCCAGGAGACAGGTGCTGGGAACAAACAGCCACGCTCCTCTCAGATGCTGGGAACACAACCCATACCTATTACTACAAACCTGGAGACAGGAGCTGATGCAGAGGACGTCGAGGGATGCTGATCAACATGGCCTGCTCAACTTGCTTTCTTTTAGACCCCAGACCAGCAGCCCAGGAATGGCACTACCCACAATGAGCAGCATGCTCCTCCATCAATTTCTAATTAAGAAAATGCCTACAGTCAGATCTTGTGGAGACATCTTCTCAACCAAGGTTCCTTCTCAAATGACTCCTAATTGTGTCAAGTTGATGTAAAAAACCAGTTGGCACAGCAATAATTTCATCTTTGCAGGGTTATAGAGACCACAAAGTACATATTTTCAAATTTATGAATACTAGTGGTGGGACAACACAGTCAGGTCATTATTGTGTTTCCTCTCCTCCCTTTTCTATTTCCCTTCTCTTTTCTTCCTTTCCCTACCTCCATTCCCCCCTTCCCTCCCTTTCCCTTCCATCCCCTTCCTGTCTCCCCTCACCTCCCCTTCCCACAGTGACTCACTCTATATCCCAGACAGGCCTTGAACTTGAGATGAACACTGGCTGCCTGTAGATAGGGAGATGGTGGACCACCTTCCTTCTGCTGCATTTTGCTATTTTCGTCAAGAAGACACAGTATATTATCATCTATGTGATAATTTTATTATAAAATGAAGAATGCTGGCTATAATTTTATAAAGATTATAATTGATTCTGATTTTACATGGGCGCAAATAGTTTCAATCTTATTTAATTTTTATTTTAGGAAAGCTGATCTCTTACACTGCGAAGACCACACTGGGTCTGACAGTAACAGAAGAACCACCTGCCTGTAACTTTAGCCTCACCGAAAACATCTTCAGCACGAAAGGGATTTTTATCTGACTGTGAATTGTATTCTTTTGTTTTTCAAGGGGAAGGACAGTTCAGAGATAGAGGTCCACTTTCCTGGAAGGAAGGACAGCATTTAGTCCTGTAACTGATGGTCAAGGTAGGTATGTGACTAATGGTCACAGCAGCAATCACAGCACACAGAAGGCTAAGGCCAGAGATTATGGTAAGTTTGAGGCTAGTGCACTTCATGAATATCTGACCAACCAGGGCTACTTAGAAAGACTGTGTCTCAATAACAACCCCCAACCCAAACTTAAAGATTATGTGATAACCAGTGGACTATAACAATGAGACATCCCAAATGCAAGGTATCCTACTTGCTGCAACCAGGAATCGGCCATGGAGAATATTCCAGTTTGGTTCAGACGTCACCAAGTAGAGACACAGGCATAATGAATAATGACGATTGTAGGGCCGGGGGTCTGCCCCCTGCTCCTGGGGTTACTAGAGGACAGTTTCTGGTGCCAGCTGAAACTGTTTGTTTGTTGTTGTGCTCCCTCTGCCCTGCCTGTAGGGCATTGTTTACTCCATCTTAGGTGTGGCAATTTCCCACCTGCCTGGGGGGGAATTCCTTGTGCAGCAGTTAGGTTTATAAGGATTTCCCCAAAGTTCAATGAACGGCATTCGGCTGATCTCCTTTCCAATGACCCAGGTCTCTTATGTGTTCTTTCAATCTCCAGGACCTTGCCCGGCTCGCATACGGTATAGTGGTGTGCGAACTGTACCGAGAGGGTAACACAGAATCGGGTGTTGCAGACGATGAAGAAAGGGGGCACTGTGGAAGTTGTCCGGTCCCAGTGTAAGTACACAGACAGTTAGAAGGCTGAGTGGAGTAAAGCCGGCCACAGGAGGAGAGTTGCTCTTTTCTGTGATGTTTGACGGTTCTCTGCCACGAAGCCTTTAGTTATTTACCCTGGCATTTGTGATAAAGAGAAGGCAAAGTATTGCTGCTATATAAACTTGTCTCTGATGTTTGCTCAGTATCCAGAGCACACACCCAGCTTCCCAGAGTCAGATATTCAGTCTCGTCATTGAGGAAATGCTGGGGTTTCACTTGGCTGGTTGCTCAGGGTATCCTGGTGCAAATGCTCTACAGGATGATGCAGCAGCCAGTGGATGGAATTCAGCATAGCAAAGACCAATAAAGGACTGCAATGCTTTCCAAGATATTTATGAATCGCACTTGTCTCTACAAAGCCATTTAGCCTGAGGTTACTGGCAGATGTGAAGCTTGGCCTAAAGATCCTAGCAATTTAAAGCATCCTTGGATCCAGCCCGGCCGACTGGGATGTGGTCAGCTGCAGAGTGGTAGAGGACATAGCCCTGGAACAAGGACATCAGTCAGTAAGACCATGAATGCGAGCTGTAACCTTGTCACATTGCTGTATCATTACAAGTCAATGCTTTTGCTAAGTAGACTGTGGGTTATCTCATTTCTTCAGCTTTCAAAAAATATATAATTAAAACAATTTGGACCGAAATATCCAAAAGAAGATCCTCAATAGGCAGTTTGGCGTTTAGAGCCCATGAAAGAAGTCAGGCTAAAAATATGTGCAGTGGACTGGTGTTATCGCTTATGCTTACTTATATTAGCTATACGATATGCATTTGGCAAGACGAAAAGCCCAATAACATATTTTTCTTGTAGCATGGTCCCCACGCGCAAGCCAACAACTTCATCTGGCGTTCCACTAAAGCAACAACCTTCTGTTCCAATTGCACAGAAAGACTGGCTGTGCAGGACCTCTTGATTGATGGTGTACATATCCAAGATGGCGTACGGTGCATTGCAGGGAATGTTAAAGATTTCAAGGGATAATTTTAACTTGTTCTATTTTTGCCTTTCATGCTGACTTTAAAATTCTAACCCCCTAAGAACAAGTCGAGAGTATATTTGAGTGTCACTGATATATAGATGGCTGCAGTCATGGTCACAGAAGGCACTATTTAAGGGTAAGGACATCTAGTCAGAGAAACAGAGATCCGGGATGGAATCCTAAGGAATACCAATAAATAAAAAGCAGGCAAGAAATCCCACAAGGGTTCTAAGAGGATTGGGGGAGGGGGGAGAAGCAAAGAAAGATTATTATTATAACCCAAGAATAGAGTTTCCAAAGAGCAGTCAATAATACATATTTTTAAAAAGCACAAAAGATTCAGGGAGACAAACACTGAAAAGTGACCACTGGCTTTGGAACTTAAAACAACAAAAAAGGTAACTTTAGCAAAAACAGTTTGAATGTTAACGTGGTGATCTGAGTCCATTTCACATGGGTAGTTAAGTGGAGAGGTCTTTTAGAAATTAAGAAAGTTTGGAGGTTAGGGACAGAGAGTGCTTGCACAGCAGGCATGAAGTCTTGGGCCCAGTCTCAGCACACTACGAACCAGATACGGTGCGGTGCATTCCTACTGTCCTAGCAATCTCCAGTTCCACAGCAGGGGTGCATAAGACCCTGTTTCTAAAATTCCATTCGTTCACTCTCAAAAACGCAAATAGTAGGGAAGTATTATAGTGACTTCCAGCTCACCTATGGAGCAAGGGAGAGGATAAGAAGGCAGACAGCACAGAGGGAGAGCCAGAAAAAGGCATTTTGACATTTCACATCTTAAGTGGGCATGACTGGATTCAGTCACAGGCTGAGCACAAGAACCAAAAAGAAAGAGGAAATAATTTAGACAGCACAACTCTAAAGAGAGTAACTCACACAACTTCAAGGAGGACAGAGGAAAAAGACAGCACTGGGAATGGAAGTAGATGCTGTGTACTGTGAAGGGAAGGAGTGCTGGAGCACACTTCCTTTCTGATAGCCTTTATTTTCTCTATAAAAAAGAAACAGAGTCGTTTTCTAGAAGTGAGTAAATTTCGAACACGTTGAGGCTGGATCCCCATATTTATAGGGGTTCCGATACCTGTGCTTTTTGTGTTTTTTTTTTGTTGTTGTTGTTTTAATCAATGCAACTCACAACTCATTGTGAGGTTGAGAGAAAGGGCAGGTGAATGGAAAAATCCAGAATGTAGCTCCAGGCTTGTGGTGGTGAAAGTCTGGAAAGCATTGAAAAGGTGGAGGGGGGGGTTAGAGGTCATTAGCAGGAGAGCAGCACAAGTGGGACTCGTGGGTTTGAACTGCATGGTAAGGAAGAAAGTGAGAGAGAACTGGCACTCATGAAAGAGAGAAGAGTCAAGGGATAGAAGGAGGCCATTGGAAAGGTCTATGAGGGCCAGTAGAAGTGAGGAGGAGAGACGACCCCAGCGGAAAAGACAGGCACACGAAGTTAGAGGGCCGTCAGTTAGAATGAGGCAGGCACAGAACCCTCAAAGTCAAGCCAGGTGGATTGCGGCTACAGAGTGGAAATGAAGGTCATGAGAGTGTATAGACACGGAGCCGAGACTGAAGTCCTGGATTTGAAATGACTGCCAGAGGCGGGCTGCAAAGATATAAGTCTGGTGAGTGTGGGGATTCGCTTGTAAGGGGCAATGAGGAAGCTAGAAAGTGGGACAGGTGGGCTGGGAATGGCCTCCCTGGCCAATGAGAAATTTGCTTTGTACGCAGGTAAAATGGTCTGGAGTTTGCATGTTGGACTTGGGAGAATGTTAGGGAAACATCTAGACCCCGAGGAAGGTGAAAGTAAAAACTCAAGGGGCTGTGTCTCAAGTAGGCGTGCCATATAGTCCTCGGCCCCTTAGAAAATGGAAAGTGTGGGCTGGAGAGATGGCTCAGAGGTTAAGAGCACTGACTGCTCTTCTGGAGGTCCTGAGTTCAATTCCCAGCAACCACATGGTGGCTCACAGCCATCTGTAATGAGATCTGGTGCCCAGAACACTGTATACATAATAAATAAATCTTAAAAAAAAAAAAGGAAAGAAAGAAAAAGAAAATGGAAAGCGTTGGACTGATTAACAACCGTCCATTCTTTCTGCAAACTCAAAAATGTAGTGTTTGCCAGAGAAACTGTGCTAAGTATTAGAAATACAGCAACAAACAGGCAGGCAGGCAACACCCTTCTTTCATGGAGGTAAGAACCCATGGTAAATAAGACACCAAACAAACAACCATTAAAGATGAAACAGGGCCAGTGACCAGGCTCAGTGAGCAAAAGACATTTACTGCCAAGCCTCCCCTTTGCCACATTTTACTTTTTAGGAGACTGGGACTTGATTGCATCTGCATGGCTGGCCTCAAACTTTTGATCCCCCTGTTAGGATTCAAAGTATTGTCACTATGCCAATCCAATAAATAAATAAATAAATAAAAGGCTTGAGGTTTGCGCCTAAGCATGTTATGAGCCCTTGTAGAGTTGGTTGTTAGAGGAACGCTGTAGAATAATCCTCCTGTACACTGTATGAATATATGTCATTGCTATGATTGGTTTAATAAACAAGTTGACTGGCCAATCTAGCAGTTACAGAAGCTGATAATGTGGGTAAGCTTTCCTGTGCCTTTGAAAGTCACTGGTAGAGCTGTTTCTAAGAGTAAACACCAGTTTATTGTATCTTTAGAAGTTATTGTAGCAAGGCACAGAATCCATTGATATGGAAATCAGTTAAGAATGCCTTAATGGCTAAACAACCACAGAGCTACAGAGTGTCATTTTACAACATAATACCTGAGAACCACATGAAAGGTAAATGCGTATTTTCCATGTATGCAAGGTGGAAATTTTCCGAGATGCTATTCAGAGGCATTTATACACTGCTACTCCTTCCTGCAGGTCCATGCCTCAGTGTGTGTGGAGGTCGGAGGACAAACAGACTTGGGACCTGCTTTTCACCTTGTTTTGCGCTGGATGGACGATGACCTTCCAGGGAATTTTTCTGCTTCCAACTCCCATCTCACTGTAAGAGCCCTGGCAGATAGACACGATCACCTCTGGGTTCTCAGGCTTGCACAGTAAGTGTTCCACCCACGGGACCATCTCCTTAGTCCTGTATTGCCTCTCCAAAGATCAGATGATCAGGACACTGAAAAGAGCGACAGGTGAGTCATGGGCAGAAAATAATGTAATAGTCACATGTAATACATGGAACATCTTTATTCCTTCAACATTTTGGAAGTTTTATTCAATCACTGTATTTTCAATTACAATCAATTAATTTTAGAAATAAATATTTGAACATTTAGATCCACTTTAAGACTCTTTATTTGTGTTACCCTATTAGCAAATTCAATTACATCTATACTTTCCTATTTAAAAAAAAAGTCAATTATAGGCTGGTAAGGTAGTTCAGTGGCTAATGATGCTTGTGGTGAAGATCGATCAGCTGCTTTTGATTTCCTGGACATGCGCCATGGAAGAAAGATCCAGCCCCTGGATGGCGTCCTCTGGCGTCCACACTCAAGCCGCGGGGCATGAGTGCTGCAACTGCCCCCCCCACGCCGCCAATAAATACACACATGTAATTTAAAAAGTAAGTTGGGCATTGTGGCACATGCCTTTATTTCAGCACTCGGAAAATGGAGGCAGGTGGATCTCTACTAGTGTGAGGCCACCCTGGTCAATTTAGAGAGTTCTGACAGCCAGGGCCATATAGTGGGACCCTGTTTCAAACAAACAGAACAACAAGAAAAATGTATAAAAATTATGTCAGGGAACTAAATTTGAACCAATCACATTATCAGAGACAAGTCACTACATAAGTAAATATAATAAAATGAGGGTATATAAAAATTGGAGGGAAAGCAATTTTTGCTGCCATTTTGCTCTTTTGAGAAAGGGTCTCGTGTACTGCAGGCTGGTCTATCACTTGCTGTGTGGCTCAGGTTGGTCTCCAACGACTGGTCTTCCTGCTTCTTCCTCCCGAGTACTGAGATTACAAGTGTGCACCATCACACCCAGCAGAATTTTTAAATATGTGACTCTAACAGGCTATAGAAGAGAAAGGAAAATAGCAATAAATCCCAAAGGAAAAGAAACAAAGGGAGAGAAAGAACACAAAGTAACAGAAACTGTGCGGGCGATGTACCCTGCGCGATGTACCCTGCGCAATGTACCCTGCTCAAGAGCACAGGCATGTTCCAGCCTCAAATCCTGCACCAACAGTACCTGTTAGCCTTCTTAGCACAGCTTCACATGAGGCTTGAGTGTAAGCCCTCGTGGGCCTGTAAAGCCTGCGGGAGGCTTGCCACCTGAGTCTTGCTGTGGATAAGGCTCAGCGAGCAAACACCAGGGGCTGACCTCCCTTCGGAAGGATTTGGCTTAGGATGTGGTTAGAGATTTCAGTCCTCTGTTTGCTTCCCCCACGAAGCACGTTATCCTGCCCGAGAGCCCACCCCCACACGCCACCCCGCACCCCTCCCCCACTGGCTTTCTGATGCTTTGCAAAGTCTTATTGTTACCGTTTTCTTCTATGTTATATATTCCAGAAAACTTTAAATAAAATTAGACAAAATTGCCTTATGAGTAAAATTAGGGGTACACTCCCACAGAAAAATACGTTTGTGCGAAACACAGAACATGACCAGCACAGAGCCATTCAAATACTTCCCTCCTAAGTAACTACTAAGTGCAAAACACTTTGAAACAAGCAGTATAAAGACACAGTTCTTGATCATAAGAAATAGACATATCTTAGCACTACTTGCTATTTAGAATATATTGGCAGTACATCAAGTAGCTTATGGAATCAATCAACAAGAAAACTGAAGAACCAGGCTATTTAAAAAAAAAAATGAAAATAAAGGAAAGGCATCCAGGGCAACCAAACAGTAGACCACGCCCATATGCAAGGAAGATACTGCTCACCGTGTGCAGGTATGTGGACTGCAGAGACTATGCTCCCACCACAAGCTGCTATGAGGATAGTTGATCCCCTTCCCCCTCTCCTTCCGCCCCCCCCTCCCCATTCACATGGTTCAGTGAAGGCCCAAGACCGAAATCTGATTGGCCAAGCCTAGATGTCATGCTCATGCCACGCTTGCTGAGGTTGGGGCAAGAGACTCTCTGATCAACTTGGCATTCAGAAAAGCATTAAGTAGGGCTGGAGAGATGGCTCAGTAGTTAAGAGCATTGCCTGCTTTTCCAAAGGTCCTGAGTTCAATTCCCGGCAACCACATGGTGGCTCACA
>JAQHUG010000056.1:625922-636204 GCA_028555095.1 Dicrostonyx torquatus | reverse complement strand
TAATCTCACACTAGCTCAGAACTGCGTATCATAAAGGGCTGTTTATTTAGGAGTAGACTCACAGATTACAGTCTTCTGCGTGAACAGGAAACAGGAACCAACAGGAACTGAATCCAGAAGCCAGGAGAGAGAGCACTCACAAGCTTTAAGTTGGCATTTATAGTGTGAGAGGCCACACTCAAGTGGGCGGGTATCTTAAAGGCTACTGGCTGAAGGAGCTCCCACAGCACCTAGGCTACACAAAGATGTCCCATATAGACAGTCTGGACAAAAAGCCAAGCTTAAAACTCTAAAATGACTGACAGAAGTCCGTCTTTGTGATAACTTTAAGTTATACAATGATTTTTTAAAATACAACAAAAGTACAAAAGTAGAAGCCATCCCTCAAAAATTAATATATATATACATATATGTATATATATAAACTGAGCTATATGAAAACTAGAGTGCTTTCTTAAATGAGAAATTGGAAAGTAAGATACATGGAGATTGCTGGGGGAGAGGAGGCACTTTCTTCAGGAGCCCGGCCACTGCTGAGCTGTCAGTGCTACTGCCGATAACCCTCATTGAACTCACTGGCTCACAAAGCAAACACAGATACAGACAGACAGATGACCATGGAAATAGAAGACCAGTTAAAAAGAGGAAGGGGATCAGCAGGAATGTGGGGAGAGCAAGAAAAGATAGCATGAGCTCAATACAACCAAAACACACTCTATAAACACTAGTATCCATTGCTCTGTATCATTAATATATGTTAACAAAAACAAAAAAGATTTCAAGTCCACCAATCCTATATGTGAAGCCCAGGAGACGGGGTCGGATGAACTTGTGCACTCTGCTCCCCCCACTGGTTTTATCCTGCCTAACACTAGCTTGAAACCATTACCAGACAAGCATCCACCATCAGCCAGAACTGTGCTCATTCTAGTATCTTCCCTTCTTTGTGTACTTGGGGTCTCTGGGGCCAGTTAGCTTTGCAATCTGCGGGCTAGGCAGGTTCCCTCTTGTCCTTCTAAAGCATCCTAGGTGGTACCCACCGAACTAAGTAAGGATGTGCATGGGTGTCTCCCAAGTGGGTTGGGAGCATGGGAAGCAGCCGAAACACGGAAAGATGAACAGAGGACCTATCTTTGAAGACATTTTAAGAATCAACCACCTTGCTGGAGTATGCAGCCATTGATGTCAAGTATTCACGGAAACTTCAAAGTCCTTGGACTCTGCAGCTCTGAGTGCTGGATAGGTAGCTCCGGAGGTGTGACCCACCTTCTGACCCCTGGTTCAAAGCTATCAAACTCGAGTTGTTCTCTGTCAAGGAGATCTGCTCCCAGGCTCCAAGGGGAGAGCCCCTTTCTCTAAGCTGCATCTGCCTGAACCAAGCCTCCTGTCACCCCCACCCTTTGCATTGACAGCTTCAGGCCCTCTTGCTCCCAGGACTGCCTCTCGCCCTGTGACAAGTTAAAGCCAAGCTCTCTGACCTTTGATGGTTTTCTGCATTTGGGCCTCGGTGCAGCTCAGTGCTAAGTGCTAGGCTCACTTGCAAGATGGCAGTCAGCCACTGTACTCCCAATCACACGGACTCACGCAATGGGATTGCTCCCCACTGCTGACTCATCCACCAAAGAAATGGCTGCTTTACGAAAACCCACAAGTGGATTGAGGCTTGTGAGGGCTGTGGGTGTCTCCAGCGAAGGATCGCTGCTCTCTCAAACTAGGACTCTTCAGGATGGGGCTTCCACTTCTGTCCTATTCCAACTTCTTCTTTTAAAAATATTTTTAGACAGGATTTCTCTGTGTAACAGTCCTGGCTGGCCTGGAACTTGCCTGCCTCTTGCCTCCCGAGTGTTGGGATGAAAAGCATGTGCCACCACCACCACCTGGCCCAACTTCTTAATTATGAGGTCAGGGCATGAAATCACCCACAGACAAGTGAACAAATCAAGTGAGGCTTTATTCCAGTCTTATTTTATTTTAAAAACAACAAAAAAAGAAAACCTGTTCTGGCCAGTCTACTATAACTCATCAAGTACAGCTGCAGAGCATGCATGCATGCATGTGTGCATGCGTACGCATGTGTTGCCGGGGTGTGTGTGGGGGTTCAATCCCTTCCAATGCAGCAGCAAGATCCTGTTTTGTATCAGTTGAGGGGCTTGGCAAGAACAAGACCCCCCCCCAAACACTCTTACTAAATCTCCAGACTCTCGAGGTGATTCGCTCACCATCAATCTTTCTTCTGAGATCCTGGATCTCACTCGTGGGAAACATCTGGACATGTGCTACAGAATCTTTCCTTTCATATCTGGATTTTCCAGAGTCTAACCTCCACTTTTAAAAGTTTATTAGAGAGGGTCCTGGTGCCGGGCGGTGGTGGCGCACGCCTTTAATCCCAGCACTCGGGAGGCAGAGGCAGGTGGATCTCTGTGAGTTCGAGACCAGCCTGGTCTACAAGAGCTAGTTCCAGGACAGGCTCCAAANCCCTGTCTCGAGAGAGAGGGTCCTGGTGCTATAAGAGTGTAATCCCGGTTACTCAAGAAAGTCCAAACCCAACTTTTGCCATATAATGAGATCAAAGTCAGCCTGAGCCTCTTGGCAAGAACCCATCTCAAAGTAAAAAAAAAAAAAAAAAGTGAAAACAAGAGTTGTGGCAAATGCTCTTGCCTGGCGTAGGCAAGACTGTTTCCTCATGATCTCTTTCATGGTTTGCCCACCTCTCTTCCTCTCCCTCTTGTTTCTGCCAGAGTTAACACAGTGTATCTCATCTCTCAGAACCATTGACCACTTAATTAAATTCAACCAGTTGTCTGGAAGCCTTGGTTACTGATGGCTTCAAACAATTTATGGGCTGGAAATGGTAGTGCAGTCCTATAATCCCAGGATTCAGGAGCCGAAGTACAGGGATCATGAGTTCGAGGTCAGCCTGACTCCAGACAGACCCTATGTTAACTGAAAGAAAAATGAGGACATGACGGCTCCTAGGAATGGTTGAGAAGAAGGTTTTATTGTAGAACAGCCAGAGGCATCTGGAAGGCTCCAGTCTGGGCATGACCAACAAGACTGGGCCATGAGAAGAGGAAGTGAGCAAGATGGAAGAGAGGAGAGAGGGAACAAGAAAGAAACTGTGGTGGTTTGAATGTAATTGGACCCCATAATCTCATAGAAAGTAGCACTATTAGGCCTTGTGTGGCCTTGTTGGAGTGGGTATGGCCTTGTCGGAGGAAGCGTGTCACTGAGTGAGTTTGGGGTTTCCTTTGCTCAGGATACCTCCCAGTGTCTCAGTTGACTTCCTGTTTCCTTCTGATCAAGATGTAGCCAGCACCATATCTGCCTGCATGCTGCCTTGCTCCCCACCATGAAAATGGACTGAACCTCTGAATTGTAAGCTAACACTTCAATTAAATGTTTTCATTTATAAGAGTTGCCATGGTCATGGTGTCTCTTCATAGCAATAAAAGTCTTAAGACAGAAGTCAAGGCCCAAGAGGCCATGAGCGAGCTAGAAGACCAAGAACACATGACCAAAAATAGCTGGATTATAAAGGAAAAAAGGCTGTGGGGGGGGGGAAGCCTGGCCCCCAGGAGGGAGAGATTTAGAGTAGGAGGTAGGATCAGAAGTGCTCGAAGGAGCCACAAGTTCTGAGTGAGAATTGTCACTGGTTTCCTTGGGACCTGGCATTAATACAACAGACATTAATAAAACTGGAATTTTGCCAATCATCTGGCCTTTTCATGGTTACATTAGGAGCAATATTCTCACAAGCTGAACCGTCCCCAACCAAAGTTTGTAACTGAATGAAAAAGACAGACTATAAATGTAAAGGAGTCTCAGCCATAGTAAGGGTTTAAAGAAGAAATATTTTGGAAAAAAACATGCATGTGGGGCTGGAGAGATGGCTCAGAGGTTAAGAGCATTGCCTGCTCTTCCAAAGGTCCTGAGTTCAATTCCCAGCAACCACATGGTGGCTCACAACCATCTTTAATGGGGTCTGGTGCCCTCTTCTGGCCTGCTGGCATACACACAAACAGAATATTGTATACATAATAGATAAATATTTTTAAAAAAACATGTATGTGCGTGTTCATATGCACATGCATAGATATAGCTGTATATTTATATGCATGTGTGAAATGAACCATTATGTTAAATTTATTAGTTTTTTTATGTTGTCAAACCAAAAGTTTTGCACTTCATGTACCCTTCTCATCATTTGTTGGCCAACTCTTCCCTACCTGGACTAGGCAGCAAGTTAGGTGGGGCAAAGGCATTGTATACCTTCCTTCACTTAGATTTAATCACATTTACAGTTTATGGTCCCGTTCCTGCCCTCCAACAGGTTTGGGAGGAACAGGAGAGCAATGGGGAGACACTAACCAGGTCAACAAAGCACCAAGGGAGGCGGAGATGACACACGGATGGCATTCGTGTAGAAATTGTTTTCTCCGCTAATCCTACCTGCGGGGTGATAGTAAGGTGCGTGCTCCACAGAAGCATGACTGTTATGGGAGATGAGCTTAGGATGGGCTCTTGATCCTTGCAGTGAAAAGATCAATAAAAAAAGCACATTCCCCCCCCCCCCCAAAGCGATAAAGCGTATACCAGCAATATGTATAAAACATATAGCGGAAATATAAGCTTAAATCATGCAGCAAAAGCATATAAAAGACTATTGATGTTGTCTTTATGTCGAAAATCACAAAGACAAACAACATAGAATCCTTGCTAACTAAGATCTGAGAGTATATCAGAACGACAGACATTTGAACAGACCACTGGAACGCGGGACGAGCAAGGCTGTGCTGGAAGACCACGCACGGTATTTGATGGATGCCCATGGAAAGGACTCTGATCTCCAGTGTGGGAGGCAGGGTGGTGGGCTGGGGGAAAGACTCAGTGGAGGGTGTGAGGACGTGACAACTGGAGCTGCGTTCTGAAGGATGAGTAGGTGTGAGCTTCTATCTTACAAGCCTATTTTATAATCAAGAGCAATAAATCACTCAGACAGCAGTTACACTGCGCTTTTATTGAGACCGGTTCCAGTGGCACCCTTTATTTCACCTATCATAACACTTATCACGCTGTAGGGTAATTACCTGTGCTCTTGTCTCTCCCGCCACCACCCTCCAAGTTCTGTGTTGACAGGACCCGCGTCAGTCTCAGTCTTAGCCGTATTCTCAGCATCTAGCACAGGGCCTGGCAAGGGATCGTCAATAAATATTTTTGCGGGAAGAGAGAATACCATGTAAAGGTTTACAGATTGGCGTTAGAAGTAACTGTTGGAGAAACAATTGCAACACTTGGTTAAGATAAGGTTAAACTGTAGGAGCAGTACGCATGTTATCTTACTTTTAGTCAATAATTACAATAGTAAAGTCAGAGAGTTGGGTTGTGTCTCTGATCTGCTGTAAAAGCTCTAGGGACCCAATCATTCCGTAGAAAGGCAAAAAAGACTAGAAGCAACAATTCTTTATACTTTTTTACACAAACGGGGGATTGTTTTCAAAGCTCTTTAGCTCTTTACCTGCTAAATTTAATGACAAGGATTTTATGTTTTATAAAGGGGGAGCCTATATAAACATTTGCAATCTATGATAGAACCTATAGGAACATAAGTTGAAAGGGGGGTTAACTTCCCTGACTTCACTGGGAAGCAGTAAACGTCAGGCTTAGTGGTTTATGATGTGTGGAGACTTACCGTGGTCCTGTGAAGAACACCCCACTCCATAAAGGACATTGGTAGTTGCAGTAAATTAAGTCCTAAACAGATATGAGCAATAGTTCTCAAGCAGTAGGGTGCATCAGAATTGCTTAAAAGGATTGCCACAAATTGGGGACTCCACCCTCAGGGTTTTTGATTAGTAGATCCCGGCTGAAGCCAAGCATTTTATCTGTAAGTTCCCAGGTCTATTTGTATTGCCCCTTGGGGACCTTCCATGAGGACACCTGGGCTACAGAAACATCTTACCTTATACTAACTTTTCTCTAACCCCCACAGCTCATTCTTTGCACTCTCCATACTAGAAATTTCCACATTTTTTTTAAGAACTTTGATATGGGGGCTGGAGAGATGGCTCAGCGGTTAAGAACACTGACTGTTCTTCCAGACGTCCAGACGTCCAGAGTTCAATTTCCAGCAACCACATGGTGGCTCACAACCATCTATAATGAGATCTGGTGCCCTCTTTTGGGGTGTAGGTATGCACACAGGCAGAATGCTGTATACATAATAAATAAATAAAATTTAAAAAAAAGAATTTGATATGTAAGTGTCACTTAAAACCATGAGGTGTTGCAATAAACATATTTTTATGGTGTTTCTTTTTAAGATTAAAAAATATTTTTAAAATTGTGTGTGTGTGTGTACATGAGTATGGGTGCCTATGAGGCTCAGAAGAGGACATTCATTCTAATGGAGTCACCTGACACAGGTATGTGGAACCACACTCTGGTCCTCTACAAGAGCAGCTAATGTTATTAACCACTGAGTCATCTCTCTAGCCCTTTTATTGCATTTCTTTAAGTAATAGGATAAGTCAAAATGTCAGAAATACTAGATTGTATTGATTATACTATTACAACTTGCTTTCCTTTCTTTGGCAACAGGGTAGGTGAATCATCCTGACAATTCCACTGTGATGACGTAAGCAATACTGGGCCAACGAGATGCCTCCCTGGATAGAGATGGCTGCTGCTAAGTCTGATGACTTGAAGTGAATCTCCGAGATCCACAGGACAGAAGAGAGAACCACCTCCTGCAAGCTGTCCTCTGACATTCCACAGCTGCAGTGGCAGTGCACACGACTGCCCACCTCCCCAAGAACCTTCCCAGCAGGCCACAGCCTCGTGCTGATTCACAGATTAATAGAAATGGATTAAGATGTAAGAGTTAGTGAATAAGAAGCCTGAGCTAATAGGCCAACCAGTGTTGCAATTCATACAGATTCTGTGTGATTATTTGAGTCTGAGTGGTCGGGAAATGAGACAGTAGTCTCTGTCTACATCCTGTGTCAAAGTTTTTAAACAGTGTACTTGAGAGACAAGAGACAGTCCTTCTCTTTCTTTCATTTTTTTTGTCTTCCAGATCTTACCTAAGTCTCAAGCATTGGGATTCCATGCAGCTACCACCAAGCCTAGCAAGACACAGTGTTATTGTTGTTTTGTGATTAAAACTTGGGTCCTGAAGTCACAGTGCCTTCACTGAATCCCTAACCTGCCATTAGTATCAAAACATGTAATTTTGTGCATGTTAACTAATTCTGGCTACGGCTCAGTTTCCCCATCTGTAAATTGGCAGCATATTGTTATATGGTGTACCTGTTACCTCTCTGCTACTGTGACAAAATGCCATAATAAAAAACATCTTGTAGAATAAAGGGTTCATTTTGACTTGGAGTTCCGAACCCAGAGTAGAGAATGACCAGGCAGGATGGCAACCAGCAGACCTGGCTGCAGGAGCACAAAGCTGAGAATTCACACCTCTGTCCGCAAGCAGACAGCAGAGAAGCCAACTGGGAGTGGGACAAGGCTATATCGTCTCAAAACCCAAGGCTGGTGACGTACTTCCTCCAGCTAGGCTTCTCAATCCTAAATGTTCCATAACGTCTTCAAACAGAGCCTCCAACTGGAAGCCAGGTGTTCAAATACAAGAGCCTTTGGGGGGACATTTGTTATTCAAAACACCATATATATTGTGTAGGGAAGTATATAATCAGTAAGTGTAAAATGTTTAGAAATATGTCTAGTCCATTGTGCATATTCTACTTAAACATTAGCTGCTTATTACTACCAAGGTTGTTGTAGTCATCATCATCATCATCATCATAAGAGGAGGAGGAGAAAGAAGAGGAAGACGATGAGGAGGAGGAGTAGCACTGCAGTATTGGACATCAAATCCAGGGACATGAGCTTGCTAGAGAATCTCTCTATCATGAATCCATATCCTAGCCCAGCTCTTATCATTTTGGTTTTTTTTTTTTTTTTTTTTTTTTTTTGTTTTTCGAGACAGGGTTTCTCTGTGGCTTTGGAGCCTGTCCTGGAACTAGCTCTTGTAGACCAGACTGGTCTCGAACTCACAAAGATCCGCCTGCCTCTGCCTCCCGAGTGCTGGGATTAAAGGCGTGCGCCACCACCGCCCGGCTACTTATCATTTTGTTTTCAGCCTATTACCCCATCGGTAGATTGCATACTATGTAGTAACCACTGCATGCTCTGCGATGATTGCATCTGTACAGAGAATGCACGTGATTCTCTTTTCTTGCCATCGTTCCCTAAAGAACACAGTAAAACAACAATTTGCATAGTATTTATGTTGTGTTAGGTATTAAGTCTAGAGATGGCTTAAAATATATAGTAGAGTTTGTGATGTGTGTGTGTGTTTGTGTATGTGTGTGTGTGTTTGTATATGGTGGAGTTCAGAAATTAATCTCCTACAGATGCTGTAATATGTGAAAAGACGGGAAATATTCAGGTCCTCAAATGCAAACAGAACTGGAAACCAAAGCAGGCACTTTGGTTTACTGTCTCAACAGTCTAAGGACTTGGTGTTTAGGCCCATGCAAAGGAGAGCTGCCTAGAATCACATCTTGGTAAGACTCAACTGAGTTTCCACTCACCCAATAAAAACATTAGTTTACTTTAGGCCGAGTTTAGAAAGTGTCTTTCAAACATAAAACCATATGCCTGTGGCTCTCAAGATTATAGAGCTTGCATTTATACTATTGAAGTCTTTCAAACTTAGAAATTAACACACTAATTAATCTGTGTTAATGAAATTCCTATGACACATCAAAGAAGAATGTAAAACCTTTTCAGAGTTACCCCTAAACCAAGCTATCCAAGATCAAATCTCTAGATCAAATCTCTTTAAAAATGAGCCCAAGAAAGAAAACCTATGAAGCATATCTGAAAATAATCTACCATGAGTTGCATTGAACAAACACAATAGATAGTAATATTTATCAATAAAATCTTTATATGGCAGAGCAGTTTAATAGAGTATCCCATATTATATAGACCTATTAAAGATATCTAAAATTCAAGTTTTATTTTAAAAATTAAGAAAAAATGGAAATCTTGACTATAAGATAGAATTGCAAAAGTATCCTCATTAAAATCATAAATAATCATTGTTAAAGGGGCAGCTGGCCTACTGAGGTGGAAAACAGCCACAATTACAAAAGATGCAGTCACCATGGAGAGAAGTAGGAGCGGGAAAGTAGCTGATCAATTGTGCATCTGCCTGGCACTTTCCAGTCTGTGTCATGAAGGGGCCACATCTGGGAGACTCCTTGGTCGGAGGAAAAAGTGAATGGTGGATCACTCTGTTAACAGACAGGAGTGGAATGACAGAATGGTAGGGAAAGGCCCAGCTCAGGAATTACATTACTGAGGAATACTGAGAACTGGGAGAGCGAAATACCTGAAGAAATAAGACAACTTTCTAGATCTGATGACTTAGAGCTCTAAAAACAGTAGAATATCCTTACAATTCAGGAATCATAGCTGCCAAGAATGAGCCCCATGTAGTGGGGCCAGTCTAAACCCTAGGACTTCATAGACTGAGGTGGGAGATGGGTTTGAGTCCAGCTTGGGCTATATAATGAGATTTTTGTCTTAGAAAACAAGATACAAAAATGATAGCTGAAGATATCCATGCTGGTGAGAGTGCAGACATCAAAGACAGAGAGTTCAAAGTTACCGTGACAAGGAAACAGATTAGCTATGAAGGAATAAAATGTGAAGTGGCTGAAGATAATGCAAATATCATGCAGAAGTTGATAAATTGATGACTTAAGAGGCTGCATAACACACAGCTAAAACACACGCAGTATTCACAGTGTGAAACACACACCGTAAAGCAACGCCCTCCCAACTCCCACCCTGGGCAAGCCTAGTCTCTTGCTTGCTGCTGAAAAGCGACGGGGCATCCTTGCCCATGGCTCATCTGCAACCCAACCAAGCCTGATGCTGATGCACAGGAGGGTTCTGTACCAGCTGCTGCCCTCCTTTGCGGCTGCCAGCGTCACCCTGAGAGTCTGAAAGAGAAGCCCGAGAAGGCCCATTTCTCTAAAGAAACTGCTTTGCTATTAATAGTGGCCAAAAGGAAAAAGAAAGAAAAGCATTAGCACAGATTAATCCGTGGGATCTGCCAGTAATAAGAAATTAGGACTTTGCGACTGATGGCATGAGGCCAAATGAATGAATGCATGCATGAATGAATGAATGAATGAGTGAATGAAGAGTGAAGAGTCAGAACTGCGACTTAAAATAGCCCAAACCCTAGAAGTTC
>JAQHUG010000056.1:570605-598406 GCA_028555095.1 Dicrostonyx torquatus | reverse complement strand
CACACACACACACACACACACACAGAGAGAGAGAGAGAGAGAGAGAGAGAGAGAGAGAGAGAGAGAGAGAGAAAGAGAGATTACACACAGTAGCTTCCAAGAGTCTCGACTGCACAGTGAGACCCTGTCTCAAAAGAAGAAAATATTCATAAAGAAAGAAGAGAAACAGAAAGCCTCTGGTCACTGCCATCTGAAATGGCTAGCCCTGATGCCTAGAAATTCAGTGGCTTCCCTGAATGGGACAAGGGACAGTAGCTCTGTAAATGTTCTGTCAGATCCAATGGAGGGCTGGTGCTGCAGGCTGGCGACCCAATGTTGCTGATGGAGTTACTTGGTCCAGGTTGGAAGCTGCAGAGCCGGAGAAGCCAGTGCCATAACTTTTAGTTTGTGTAAAGCCAGAAGTTCAAGAGCCCTGTGGGGAGGTCACTGGGACAAGCCCAGGACTTGAGGCTGAGTGGGGTGGAGGACATGAATAGCCAGTCTCTTAAAAGGGATAAACAACCAGCTGACTTTTCCTCTGACTTGCTGTCCTGCCCAGTTCCTGAGTCAGTTGATCAAATGACCCCAGTCCATTTCAAGGTGGATCTTTTGTACTTACCCCACTGGCTCAATCCCAGAAGTAATACATCCTCAACTCTTTAGATGTCCTTTAGTTCAACAAGATGACACCAAAATTAAACACAATCAACTAGCAGCTAGCTTCCTATGATCCTTTATTCTGTGGATCACTGACTTCCAACTCCAGATATGAGTGGGTCTTTGATCCAACCCAGACCATATGCACCCCACACTGTAAGGGAACAAGTAGAGAAAGACACATAGTTTCCAGCCTCCACAGGAGAGAGAGGCCTCAACTGTATGAGAGGAACCACGTGGTGGGAAATTCCCTCAAACATGGGAAGGGAGTCTAGAGGCTGAGCAGCCAAACCCACATGATGTTGGCTACAATGAGCTCACTCAGCTTTATATAGCCCTGTATCCTGCTTTCCCCTCCTATATTAAATCACATCTGTTTTCCTACAACACAAGCTAGGTTCCAACATTTAACATTTCAATAACTGTGTCACCACAATCTGACTTTAACGAGGAAAAGGCAGATGCTGCATCAATTGTCCCCCAGTAAGGCTTCCGAAGCACTGGAGCTCAAGGCGAAGGCTTCCTTCATCTTGCAGCACGGCCAGAGCCTTTACCAGCATGAGCTGGCACGCAGCAGGGAGAAGGCAGCCTCCGCTAAGCTCAGCCCTCATGGCTTGAGGTACTGCCAGAGATGGCCTGCTTAACTGGCTTAGGCAAAATGACATGGAAAAGGGCAGGCCCAGGAGCTGCCTCTGCTTGCAAGCAGGGCGGTCACGATCCTGGCTGCAGCAGCTGGAAGGGAGTTATGCCCAACGGCCTTAACTGAACCTGTTCCCGCTAGTCAGGGGGGTTCAGCTTTGAGGCACAGTACCTTGAGAAATTCCCAGGTTCTGCTTGGGACCTTTTAGCCCTTGGGAAGGGCTAAAAGTCTAGACTTCGATCTCAGGTTCAGGGCAGCCTGGGTCTGAAAAAGAATGAGGTAAGCTTCTGTCTCAGAAGAACACATTAATAATAAGTGATAAGTATTTAAGAAGCCAGATATAGTGAGGTATGCCTTTACTTCCAGCACTCAAGAGACCGAGGCTGGGGGGCCATGAGTTTGAGTCCAGGACAAGTTATAGCAAAGGATTCTGTCAAAAAATAAGAAAGAGATGAAGGAGATAGCTTAGTGGGTAGCGTACTTGAACCCAAAACTCAAGACCCGCCCCCCCATGAAAAAGTCACACATGGGGGCATGTGTTCATAACTCCAGCGCATTAGAGGCAGAGTCATAGAGATTTCTAGAGCTCACTGGCCAGCTGGTCTAGCTTGCTTGGTGCTCTCTAGACCTATGAGAAAATCTGTTCCCCAAAAATCAGGATAGATGGTGCCTGAGGGGCAGCATGTGAGACTGACCGCTGCCCTCTGTATGTGTCACCCTCCTGCACACATGTGCTTGTAGACACACACATACATATACACGTACACACTCACAAAAGGAGAAAGGGAGGAAGGAAGCAATGTCCAAAAAATGTTCATAAAACACAGCAGGGCTGCCATTGAGGTGCCAGCAAAGAGAGCAGAGGCAGGATTTACAGGCCCAGGTATCGGAATTGTCGCAACACTGGCTAGCTGGTCAACAGATGAGATTAGATCCCAGACTCTATCTCCTTACGTTGCTTCCGACTAAGGTGACACCATCCCCAACAAGGACCACGCTGGGAGCTCAGTTTCAGCGCAAGCATTGACAAAACAGCTTGGGACCTCAGCATGGTCGGTGTCGTGGATGGACTTATGACAAGACACGTCAGCTAAGACTGTGACTCTCTGTGTTGAATCACAGGAGGGGAGAGCCCGGGTGCCAGGTACATTGTGCAGGAGGGCTCAGAAACTTGGGGAACAAGTTTCCTTGTCAAGCAGTGGTTCCTCTGCTTCTGCCTGCAATGCCGTTGTCAGCACAGCTTCCCTTCAGGTTCAACCTGTACGTGGTGTTCTCAGCACCGAGGATTTCTCAACATGAGCGATTCAGCTAGCCTAGCCACACTTTATAAATAAGCGGCTCACCTCCTCCTCCCTGGAGAACTGTCTGTTAGAGCCTGCAGCGTGTCAGTGTTGAAGGAGCCAGCGAACATCTAAAGAGCCCCAAATCACAGGAGGCAGTAGAACCCTGCAGCACCAGACGGGGACAACGGGCAGAAGGTGCCATTCTAATGCGCAACACTGGGTTCCATGGGATTTTATTGGTAAGAAGAGCAACCGCATCGTGTGTCGCTGGCCTGTTTGGTCTTGATTGACTAACTTGAGAGAAAGCCACACAGACCACAATGTAATCACACTTGCTCTTTCTTAGGCATAAACACGGCCACGCCTGACCTGCTGAATCTGCAGAGGGCTGCCTCTGAAGCCGGCCGAAACGCCTTATGATAAGCCTCATCCGCATCCCCCAGGGGACATGCCACATCTGCCCACAACCCCTGGATATGCCTGCCTTTTAAAAAATAGATATTTTTGCACTCTTGAAGCTACTGATTTTCTTATTGTCACGGCCAGTCTAGCTTGAGCTGATGGTAAAAGAAGGTTTCAGAGGCTTTTCTACCACAAGGTTATTTAAAGTTCTTTGAGCAGCCGCCAGACCTTCATTTAGCATTTTAACAAACTTCCTGGGCCAAGAAGTAATTTTCCTGTATCCTCTTTGTCCTCAGCGTGAAGCAATATCACAAAAGAGAGTAATCATTTTTTAGGCCAGTCCTATGCATCAATTACAAAATTATCCTTATGAATAACCAGATATAAGGCCGGGTGTATGGAGAGCGAAATGAAGCAGGTTTCTTTCCATGATTAACATTAAGCAAGGAGGTCAGAGACACAAGGAGGATTTAAGGTGCCAAGAGAAATATATATATATTTTGGTTTTTCAAGACAGGGTTTCTCTGTGGCTTTGGAGCCTGCGCTGGAACTAGCTCTTGTAGCCCAGGCTGGCCTCAAACTCACAAAGATCCGCCTGCCTCTGCCTCCCGAGTGCTGGGATTAAAGGCGTGCGCCACCACCGCCTGACAAGAAATATTTTTTACAAAGATAGTTAGAAAGGACATTTTTAAAAACTGCACATACAGTCAAGCTATAGCAAGATACCTAGAACTGAATGCCTAAACATTTGCTTGCTTTGTGGAATTCCTACGAGGGCCTCTCTAAAGGCTGAAGCACCAACAGTAGCTGCATGGTGACACGGAAATTGGTCTTCATGACAGTTAGCTTTAAGGATCCCCAGAGAATTTTTTGGAACCTGCATCTCTGGGTACAGTGTGATGTCACTTCTCAGTGTTTCTAGGCATTGGGCCAAAAGTCAGTTGCAGGAAAATCATTGGAAAAATGTTTAAATAGTTTGCATGAGGTTTGTGAAAGCGAAGAAAGGCAGCCGGCTCCATTCCCCAAGGAGATTCAAGACACGAGCAGTGTTAGGCCGCACAACACTGTTTAGACAGAATAATTATCAGTCTTTTCCCTTCTCCTTCATTATTAAACTGAGGCCTATTCCCTCTGCGGGTTTCACCTGGCATATGGGAAGGCGGTGGTTGCTAAGTCTGCTTTATGGATGCTCAAGGAAGCTCAGTAAATTCACAGTTTACTACATGGGCTCATTCATGGACGTTATTTGACATGAAGTGTCTCCTGTGTCATGACTGGCTTTTTTGTTGTTCTTGTCGCTCCTTGTGTTGCAACCAAGAAGGGCGGATTATCTAAAACGGCTTAAACTACGTGAAGAATTCTTTGATAAGCCGTTTCAGTGCTGAGATGTCCTAAGTGATTGATGCTAACGTTGAGCTCAAAGGACTCTAAGTGGCAGGACCATCAGAACCACACAGAAGGATGCATAGGCTGGGAATAAGATTAAGACAAAACAGAGAAGCGCCACGTAACTCCTATTAGAGTTATCAAGGCCTGCATCAGAGTGCGGCTGTTTCTTTAGGGGGTTACTCAAAGTGTCGTCGGAATTGAACCAGAGTGATTCTTTTTTTTTTTTTTTTTTTGAGACAGGGTTTCTCTGTGGCTTTGGAGCCTGTGCTGGAACTAGCTCTTATAGACCAGGCTGGTCTCGAACTCACAAAGATCCGCCTGCCTCTGCCTCCCGAGTGCTGGGATTAAAGGCGTGCACCACCACGGTGATTCTTACAAAGACTGTTGAAATGGCTTTATCTGATTTTTAGGAAACATGGCTAGCTATCTATCATCTGGCGTTTCATTGATTTTGATACTTCAGGAATGGATACATTGTATAAATCACACCATGAGACTTCAAACAAGATAACTTCCCTTCTCCTCCACCTCTGATGGGGAATGGTTTTAGCCTATCAGGCTAAAAGCCACACCCCGCTCATTAACCATTAGCTAATTATTCGGGGTTGGACCATCAGGTCCCAATTAGCTATAAAAGGTTGGGTTCACATGGGAAGCTCTCTCTGCAGATCGTGGTTGATACACACGCGGGATCCAGGGTCTGGTATTGTATTCTTTACCCTTATTAAAATAGATATATTAAAGATAGCTGGCTTGGGCAATAATTAATTGAAACTCACACACCTCCGTTAGCATGCAGAACATACAGCACAGACTCAGAGCAACACACTACTGCCTTTTGGCCCCGGTTGTCGTGTGTCTGTAAAGACACACCTTTGCATGCAGAGATATAGCAGTAGCTAGCACAAGATGTTCAGATTTGTAACAAAAATGTCTAGTTTTCAGCTTAGCTCCAATTTGATTTCTCTGACCGAAGTATGTGATATCCTCAGCGATAGGGTGTTATCATCAAACTCTTGAGGACAATCGAGAGTAATGGCCATAGCTTATACTGTTTGGGGGCCTCCCTGTCTGGTTTTCCTAGACCGGGTACAGGGATTTTTCTCTTAATAACCTTCTGGGAGGAGCTTTATCTATCCATTGAGGAGAGTGCCACTCAATTTCTATACAGATGTTTTTAGTTTGGGTCACCCTCCCCCTCTGTCCCCACTCCATCCCTATCGTCTCAGCCTTCTCCATGCTTAGGTTTTTCCACTCTCAGTATTCCTCCCCACCTCCATTCTCATGTCCAGCCATGTTCTACTCCACCCGCTCCCTCACAGACTCTTTGTATCTCTCCCTTTAATGGTCTCTTTCTGGCTTTTGCCAATATTGTAAGTTAAACACACCGCACCCAACATTAGTATTTAAGATCCTCATATAAGGGAGAATATGCAATGTTTGTCTTTCTGAGCCTGGGTTAACCTCGCTTGGTATAATATTTCAGATCCATCCATTTTTTTCTTGCAAATTTCATTCTTCTCTACCACTCAAATTTGACTGTGCATACATGTACCACGCTTTGGTTATCCGTCCATCCACTAATGATTATCGACGCTGATTCCATGTCTCAGTTGTTGTGAATGGAGCTGTGGTGAACATGGAAGGACTGTAACTCTTTTATAAGGTGCAGAGTCTATTGGATGTATGTCCAAGACGGCAAAGCTGTGCTGTATGGAAGTTTTATTTTATTTTTATTTTTTGAGGAACCATTGTGATTTCCATGGTACCAGAAGGGTCTTTAGGAAAGCGGCTGTGGGCGAAGAGTCATCAGTAGCATTACCTAGCTGTGAATCTCGAGAATTGTAACAATGACCTGTCAGACAAGACGTGCCCTCTGGTGCAACAGTGGCACAAAAGTTATGGAGCGATGAACCACTTTCTGATTGGCTTTAAGGCCTGCTTCACTGAAGGAACTTGTGATTGACTCTGTAACCCTGGACAAGAGCCTGTGCCTGGGGAGACCAGAGGGCCTTGCCTTGTTAAGTGATCAGGTAGTCAAACTGCCTTCTAAATGCTGCTGTTTACACCCACGGATGAGTGCTGTACCCAGTCTTCACTCGAGAAGTCTCTTAAAGCTGTCGATGGTTATTGGTGGAATGCTCAGTAATAAACGGGAATGCTACGCCGTTCGCTCTGAGACTTAGGAAACGTCATGAATGGGAGCATGGGAAAAGAATAAAGGGCATTGGGGAAATGTTCAGTGAAAACAGTGTATTCTGGGTGGGAGACCACCAGTGTACTCATGAACTCTCTGTAGCTGTAGCTATCTGCGCAAGCCTTAAATGCGTCAACATTTCGCCATGGCTGGGAAAAGACCATGAGGTTTTCCCCGTCCCTGAAGTCCTTCTGTATATGGGTTGCTTTTATTGATTAATAAAAAAGCTGCTTTTGGCCGGGCGGTGGTGGCGCATGCCTTTAATCCCAGCACTCGGGAGGCAGAGGCAGGCGGATCTTTGTGAGTTCGAGACCAGCCTGGTCTATAAGAGCTAGTTCCAGCACAGGCTCCAAAGCCACAGAGAAACCCTGTCTCGAAAAACCAAAAAAAAAAAAAAAAAAAGAAAGAAAGAAAGAAAGAAAGAAAAGAAAAAAGCTGCTTTCGGCCAATGACTTGACAGAACATAGCCAGGCTGGAAGAGATATACATAGAGTAGGTGGAGTCAGTGAGAAGCCATGAAGCCACTACTGGAAACAGATGCACTGAAACTTTGCCGGTAGGCCATGACCTTGTCGTGATGCACGGATTAATGGGTCTGAGCTGCCAGGAACAAACAAGTGGCTTCCCCCATCACTAAGCGACTGTTGGCAGTTAATGGTTGTTGGGGGGAGGACATGCCATTTTCCTTAGAGGTGTAGCCTCTAATAGGTTGCCCTTGGTTCAGTGATTAACCTCCTATCCACATTCAGTCAAGAAACTTAGACATAGGGAATCACACACAGAAAGAAGAGATCATATTAGGAGAGGGACTTGATCGAATGAAGGGATCCAGTGGGAGGAGCAGGATTAACGAGGTTGATAAAATGTGTTATGTTCATGAAACTGTCAAACAGTTTTGAAAAATGTCAAGTATTAGCTGAGCCCAACCCAGGTACTCAGGAAACTGAGCCAGGAGGATGACATGTCCTAGGACAGCCTGGAGTACATGGGAAGACTCCATCTCATCCAGATAAAAAGGAAAGAGAAGAGAAAACTGTCTAGTCATGGGCACTAGTTAAAGTCTGAAATACTGACTTGAGAGGGAATGTCTTCCCTGTTTTGAACTTTCCTTGGGAAAGGACGGGAAGTCGGCTGGCTGACTCTCTTCTCTCTCCATCTTACCTGTCGCTCTACCTGTGACCTCTTAAGAGTTGGGAGGTGAGCATGTAAAGGGTCGAAACCCCAGAAAGGCAGTTTTTACAGGCACTTGTTTGGTTGGTTCGGAGTTTAAGATTGGTTCCTTCATACGCATTTAGGATTCAAACTATAAATTTATTTATCCATTTGTTCTTTGACAATTTTATCCAGGTATATAATACATTCTGTTTAACCTCATGCACCCCCTTTCTCCCATCTCGGTTATGTTCCCCAACAAGCTCCTTCCCCATATTCATATCATTTTGTTCTGTTGTATGACCCACTAATTTTAACCAGGATTGTGTGACCAAGGGTGAAACTATCCATTTGGAGCCTTCTGGGCTCAACCTCAGGCACACAATTGAAGACAAGGACCGTTCTTCACCCAGAATCCATCAGTAGCCCATAGATCATCAGGAAGAGGTAGAGCCTAGGAATGCCTCCTTGCTCTATGGCTGGCTGTTGATAGACACAGCCTGTGCAACCCCAGTGCAGGTCGAGTGCAATAGCTATGGTATATCTTGTATTTTGCAGCCCTTCCAGCTTACATTCTTTCCACTTCTTGCTTGAAATGCCCCACTTAGGACTGAACACCCCACCGTCATTTGTTCTTAGCATCTTGGGTCACCGTTAAGTCTCTACATTCACGGCTGTTTGTTCTTGGTCTAGGTGCTGCTGGCCATTTTTAGACTTCTTTATTGGCTTCCATTAACTTAATATCCCCATGTTTTGTAAGTACAAAGAATAATAGTCAGTAATGCTAACCATCGAACCTATTTGTTGTCCATGCAGTTGTCCTGAGTGGTTGTACATCTATATTCATCTCAGAGGCAAACAGACAATGGGATTTTTCTTTCTAGCAAAAGTCCAACTGCCACATAAAAGCAAAGCCAACTGTTGGATGAAGTACCAACAGTTTTTCAATCTATCTAGGAAAACATCCAGACCTTGGGGGTGTCCTTGTCTCAAACTAGGATACTTCCTGCTCTTGACCAAGACTAGGAGATCCAGTTTCCTCAGGGGAGATGGTCTTCTGCTACCCCATCAACACTGTGGGATAGAAGGCAAGGGGACTCTGTGGCTCTGAAGTCATGAGCTCCCTGGGCTCTGCTGTCCTTGGGGTAGAAAGACCACATAGATCATGCCATGAACAAGGCCCAGTGGAGTGGAAGAAAAATGGAATTTGATGTTAGATCCTAGTTTAGTTGGTTGCCTAGGTTACCTGGCCCCTCCCAGCCCTAGGTCATCACTGCTGAATGCAAATGGACAATCCATCTGATGCTATTAAAGGATACAGTGCATATGGTCCTCCGGGTAGAGCCTCTACCTTGTCATGGGTATTTCCCATCCATGGAAAATCTTTCCCATCCATAACATTTTCCTTCCCTATTTTCCTGGGAAAATCTTCTTTCCCAATGACAAGTTTTAACTGCAGTTCTTATAATTTGTTTTACATTAAAATATGTCCAATCTGGTAAAATACCACTATTACTATCTAGTTATTCTCTGGAATGAGGTGTCTTGCCCCAACCATAAAAAAATCAATAAAGGATGACATTCTCAATTGGCTAAGCAAAGGGTTTATGTCATATGACAAATGCATCATCATGGGGCAATTAGTGTTAAAATTCAGTTCAACGAGTTGAATAGCTCAACAGCAACAAAAGATTGACATGTGCCTGGTGAGCATGTCAAACTTCAATAGATAATCAGCACTTTCTTCCACTTAGTGAATAAGGGAGCACTCCACATTGAGTGAGATGCCTTAGTGAATTGTTTGGGTGTAGGTGATTAGCATGGGCATTGAGATATGACTTCCCAGATCCCTCCAGTAGCGGTTTTTCTTGCCAATATGTAAATGAAACTTGAGTCCCTGAGAAGGTAGCACTAAATAGAAGTGCAGAAAGGAAGGAAAATCAAACTGAGGAGGAGCGCCATCAAAAAAAAAATCAATAATTTTGTTACTGAGAAATTGCTACCATCCTTATTCACGAAGGGGCGGAAAGGTCAGAGCGCTCGAATGTGTGTGATAAATGAGTTTATAAAGTGGCCTGTGTCGGGAGACTAATTTAATTGGCTGCTTTAAGGGTGATAATGTACCTCACTTCCTACATACTTTTTCTTTTATTAAAATCTTAAAATTAAGCTGACTGTAATGTGCGCTATGTTGACCTTAATGAAACAAACAGCACCAATGGCTGACAGGACATACAAACACTCATTATTAGTAGTAGTACCAACATCTACCCAAAATATTAAAAACAAAATGAGATATTTTTTCTTTTTGACATTTTGGACTGTTTCAAGTCATACAAGGGTAAAACAGATGACTTTTGTTCTACTACTCTCCACCCCAGGATATTTGCCGCCTCCTATACACTAAATCCCCCCTGCTATTGCTCCCAAATTGCAAGCTGAATCATCAGGCTGAGATTTAAATTAAAGACTTTACTCTGCCCATATTTACAACCACCTAGATGTGCATTCTTGAGTTTAAACTCAGTTCCCTCATCTCCATTATTTGTATGTTATGAATGCCCAGTTCCATCACATTCTTATGGAAAAAAAAAGACCATTTTAGCAAGATTTGTACAAGCTCCTGACCTCTCTCATAAAATAATGGGGGAGATGGGACAGCTCTGGAGTGAACATTTTAAAATATTATGCAACAATGTAATCCAGGTTGGATTGTTTCTAGACTCCTAAAGAAGGTTCAGAAGCCAGTACAAGATTAAACACTCAATAAGTGCTCATGAAGATTGAAGGGTGATGGTGTGTAAGGCTCCCACATGCAAGTGTCATTTCTGAATGTAAGGGAACGTTGGGAAACATGGGCACAGCCCAACACATTTCACACCATGTTTTCTAGTGAGGATCATGAGGGCAGGCATAGATACTATAATAAACTCCCATCAGATAAAAGCCAGAGAGAGCCCAATGTTGGTTAAGGTTACAAACCTTTAAGCAAGGAGAGACAAGTTATTCTATGCTAGTTTGTTTCCTTAATCTTCAACAACCCTCAAAGACTCTAAATCAAGGCACCTAGAAATGTTCGAAAGGATAGTGGCAACCTGGGCTTACATATGGGTAACCTGTTTTCCCAGAATTTCATCAAGATGGGAAGTATCCCAGGTAGTGGTGACTCACACCTTTAATCCCAGGAGAGGTAGGTAGATCTTCCTGAGTTTGAGGTCAGACAGGTCTACAGTGTGAGTCCCAGGACAGCCAGGGATACACAGAGAAGCCCTGTCTCGAAAACAGAGGGGAAAGGGAAAGAGAAGAAGAAGGAGGAGGAGGAGAAGGAGGAAGAGGAGGAGGAGAAGGAGAAGAAGAAGGCCCTCTTTCTACCCCAAGGCTTACATTCAGTTCTATCAGGTGTGTCCAACCTTTTAACATTGTGACACCATGTTGTCACTCACAAAGTCCTACATTTGAGAATCTTACAACCAAGTTACAAAGAAAATAAAAGGCTGGCAAAAATTCTCTCATAACTTTTAAGGTAAGTTTATTTGATTTTATGTTGGGTCACCTCCAAAGCTACCTGATCCACAGGGCACAGATGGGACACCCGCATGTGTCCTCTACCTCCAAAGACATTCTGAATCCAATTCCAATCCAGATCAAAACCACCCTCATCTAGGCACCATCTTTGCTCTCCCAGATAGATGCCACACCCTGTAAGAGTCACAAGTCTGTCACCATTCCTGCCTCTCTAGGTTGTCTGTAAATCGCATCCAGTCAGAGAACTCTATCTGAAGTATAGTCATATTTCATACTTTTTTCTTGAAACCATCTGTGGTCTCCCCTGAGGTTCCTGTCCTTGTTGCAGCTCTACCCAAGGTTCTATTACCTGCCTTTCTTGTCACACAGCCTCCCTCCCTCCCTGGCTCTGTGTGCTTTGGTCAAGATGGCTTCTTGGGATTCTACTCAAAACGAGTCTGTTTCACCCGCAAGGCTTTCATTCTTACAATGGCTTCTGCTAAGAGGTTTCTTGTCTGGAGTCCTTACTCCATCCTCATTTTCATCAAGTGAATTTCAACTATAGATAACCTTGCCGAAGAGCTGTCTCTTGACTGGATGGCCATTAAGGCAGCTCCTTCTGTTTCACACTCCTCATCTAAGTGTGGTGCCGTCAGGAATGATCACTGGCATCTCTCAACATGCTTGTCACCCCCTTCAATATGAGAGTGTCACCCTGATGACAAGCACTCCTTTTCACCTATGCCCAAGCTGCTTAGAACAAAGCACAAATCACACTAGGCTCAGCATAGCACATAGAAGATCCAGCCTAACACACGGTAGGTCATTGTGACTGCGTATTGAACATGAGTGATGCTATGATTTATAAATACAATGTGGAGTAACAAAACCAAGCAGCGTTACACACCATTCACCTTATTTTGGTGAATACTTATTTTGGGAGAGATATCAGAAACCTATCCTCCTAGCACTTTTGAAACATAGGAGATACTAATATTCCCTATACTCGCTATTTTATCCAATACACCTCAAAAAGAGAATGACTTATAGCGGAGACTTTGCACCCTTTGCCCACCGTTGCCTTCATTCCATCAGACTCTGTGGCCACTCTGCTATTCTATGCTTCTGTGAATTTGGTTGTTTTAGATTCTGTGTATTAGCAAGGACGTGTGCCATTCGTCTTCCAACGACTGGCTTACTTCACTTACTGTAACGACTTTCAGACTCATCAGTGATGTCACGAACGACAGAACTGCCTTCCTTTGAAGGGCTGAACAAGATTCCCTTGTGCGTATATGCCATGTTTTCTCCTCTCTTTTATGTGCTGACAGATACTTGAGGTTGGGTCCATTAAGTGGGCATTGCAAACAGTGCTGAGCTGAAAGTGACGGTTCAGACACATCTTGGATAAACTAATGTCTTGCCTTTGGGGCAAATACTCACAAACAGTAATGTGTTTTTAGTTTTGTGGGTACTTTCGTACAGATTTTTTTAAACAATGGTTGTATTAATTTATTTCACCAAGAAAGAGAGATTTATTGAGATCCTCACAGGGCATTGCCGAAATCTGACTGCTGCCCAGTTTTACAGAGAGGGAATAAGACCAACACAAGCTGAACAATATGCCCCATATCTCCCATCTACTTGCTGTTGCATATTATGCTAAATAACTAGCTGGAGAGGAGTTGTTTGAATTTGTAATTTCCCCAAACCTTAGCGATGAAGCTCCCCAACTCCTGGGAACGACTGCTTCTCCCAGCTTGCTCTTTCTCTCTTTGTTAACCCAAAAACACATTGACATTTCTTTCATCAGGTACTTGACTGTTCAAAATAAGCAGATTTTTTTTTCTCCCAGATAACTAAATTTACCAGTTAAATGTCAATTTTTTTATTTGTTTATAACATGTTTGGTAAGATATTTCTAGAATGTATTCAGATTTCTCAGTCTGCTTAAATAGAGATTATTTAGTATAATTTAATGTGTTTTGAATAACATGCTATATTTTAGGAACATCAGTTATTATTTTCAACAAAAAGAATTTTCTATCTTTCATAACAGGATGTGTCCAGCCCTGTGCAGAATGGAAATGCAGCGCCTCCTCTGTAATACCTACTAAGTCCCAAGATGATGACAGTAGAGTGTGACACCAGCCAGAATGCTATATGATCGCTGGGCTGCGTGCCATTCAGCTGACCACATGGTGTCTTACATAGCGTCTCATAGATAACAGACATCAACATATATTTACCGAATCTCACTTAAAGGTCCACTAAGTGGTAAAGAGTTCATTTCTTTAAATTAATTCAAATTCATACAATGACGTTAATTGAATTGTGTATCAAATTCTATATGCATTGTCTTAACTGATCCTTGGGAAACACTGTGAGTTCATCTAGCATTTGAAGGCTGTATGTAACAAATAAAACTGAACTGGCTTAGTCAAGTGTGGATTTTATTTTCACATAGTTATTAAGAGCCCAGTATTCAGAATATATAAACACACGAAGAATGTTTATATCTTGCACCAGCCATTTTTCTCCAGATGTTACGAAGCTGTTGTCTCTCAATTTGAATGTTTCTTTGCATCTCTCAGGGCTCAGATGATTCCCAGGGGTCACACAGCCCCTCTCTGAGGCTGTTAAGTAATAAATGAAGACTTGGGAGGAGAGTTCTCAGTGGTATCGCCGACTGCCAGCCACACTGGGACTCAGTGATGCAGACCTCTGGATTGCCGTCCATGCTGCAGCAGGCATTTTAGTGATTCAGCCGCCTGAGTCACCGTACTCCTGTGAATAACCCCAATAAACTCACGGATGGAAACATTTCTTCGCTATGTCACTGATTCCCCTCTCTGGTATGAATAGAAGTAGATTTGCCAGGAAAAGAATTGAAGCAGTAGAGGGAAACAGAACTCACAAAGGGGTATGTGGCCAACTCACAAGCTGAAAACTCTGGCAGGATATCTATGTTAGAGCCTTGGACAAGACCCCTTTCTCTTCAGCCTTTTGCTCTTTAGGCCTTGAGCTGATGAAATGATCCACATTCCCAAGCACAATCTCTGTAACTTAAAGTAAATGCTAATTGCACTTAACAAAATGCTGTCATGGCAGCGTCAGGAGAGATAGATGACCAAACAGCAGGACGTCACTACTCAGCCAATTGACCCAGGAAGTGCACCACAAGAATTTCAGTAATGAAAGATAAACAAAGCCAGGTGGTAGGGACACCTTTAATCCCAGCACTCAGGAGGCAGATGCAGGCGGATCTCTGTGAGTTCAAGGCCAGCCTGGTCTACAGAGAGAGTTGCATGAGAGTCAAAGATGCACGGAGAAATTTTGTCTCAAAAAACCTAAACAAACAAACAAAAAAGATAAGCAAAACAATTAAAAATGAGCAAACAACTAAAATAGATTTTTCGTCATTGAAGACACACAAATAGCCAAGGAGCACACTAAAAATGCTCAACGTTATAATCCATCTGTGAATTACCAATCAAAACCATGTTGAAGGGGATAGGAATGTGGCTCAGTCTCAGGGTGCTTCTTTAGTATGTGCAAGAGACCCTGGTTTTGACCCCCAAGCGCTACAAAAGAAACACACACACATACACACTCTTTCTCTCTCTCACACAATATCACTCAGTAGGAGGATTGGTCATGACAATGATTGTGTTTCTGTGTTTCCGTGTGTGTGTGTGTGTGTGTGTGTGTGTGTGTGTGTGCAGGCTCACCCATGTATGTGGAGGCCAGAGGCCAGACTACTTTTTGAGATAGACTCTCTTGACTGGACCTGAGGCTTACAGATTAGACTTGCCTGGCTGGCCAGTGAGTCTCAAGTATCCCCCAGTCTCTGCCTCCCCAGGGGTGGGCAGTGCACACATGGCGGTTTACGTGGGTACGGGGAATCACACTGAGGTCTTCATGCTTGCACGACAAACACTTGACGAAATGAAACATCTTCTTAGTTCTATCAGCACATTTTAAAAGAAAAATACCAAGAGTCAGAAAGGATGATTGGAAATTTGAGGCCTCATTATACTAGGCATATTTGCAGTTATAACTCACTCTTACAGATAGAGTAGTTTAGACAACAGAAGCTATTCCTTGTAGTGCTAATGCTGGAATTCTAGGACCCAGTGACAGCCTAAGACTCTAGAGGGCCTCTTGCTGATGTCCCTGATTCTTGCTGTGTTCTCAAATGGCGGAGAGAAGAGCTTCTGACATCTTTTCTCCTTTTTATAAGGGCATTAGTCATGCTGTCTCCACCCTCATGACTTCATCGAAATCTAATTACCACCCAAAGATATCTCTTCATATCACCACAGAAGTTAGGGCTTCAACACATGAACTTTTGGGTGATAAAACAATAATTCAGTCCATAACACTGATGCAATGCTAAGGGGCATGAAAACGGCCACAACCCCTTGTAGAGAACAGTTTGGCAATCTCTCAGGAAGTTATATGAAGAAGGCCGTGTGATCAAACAGTTCCATTTCTAGGTTTATACTTATAGGAAACAAGTTAAAAATGCAAGTGCCCAAGTGTTCGTAGCAGCTCTGCTCACGATAGCTAAAGACTGAAAACAACCCAAATGTCCCTTAACAGACGAATAGCTAAACAAAATGTGATGTATCAATGGTGCATAATACCATGTAGCTATGAAGACACAGAAATGCTCAGAATGGGTCAACCTTGAAAGCATGCTAAGAGAAATACACCAGGTGATGGGCACAGCCTGTGCATTCCTACCTATCGGAACTACCCACAATACACAAATCAACAAAGACACGAAGATGTGTGGCTGCCTAAGCCTGAGAGGAGAGGATTATGGGAATAGCGATGAGTGACTTTGGAGCATCTTTTTGAGATGATGAAAATGTTTTGGAATTACGTGGCAGCAATGACAACAGAGTGGTGGGGTATTCAGTAAAAGTCTAAATTTTAGCTGTGTGGATTGTGTTTCAGTTACATTGTTATACATTATCATAAAACAAAGAGAAAGACCCTAAAAATCATGCCTAACTTAATTTTGACAAGTTTGGGAGCTGCAGAAGCCTTTTTCTCCCATTCAAATCTTCATACCGCAAATAGGCAGGTTGATTGTTACAGCTGTGTGAGGGGACTCCAGATAAACAAACTGTACCTACACAAAACAAAAGGATTCAGACAGAAGGGGCTAGAGGGAGGAGAACAGTTCCTTAGGCTGCGGCCTCTATGAAGCCTTTGGAGTTCCCTGTTGCTCTTCCTAGGTCCCAGGATTCAGCGTGAGAAACACAGGCAGAGGATATGGTAGAGGCATGACACCATAGTCAGAGCTTCACCCTGAACTCAGGGGCTAGCACAGGTCACCTGACAGAGCGTCTATGCTATTTGACACTCTTATCAAAGACCTAGCGTTCAAGAAAGACACACTGAAAAAAATCCTAACAGCCTAGAGACGTTAAGTGCTTTTGCGAATAAATGCCTTGATTCTGTCCTCTACAAGAAGACAAGATTCATAAATTGGTCACACGATTCACATTGAGGAACTTGGACAAGCCAGCCTAGTAACATTGCTAGAGACCAGTACCGTGTGAAGAAGGAGCGGACCTCAGAGAACTCAGAATGGCCACAGTGTGGGACAAGTACGGCTTCTCCCCAGAGCCCAGTCTGAGAGAGTAAGACACAGCTGACCAGGAGCTGGAGAGATGGCTCAGAGGTTATGAGCGCCAACTGCTCTTCCAGAGGTATTGAGTTCAATTCCCAGCAGCCACATGGTGGCTCACAACCATCTGTAATGAGATCTGGTGCCCTCTTCTGGTGTGTATATGTTAACAGAACATTATATGCTTAATAAATAAATAAATCTTTAAAAAAAAAAAAAAAGACACAGCTGACCAGAGCAGAAGGAGAAAGTCCTGACGTGGAGAATCCTGGAGTTTGCACATTAATGTGAAGACTTTTGAAATTATATGCTATAAAATAACTAATTAGTAGTCTTCATGTGCGAAGGGGAAGGAAGGGAACTCTGAGATTGCTCGTTCATTGTCCAGGAAGCCAGTTCCAAAGCCGGTACTTCAGGAGCCAGTGAACCGGGCTTATGCTTCTGCCGTAAAGATGCTACTTGTAGCTTAGCAGAAAAACCTGTCTTTTTCTCTTGTGGCCATGGATAGGCGGCAAGGAATTGAGTTCCGAATTACTCAATGTCTTCTGAAGTTTCTCCTTCATGGCATGCGACTCACCTACCTGTACTTCCAGGAAGAGACTGAGCGTGGTGATTTTTAATTCCACGGATGTCAACAGAAGAGTCATAGGGGGGTTTCCACAGAGATCAGATTCTTACCCAATCAAGCAGGACATGTCGTTAATGGGAGATATTGGTCAGAGATGTACCTGCAAGCACCACAGCTACATATACCAAATTATTCTGTTAAATCAGGTAGGTGTTCCTTCTGTTGCCAAGCTTTGGATACAAGGCCCATGCTTATTATTTGGAAGCTGGTGCGTTGATTGAAGAGTATGTACATCTTTCGTGCAACCGCCACACCCTTTATATAGCCTGTGTGCTTTCCGATTTGAGGGCAGCAAAACCATGGGACACCTGTTAGACGAACTGAGCACAGAGCCCTTCTAGTTTTGTGTAGTTGCCTTTCCACGGTTAACCACAGCCCAGGAGCTTACATTCACTGGAGGGTTTTTTTTTTTTAACAAATGTCTTTTTTTATGATTTGTTTTTATTTTATGTACATTGGTGTTTTGACTACCTGTGTGTCTGTATGAGGATATCAGACTCTCTGGAACTGAATTTACAGACAGTTGTCAGCTGCCAAGTGGGTGCTGGGAATTGAACCTGGGTCCTCTGAAGAGAAGCCAGTGCTCTTAGCCACTGAGCCATCTCCTCACTGGAGCTTTTGAAGCCAAGTTTTCACAGAACTAACGCTTGCTTTCTATGTTTACCTTTTGCACATCTACAGTGTTTAACCTCGTTGACTGATAACAGTGAGCAGTTTCAGACAGGGAACAAGATGGGGAACGGATAGCCCAATCTGGATAAGAATGAGGCTCAAGCTTGGAAGCAACAGCAGGGTGTGGAGGTGCCAAGGAGTGGCCTGCTCGTCGTAAGGGCTTTACCCGCTGTGGGGATGAGCCAGCGTATTTTGTAGAAATGTCAGAAACACCCTTGTCAGTGCATCTCAGGGCCAACTAACTATTGCTGTTCAGAGGCACTTCCCTTGGGGTTCCGATGAAGAGCTTGGATGCCTATGTATTGAAGCTTGGAAAGTGACATCATCTTATAGTTAGTTGACACCTTTGTCATTTAAGTTCAATAGGTGGAAATCAGTCATCATATTATCTGCCAGAGTGTAGAGTCTCAGCCATGCTGAAGCTATAAGTATCTGGTTCATTGCACTAGATGGCTTCCTTTTGTTTTCAGATTCCCTACCAGTTAGCTACTCGAGATTTGGAGAGGAGGAATGGGGGTGGATGCATGCTATATTAAAGGTTTAATGTGTTAAGTAAGAGAAATGAGAACCCAAAACCATGTTGGGCTGGGAAAATCTCAAGGATCATCAATATTAACAATGGCATATAAAAAGAAAACGTGTAACAGAGAAGAACTTTGAAGATCTGTTACACATTTCAGAATTTCAGAGGAGAAATAGCTTAGGTTTTGAGAAAATAGTTACTGGGAAAACCAATGTATATGAGTAACCTGAGAATTCAGAGTCTGATGGGCACCCGTAACAAAAGACTCCTGAGCTCCCAAGGACCCTAACCTACACTGGGCAGGAAGAGAATAACTTCCAGATACTGGTTATTTCAGAGTTCCTGGTCCTCTTTCCATCTTTCCCCTTTGTCTCTTTATCAATCCTTTCTAAATGAAAGCATTATTTCCATATTGTCCCAAGAGACATAATTCTTTGGATTGGGGACACACACACACAAACACACACAATGTCTGTTGTGTTACCAGGGAATGCATCTCAAAAAGGCTTAAATAACTTCCGTTCTTCATTTTCTCCTCAACATCTTTTCTGGACTTGGAGTTTTTCTAGGTAGCCCAAGCTGTCCTCCAACTCAAAATTCTCCTGCCTCCTGAGGTTTTGGATTGCAAGCATCTGTCACCATGCTCAGCCTCTTGCATTATTTTGATAGTAAGGAACCACAACGCCCCGGCCCCAGTGCTTTAGGCAATAACCCAGACTCTCACATTGCCCTTGACTGAGCTCTCTCCAACCGTATTTCTTCAGCAAGCGCTCCTCTCCTACCCTAGTACCAGCCTCGTTTGGTGACCGTCAGGGAATACCATAAACCTACATTGTTCCACACGACTCTTTGACCCGTGATTGGAAACAATATTCAGGTTCGATCTAGGGCTCTAACCAAGTCCGTGAACTTGCAAAGTTCCCACCTATTGTTGAACTCACTAGGCAGATGCTCTGAGCACACAGCAGATGCCCCAAGGATGCAGCACTCATCACCATCCATGAATCTGGTCTCCTGTATCCTCGATACATATGGTTTTAGAAGAGATGGCCACATCAGAAGGCCAACATATTATTAACCGTATCCAGGCACATACTTCTGCTGAAGCTCCAGATAACTCTTCTTAGGGTACCGCCTGAGACTTTTCTCCTATTTCGTGTTTTCCCCTCTGTTCCTGAGCTGTCTCTAGCTCTGTCAGCTCCTCAGGCAGTGGTACCTTTTCCTCTTCCTGAGGCTCCTTTCCATCCCAGGTTCTCATCCATCTTCCCCACAAAACCTCACCTCTGTCTACACTGAAATTTCCTCCTAGCAGGAACTAAAATAGAAAACTTTACACTTAGTTCTTTTTCTTTCTTTCCACCAGGGTTTACTCTTGGTGCCCAATTTTTATTCCTGTTATCTTGTTTTAATGTGTTTACGAGGAAGTACAAATTTATACATGTTTTACTTTTTTAAAAAATTTGCATTTCTCTGAAGAGGTACTGTTTAAGAATACAGACCTCTGCTTAGTTTGACTGGCATCAGAAGCAAACCTATTCACGACGGACTGCTTACAGGGAATTTCTCAAGCGTTACATAGAGCAGCTTAGAATCTTGACAGCCTTTATTACAACTCTGTGCGCTTATTTATTAGCTAGTGGGCTCCTCCCCTTAGGTTCTATTGCTGTTGCAACTGAGCTTCTGAGTTTCGGTAGCTCTGTGTGTCAATGCCTGTAGAGACACACCTTCATATGAACCCCGCCCCCACACTGCTCTCCGTTCTCTGAGAAGACTTATGTGCTGTGTAAACAGCCATTCTGACAAAACAGCACTGGAGTTCCCTTGGGGAGTCATTCTCTATGCAAAAGGAATGTAGGAATGGCCTTTATTCCCCCAATAATTAGCTCACTCCTGTGCTGTCATCCTCCAGGTTGCCTCTGAGGCTCTCCACAGCCTCCTTCTGGGGTGATCTGGTACAGTTCTGAAGGTCCTTCCCAATCATCTTGCTAAGTTCTGTAATTACATCAGATTCAATTTGGAATTTTAGACCATTATACATCCTCTTAGGGAATCTGTAATGTGATTATTCTTAAACTTTAGGCTGCTCCAGTCTCTCCTGGAGAATCTGATTCAAAGGCAGTCCCTTCCCTATGCTTCTGACTCTGTACATCAGGAGTGGGGCCCGAGATCTGCCCAGGAGAATTTGACATACAACAGGAGAAGGCTCTTCTGTCCAATGCAGGCCATTCATACAGCACTGACCCAAGAGATGTTAACGGTTAGATGTGTTTGCCTCAATTTCTACCATTAAAAGTCTATAGAATAGCAAAAGTTTCATTTCTTAAATATTACTTAGGCGATTAAGTAGCAGTAGTTAATTTAAGTAATTTTCAATTACTTAATGATACGGTGGGATTACATGCCCCAAATCGTGAAGACAGAAACTCATGGTGATGTTTGAGTGACACACAGACCAGGATGGCTGCTGCAAAGGTTTAGCAGGTTTAGTTTCTGAGCTTCCAGAGTATTTACTTTATAACAACACATCCTTTTAATACAGCTGCTGCATGCTGGGGCTTGTCCCCAGGGTCTGACGTGTGCCAGGACCAAACTCCACCACTCAGCTGTATCTCTAAGTGGTATTACTATTAATAGTATTTCAATAAAAAGTACACTTTGATTATAGTACATTTGAAAATCTCATGAAAGGGAGGGAACCAAATTAAAATTCTGGTATACCTGCATTGAAGGGTTCCCATTGCTGGCCTTTTACATATTCCTGCATGCCTTCTAGTCTCTCTCTGATTTACTGGTACTTAGTCTCCTCTCATTTCCCTCCCCCTCCTCCCTTTTCAGTATGCTCCCCGTGCACGGTCTCCTTCTTTAAATACCTTAAATCGGAAACATATTTCCCATATGGATTTGCCACTGTTTTAAATTTTAAAATACCTCACCATGCCATTAAGTAGCTTCCAAAATTTCTGTGCTAGAAACTTAACAGCATTCCAGCGTAGAGGACTAGTCAAGAGCGCGCCCAAGTCAGGCTTCAAGCTCTGTCTCTGCCTTGTACAGATTATTCAACTGTTCCGTGCCTCGTTCTCCTCTGAGTGATCTGAGAGCCGGAGTACCCAATCCATGGACTCGGAGAGCAAACGAGAGAATTTGCATAAAACAACGCCTGTCCCGGAATGATGCTAGAAAACCTCAGACATGGCTCCAGGGTGCATCAGAGCGCTCCCCTTCTCGGTGCTTTCTAGTCTTGACTTCTGAGGAACGTGGCTCTCGAACCAGCAGATGTATGGATAACAAAAGAAGTGAACGTGGATCCTTACTGACTCCTGTGGCCCATCTATGCTGGATTTTCAGTGTTTTTGCTGTTTTTTTTTTTTTTAACACTTACGAAAGGTCTTCTCATTCTTAGTGAATAAAATCTGGCTTAAACAAATATGACCATTTTCTCACACCAAAAGCAGCTAGCTCTGCAGCCATCACACCCAGCTCTTAACTGCCTTGAGCTGATGGCTCAAGGTGGAAATTACTCTTTGGAGTGTGACACTCCTGTGCCTTCTGTCTCTTAACTACCACTAAAGAAAGTTCTGTTTGGAGCTATGGAAAAGAAGACACTCACTCACTAAGCAGGACCCTCCCAATCTCTTCAAGCTCAGCTCCTGAGAACTGGACTTGTCTAAACCATCTCCACAAGCAGAAAGCCAGCCCCACAGTGGTGGTGCAGATCTCGCCTGGGTGGATTTACCCATCTCGTGATGTGAACTTTACCCCACATCTCAAATATTAGGATTATTAACCCTCCCTCTGTCCCGTCTTCTCTCCCTTCTTTCCTCCATTTATTTGACGTTAGAGTCATTTTTATTTACTTGACTTATTTTGAGAATTTTAAACAATGTTTTTGATCACATTTGCTACCCAGATCCAACACCCTTCCTAACATTTGGGTGCTCATTTCAAAACAAGCAGCCTAGTGTAGTTTGTGCGGCCATCATAGGCTTGGCTGTACAGCTTTTCACCCGGTGGCGATCACAACCAATAGCTCCTGCACTAGGGGTGGGACTTCCTGCTCAGCTCTGCTGGAGGTGCTGGGATTTGTCTGACTGGTGCTCTTACTACGGTGGCCTTCCTGTTCTCCATCACTGGACTCTCCACTGGAAACTTCGAACTGAGTGAGGTCTTTCTCCATTTGTCCCGCTGACCTGTTTCCTTTCTTTCTTTCTTTCTTTTTTTTGTTTTCGAGACAGGGTTTCTCTGTGGCTTTGGAGCTTGTCCTGGAACTAGCTCTTGTAGACCAGGCTGGTCTCGAACTCACAGAGATCTGCCTGCCTCTGCCTCCCGAGTGCTGGGATTAAAGGCGTACGCCACCACCGCCTGGCTGACCTGTTTCCTCTCATACTTTAGAATTGTGTAAGACGGCAGGTTGCCATAACATGTATCATTCTGATTGCCACTTACCTTTATATTAAAATTTATATATTTTGGTAACCCTCACGTCTGCTTTTCCATCTGTTCTGTTTCATACTTTTCCCAACAATATAAGCTTCAGGTTGCTGGACTGTGTAGGGAGCCCACGTGACTGGCTTAAAATTACACACAGTTAGCAGGATTCTGGCAAGCACCCCAAGGCCCTGCCAAAAGGCCAGCTTCTCACTGTGTTTTCTGCCATTAGCACAATTCCTTATAATTTGCATATAATCTACTTAAGATGGTAGGGCTGCTCCCGCTTTATCCTGCAAAGGGAAATCTTTGATTTTGCAAGTCCCTTTGTGAGCGATGGCTGCCTCAGAGAATGTGTCTTATAACAGACCTGTCTATAACAGTCAGATTCTGTACTCTGTGGTCGAGCATCACACAGAACGGTCATAGCAAACCAGGAAAGCAGTATTGAAACTACAGATACAACTGTTACTCTAGGAAAGTAATCTTTCTCCAGATTCCTCAGTCGTGAACGAACGTCTCATCTACCTTTCCTCTCTCTCTCAGAAGATAAATATGTACTTGTATATGTATATACACACATACATGCAGCATATGCATCTGTGAATTTTGTTTCTTTGTTTGTTTGTTTTTCGAGACAGGGTTTCTCTGTAGCTTTGGAGCCTGTCCTGGAACTAGCTCTTGTAGACCAGGCTGGTCTCGAACTCACAGAGATCCGCCTGCCTCTGCCTCCCGAGTGCTGGGATTAAAGGCGTGCGCCACCACCGCTCAGCGCTGCATCTGTGAATATTAATGATACCATACCACTAAGAATAAAGACATCCTCTGACATCACCACACGACTGAAAATTTGACATTGATGTGATATTGTAAATTATGCTGACTACATTTGATTTTCCATAACTGTCTCTTTAATCTCTTTGACTGCTTTTTTTCTCTCTTTTGCAGCTGAGATACATATTTTGTTATTATTTCTCCTTCTTTGTTCCATAGAATATTTCTCAGTTTTTATTGGCAGATTGCTTTAAAACAATTAAATTCAAGTTGTCCTGGGACGGAAGTGGACCTTAATTAATTAAGTAACTTTATGTACATCAAATTAGGAACCTCCTGTTGTCAGATTATATATCAGTGGTGTTAAGTGTGGCCTCTTGATGAAGGTGGTAGTTGTCAGGTTTCTCCTTACAAAAGGTACATTTCCCATAAGAAGCTATGGAAGGAAATTGAACATCTGACCCCTAAATGTTTTTTTTTTTTTGTTAGCATACAAATGAACTTTTACTCCCTTAGTGCCTTCCACATTTCTCTTCCTTCATTCACCTCTTCATCCTTTTACATAAACGCGCACGCGCGTGCGTGCGCGCACGTGTGTGTGTGTGTGTGTGTGTGTGTGTGTGTGTGCAAAATATTTAATTACTCTTGTTCATGTTCTGGTGTCCTACGTGCCTGTGTGGATTTTCTGATCTTGTCATTTGAATTTTACCACAAATCCCAAATGTTAAGATTCTCTCTTTTCCTCTCAAACTAAGGCTTTATTTACTTGTTCATCCTCTGAGAACTTACATAGTGTATTTTGGACACGTCCACCCCTTCTCTTCCATCTCCCCTGTTACGGGATGGTTTGGGGTTAATTTCTGCTTTGTTTTTTGAGATGGTCTTATGTAGTTCAGATTGGCTTTCCACTCACTATGTAGCTGAGGACGACCTTGAACTAGGAATTTTCTTCCCTTTATTTCCTAAGTGCTGGAATTATAGGCCTATGCAAGATACCCTGGCCCTGGCTTTTCTATAAGCTTTAGCGATAGGTTTTTAATGATGACTCTATCCAATGGCTGAACCTTGGACAATCGTCTTCGAAAGCAATGAAGTTCCTTAGCTTTGTGCTAACCCTCCCACCTCTCACCTTGCTAAATCTCAGCAAGCTCTGTAAAGTATGCGCTATTTATATTTTATTGAAATATTTTTTAAAATCGGTAATGAACATAAAAGTCCTGATATGTAGCTATTGTGTCACAAAATGAACATTTGAGGAAGAGCACCAAAGAAAGTTCACACAGAGACGGAAGAACTAAACCTTCCTCATGTCCACCAGATCAAATCACTTGGCTTTTGAGGAATGCGTGACCTCATGTGCTTGGCCAGTGCTCTAATACCGTTAACGTACAGTTTCACAGCGCCTCACGGGGAGCTAAACACACGGAGACTAACTGCGTAGCTAGCCGTACAGCAGCCGGTTCTAGTGACTCACACTTAACTAACTTGCCAGATTCACAGATACACCCCATCCTTCTTGTGAAGTCAGGGTCCTTGTGCTCCTCATCACAGCATGGAGAGCCCCCAAGGGCTCTGTAACCTGCCCTTGTGTTCTGTGGTGCTCACTGGCTGAGACTCAGTTATATTTGTTCCTAAATATGCTTGGGATAATTAGACTTGAAATAATTTAATTTATTAAATTAAACATATCTTAATTAAAAGTATGACGATTGTCAGCTTTCACAATTTGAGAGAAAAAGATACAGCTGCTCTGAAAGTAAGGGTTGAAAGCTGCGGAGAGTCTTAGCTTTAACAAAACTACTGTTGCAACAGGTTTGAGCAAGAAGATAGGAGACTACACTGGGAGCTGCAAAAGTGCCTTCGGGCTCTGCCTTCAGACTGCCCCCAGATACCGCCTTCACTTGTGAGAACTTGACCCTGGGATTATGGGCACTGTGGGCATGATATGTGCAAAGAGAGTCATATACAGATCCACACTGGAGAGGAGAGGAAACACCAAAAATATTGTCAAATGAGTGTGCATGAGTTATTGTATTTGGGTTTTGAGAATTTTTGGCTTTAACAAATGTTTCATTACTTGGCTCATTTGTTGGGTAGGGTTCATAAAAGAAAAGTTGTACTATAAAGTTTTAATTTTGGTAAGATTTTCTTTTTCTACTTCAAAAAAATTTATTAGTTCTTTGAGAATTTCCTACAGTGTATTTTGGTCATATTCATTTCCAACCCCACCCTTTAACTCCCCGCAGATCCAAACCTACCTCCTTACCACCCCAAACTTCTTGTTATGTATGTGTAGACGCACATAATACATATATGTGCGTAAGATTACATTTATAATCTTAGATTTTTATTGCTGTGAGGAGACCCCATGACCACGGCAACTCTTATAAAGAAAACATTTAATTGGGGTGCCTCACTTACAGCTTCAGAGGGTCAGTCTGTTATCTTCATGATGACGGAGAGCATGGCAGCATGCAGGGAGATGTGGGGCTTAGAGTCGTACGTCTTGCAGGCAACAGGAAGTCAACTGGCACACTGGACAGTATATCCTGAGCATAGGAAACCTCAAAGTCCACCCCCACAGTGACACACTTCCTCTAACACAGCCATACCCAATCCAACAAAGTCACACCTCCTAATAGCGCCACTGCCTATGAGATTATGGGGGTCAATTACATTCAAACTAATATATGTATATATATATATATACACACATATATATACGTATGTATGTGTGTATGTATGTATGCATGCATGTATATGCATACACATTCTATCAGTTCCAATTTGTGTTGTCTGTACACTTCTCCGTGTCGAGCCATCCACTGCAGCATGGTTGATCTACCAGGATCCATGCCCTTAAAGAAAGCTGATTCTTCTTTCTCTAGAAGTCAACTGTCCATAGCTCCTCATTTAGGGGTTGGGGCTCAGGAACTTCTCCCTGCTCCATGTTAGAATACAGACTGGCTTGATCCTCTTCAGACAAACCGCAGAACTTTGAGTTCATGTGTGCGATAATCTCATCCTGTCCAGAAGACACCGTTTTGCTCTAGTCCTTCCTGACCTCTGCTTTTTACAGTCTCGTTGTTCAACTTCCCCTTCTGATATGGCTTCTGAGCCTTGAGAAGACTTGAGAAGTACATCCCACTGGTGGCCAAGCGTCTCTCAGTCACTTACTCTTGAACTTTGACCAGCTATGAGTTTCTGCATGAACTGCTATCTGCAGCACGAAGAAACTTCTTTGATATGAGAACATTCTTTAAACTATGAGTAGAGAAATATAACTTTAGAGGGTAGTTTAATGCTGCGTCTCTTAGCAAAATAATTGCAGAGGTTCACCCTGAGATCAGAACTTCTCAACCGAAGATGCTTGGCTAGATTTTCAGTAGTGACATGAATTTCCTCTTGTAGACTGGGTCTTAAATCCTATAGTTGGTTACCCTATAATGTTCATGCCACAGTTGCACCCATGGGCCTCTCTTGCCATGCTGGTCACTGGTTGTTGGGGTGTGTAAAGTTCACAACTGTGTAAGACTATAGATAACTTTCATCCCAGGACTGCAGAGCAACTTCCTGTACCATGAGAGCTAGCCCACACCTTCTTGACTTCTGTGTCCTGTGGCCCATGTGCATGCTCTTTAGCAATAAGCTCTTCCCATCTAGGTCTGTTGGACTATAGAGCAGTGGCAACTCGTTATGGGGACCCAAGAACACCTGTGATCCACAACTCAAGGAGACGTATCCTACATATACCATTGAGCTTTTTATTTGACAATCAATGGCTTCTAGAATCAACACAATGCCCTGTGTAGGGTGACTCCAATTAAACTCTTTCATGTGAACACACATGTATTTAGGAAGCTTATAAAATATTGAGTCTCTATATGGCATTTTCTTTTCTTTCTTTTTTCTTTTTTTTTTTTTTTTTTTTT
>JAQHUG010000056.1:555248-569799 GCA_028555095.1 Dicrostonyx torquatus | reverse complement strand
CACTTCCTTCTCTCTTCCCAGAACTTCCGTTCTGTCTACTCCGCCCACCTAAGGGCTGACCTATCTTACAAGCCAGGCAGAGTCTTTATTTAACCAATCAAAGCAACAGAAATAAAGGTGGATCCTCTTACACACTGGGACCCAAACAATCACAGCAGATGAGTTTCTGGTGTCCTGAACAGAAAAATAGAGACTCCTTGCAAAATGGTGCCCAGTGCCTGTTGAACACAACCGAGCAACAGCAGGGAACACTGGACTTTGTAGCTGCCTCTGCTAAGTGCTGCACATCACTGTTGGACGTGTTTCAGAAGTCTCTGGCACGTTTTCATTCTCCCAATTATCGAACACTGTTCCTGTTCTTCCTAAATTGAAGGAATATGGACACACCATATCATGGGACAGTCTTGCAAAGGCCAACCTTCCACAGCCTGTCTTCAGGCTGTGCCCTATCTACCCAGCCCTGTCCTCTCAGACACGAGTTTTAGCTTTTATTAGACTTCTGGCTATGGTTGCTACAAATGGCCCACCACAGCAGGGCATCACAGTTCATTAGGTAGGCACTTAAATATTTGTGGGTGATAACACTTTTCCTATTTAAAAATCATTCAGCAGCTCAAATGACACCTAAGTGCCTGGGACACAGAGGCCATACTCGAAAGTTCGAAGGTCCCTTGTATACAACGGGAACAAGCAAGAAGAGCTATGATAGTGACAGCCCTTCCCCCGTCTCTGTGCTCTGTCCTGAAAGCAAACCTGTGTGCAAAACCCCTCCTCCCTTGGGGTGCCAGGGAGCCACCCTCACTTCTCGGACAGGCAAATGCAGCCGAGTGTACAAGCCTGCGCATCAGAGCATAAGCAGAGCCGTGTCACGACACATCATGTCACGACACATCATGTCACGACACATCATGTCACGACACATCATGTCACGACACATCATGTCACGACACATCATGTCACGCTGGCTTCTGTGCAGCTCTGCTGCTGACTGAATTTGATGCCGACTCCTCAGGCAGACATCTGAGCCCAGAGAACCCTTAGCTTCACCCCACCTTCCTGCCAACTTTCCTGTCAAATAAACCCCATCTTCACCTGAATCATTGTCCTCAGCCCATCCTGTCCCCACTTATGTCCATCGACATCTTCTCTGCCTATCAACGCCGAGGTCAGCGGCTGCTTTTCCCGAGAGCCTGCCTAGACTTCATCTCTTCCTCTGGACCCCTGTTATAGTCCAACTCTGTACTTTCTTTTTGCCCTCACTCCTTGGGCTCCTTGGGGTAGCCTTACCCACTCTCTTGTTTCCTGTAACCTGTGCTCAGTTAGCGCCTTATACACAGAACATATTAACTTTTAAATGCTTGAAATTTTCAAATGAATTGTTTAAGGTCTTGACTAGAACCAAGGAGCGCAATGCTACAAGAGTTTAGGAAGTTAAGAATGTATATAGATGTGGGATGAAAATATCCTGCTCTAAACCCTGACGTTTTCTGAGCTGAAACCCAATATTTAGAATTTAGATAGACTACCCGATTTCCAGAGCTGTTCCTGTATGCACTCTAAAAATAGATTGCCCATCCCAAGGTATTTTTTATTTATTGAACAATAGGAAAAACATTACTTCTCTCCTAACTTGGATATTTTAAAAAGTATTGTCTCAAATATTTTTACTCATATTTAATTTGTCTTTAAAGTATTAATAATCTTTAAAAATAATTTGAGATTATATTAATTTTTTATTTTTCTTTTCTTTTGGGCACTGAGTGGTCAGATGTGTAATCATAAATATTGATACTTCACATAAATTCAGAGCACTATTCCATATAGATAAGGTATTTTTATAATTTATTATTGATACAGTCCATAATGATGTGGCTATCTCCTCCTGGTCGACTTGTCACAGAGTTGGGTGGCAGGCCGCTGAACCAGCACTACAGAACTTTCTCTGTCACCTTTCTTCCTCTGATCAGCGCAGAGGGTGACACTGACAGCATTATGGATCACCTGGCATCTTCCCCTCCTCCTGATTTTTCCTTGTACTTTGTTCTCTTGGGTCTGTGGTACATTTCAAGGTGGGCTCAGTGTATTAAATATGCGTGCGGTCTGACTACAGGACCAGGACGGTACACACTAATGATCTCATTGCGGATTCTGGTTCAGTTTATCCCATGTGGGATGCACCCAGCTAGCTCATGGTGAGCCGACACCTTCCAGTCCATCTCTGCTCTCTGACTTGCTTGAAGGGCTTCCATACAAACCGTTCTAGCCAGTATATCTCTTTACATTTTGAGGAGGTTTCCCTTAAATGTGGCCATCGGCTGCACATTTGGGACATCTAAAAATGAAAATAATGGCTTAAAATAAGAGAGCAAAAGCAAATGAACAAAACAAAACAAAGTAAAGAAAACCCTCTGGTTGGCCTCAGAATAACAACTAGGCTTCTCTGCTTAAATACAAAAATGCTGGTCTTTAAAGATAGCAAAAAATAACTTGGTTACCTCTTTTTTAAATCATGGCCTGATGACAACTTCTAAAGAGAGATTCTGCTCTAGTCTGTCAAACATGAGTACTTTTCAACAACCGTCCGCGTGTTCTGAGTGTTATTCAGGTGACCAGTGTTCCTTAAACAACCGTCTGCATGCTCTGAGTGTTAGTCAGAAGGTGACCAGTGTTTCGTTAGCCACATATCCTTTTTTAGAAATACAGGAATTAGTGAGTTCGAGACCAGCCTGGTCTACAAGAGCTAGTTACAGCGCAGGCTCCAAAGCCACAGAGAAACCCTGTCTCGAAAAAAACAAAAAAGAAAGAAAGAAAGAAAGAAAGAAAGAAATACAGGAAATAGGTCTCTCTTTTGTCGTCTTGTGGTTTGCGGAACAATTATAATGCACCAGGGTTTCGCACGTGTAGCTCCTTCTGCCTAAGCTCTCTTGCACAGCTAGGGAGTTGACTTGCTCTGCTACAGCTGCAGGGTTTTTACTCAAGTGTACCGTCGCTGCTTGTTGGGATACACTATTCTGTAGGCAGAAATACAAAGATTTCCCTGCTTTATTTTCTCCCAAACACTCATTGCTACTTGAATGATTGTGTGCATTTTTATGTGTAACCTGTTTCCCTTTGCCACTTGAAGCTGCATTAGGGACAGAGGTGCACAGTTTCATGTGACACTACGCACCCAGCTGTGAGGAGATGCTGGGAATCATGGTAGTTGTGCAACAAATGTCCTCTACATAAAAACAAGTGGTCGACTCTGTTTTTCTAACTTCCCTAGTCATCTCTCTAAAATACAATTATGACCATGTTATGTCTGTAAACTTTAAAGAGGTCCCCAGCACCTACAGATTCAGAGACAAACACGCGTCACCAGTCTTGCCATCCTCCCTCCCTGCACGTACTCCACATGCCTTTAAAGCCGGCCACACAGGACCGCAGCACGGCCATTCTTCTCATGTCTCTGCACTCTCGATGATATTGCTCTTTTCACCAACGCTGATGCCTTTGCTGGGCGACTCCTGATTGCCCATAGGACCTAGGGAGAAGGGGAGTCCTGCTGGGAAGCTATTATGCCCCCACCCACCCACCCACCCACAATCAGCTGGTGCATTTCCAAGGCTCCTGCTTCCATTCGAACACCCAAAGCACAGAGTTGCAGTTCTTTCTGCCCCTGTTTTTCTTCTTCTAGCCCTTTATGAGTTGTATTAATTACTTCTACTGCCATGATAAAACACAGCGATGAAAAGTGAGTTATGGGAGAGTTTATTTTGTCTTAGGACTCCAGAGAGGGAGTTCTCACTGGCTGGGGAGGCATGGCAGCAGGCAGCTGGAGCAGGAAGACACAAGGTCACAACTTCAACTCCACTCCCAAAGCAGAGAGAGTGGACTGGAAGTGGGGCAAAGCGCTAAACTCTCAAGGCTTCCTCTAGCAAGGCTCTACCTCCTGAAGGCCCCAAACCTCTCCCAACAACACACCAACTGGGGAATATAACTGGAGCCTTCTCTCCTGTCTACCAACTTCGAATAACCACTCTGAGGCTTAATATGAATTACAAACTGTTTGGCCTATTAGCTCAGGCTTATTATTAACTAGTTCCTATAACTTAAATTAATACATTGCTGTTATTCTATATTCTACCTCGAGGCTCGTGGCTTCTTACTTCTCATCTTGCTTCTCTGGCAGCTGCTGGCGTCTCCTCCGACTCTGCTCTCTTTCTCCCTGTATCTATGTGGATTTCCCAACTCTCTATGTTCTGCCCTGCCATAGGCCGAAGCAGTGTCTTTATTTACCAATGGTAATACAGCATATTCACAGCATACAGAGGGCCATCCCACATCAGGGGACCAAGTCCTCAAGTATGTGAGACAAATAGGGGACATTTCCCACTCCAGCCACCATACTAGCCCTTGCATTCCTCGGTGCAAACAATGAAATGAGAGCATGTTGCAGAGCTTGGCATATGGTCCTTCATTTCTCTCTTCCTAGCCATCACTTACATGAGTCTGTCCCAGTTTTGACACATGAGCTATATTATAATCTTTCAGCGCTAGTGAGTGCCATAGAAATTGCTATTTTGCACAAATTTTTAATGGAAAGATTGATGGGTAGTGAGTGAACATACACATAGAATATTACTAGAGGCAAAAATAAAAAATAAAAAAATTAATATTACTAGAGGCCACAGGTCTAGGTCCTTCCCTAAGCACCTCCCCTTTTAAAAAAAATCCTACTTTTCTGCATAACTGCTTCATTACCATTCTTGCTGTCATGTACAATTATCTCCTCATGTGCCCAATTAGATGATTCCACATGATTTGGAGGGTATAAATGATTAATTGAAGATCCATGTGATTAACCTCAGGGACCTAAATTCTTTGGCGTACAAAAGGAAAGAGAAGGTTCATCTGAGGCCAGGTAGAAAACTGGACAGAAAAAAATTTATATATATATATATATATATATATATATATATATATATCAGCAGCATCTTGAAATCTATGAACTATGAAATGTGCCAATTCAGTCTTTAGGAAATAAACAATGGAATTGTTATTAATTAACAATTAAACAAAGAAAGTTAGAGCCGAAGGAATAGGAAATGTTTTCATTCTTGATGACACAGAATGTCGGGATTTCATCAAGGCAGAAGGCACTGCATAAGGAAGGTCAGAGAATGTAGCTGGATCCAGAGAGGCTACCATCAATCACCTTCACCATCAACACACCAAGCATTCCACCCACCAGAAGTACCCTGTGTTGAAAGAAAGGTACAAATCCTTTGCCACATTCTAAGCTTTGCAGTCTGATGGTGGACTAAGTCCATTCAGGGACCAAAATATGACCCCATGAGCAGTGCCATTCTAGTCTAGTTATTGCACACAGAGGATGGGAAAAAGAAATGTTCTTATGGTACAGGATCAGGGGACAGCGGCCCTTTGCGAGTGCTGGTGGTGTCAGTGTCTGGAACTTGGAGCCCACGGGCCTTGACTCCCTTCAATCTCATTTCCTATGACTTAGATCACGAATCGGAATCTTCCTCCACTCCAGCCACAGGCCTTATACCTTCCCAATCTCCAGGACTTTGTCTTGAGATGGTAATTTATTTGTGGGAACCCTTTCTTCTGGGTTTCATCAGGGTGCCCTACTGTCCAGATTAGAGGTTACATTTCTTTATGTCCCTTAAAGTGTGGTCTAATTAACTTTTGGCCAGGAGGAGGGTATCCTCAATTTTGCATACAGCTTCTTGGCTGTTTTCTTAAGAGGCAAGAGTGTCATTATGTTCACTAAAATGTGGACCTGGTGGTGAGTTGCTCGAACTGTGTGGATGAGGGCAAAGCAACCAGATAAAGGAAGTAAAACTTTTGTTAACTTCTCTGAGCACAGGCACTAACTAGCTCAGTCCGGAACCTAAACAAAAAGTAATATAATGTGTTATTTCGGACCTCTGTCATAACAGCTAAACTCAGAACCTAAGTTTTACAGCAGTTTCATGAAGTGACCTGCCCACAGAACGTGTTTTCCCATTTGTGTTGCAACTCCCTTTCTTACGCCCAACTCTCCACGCAGGGAACCTCCCATTCCTGACCCTGTCGGGACATGCCGTACCTCCTGCATCAGTGTCATGCCTGTCAAGATGCCAGCATCATCTCAAACCCACACTCTCGCTCTTCTATTGTGGTTATCTATTGCCCATCTATGCCGTGCATCCTCTTTATGGCTATCTACCAGACTCTTTTCCCTTCTGGGTCCCGCTCTGTGACCCAGAGACTAATGTCACGGACTGTAGAAATCAGAGTGTTGTGTCTCCCAGCTTCTAGTTAGATTTGCCCAATGTATGTTAGGAGGTTGGAAGATCTTGGAAAAAAAGATGTTCAAGTGTTTATTTTCGCAACTCCCCTCTGGTGGGTCACGCTTCGAACTTCTGTGTGACTCTATGTGAGAGCACAGCTCCTCTGTAACAGTCACGTGCTGTGGCTCTAAGTTCTTCCAGACTGTGGTGGCTACAGCTTGCTGACACTCCTGTCTTAGTGCTTTGTCATTTCTTATGCTCACCTTAATTCGACTGTCACAATTATAATTGCTTTTATTATTAAATTCTCTTCAACTTACATTTTTGAGTTTGCCTCTGTTTACTTCTGGGTTCCTGGTTCTGACATGCCTCATTTGACTGTCCCCAAACTCTGACAACTTGTAAGTCAAAGATCAAGACAGATTTTTCCTATCACAAGTCTAGCTGAGCCCCCTACTCTTGGTTTTTCTCATTATTCTCCATAACATTGAAAAACACACTGTCCACTCAAGGTTCCTAGGAAACTTCCAAAGAAGTTGACCTTTGGCATAAAATTTCCCTTATGTAACCTAGATTGTCAATTTAATTTCTCACTTTCATTTCACGTGAATGTGAAATTACTTTATCCTTTCTCATATCATCATATAATAACTACATTTTACTCCAAATATTTCACTCATTTCTTCAAACTTGTTTCATTTGTTTATCTGGTATCTTATGTCAATAGCTTACAGTCATAGATAGCTTTTTTTTGTTCAGATTTTTTTTTATTCAAATCAGGGTTTCACTATATTCAGGCTGGCCTTAAACCTGCAAACCACCCTCTTCTGCCTCCTGAGTGCTAGTATTACAGGCATATGCCGTCATGCCACACTTGTCCCCATCTTGTGTCCTGGAACATTTCTGAGTTCTTCTATTAGCTCTAACAGTGGTGTGTACATATGCCTGTGGGAGCGGGAGAGTGTATACACATTCTTTAGAACGTTCTATAGTTTCCCCCATACATGGGGGACATCTTTCAGGATCTTCAGTGGATACTTGATACCACAGAATGTTCATATCTTTTAGTAACCACTTATGGTAGTTTGAAAGGAAATGGCCCCCCAAAGGAGTGGCACTATTAGGAAGCGTGGCTTTGTTGAAGTAGGTGTGGCCTTGTTGGAGGAAGTGTATGGACTTCGAGGCCTCAAATATGCTCGAGCCACACCCAGTGAGATCACTTCCTGTTGCCTGCAAGTCAAGATGTAGGCCATTCAGCTCCTTCTCCAGCACCATGTCTGCTTGCACGCCACCATGTTACACCATGATGGTAATGGACCAATCCTCTGTAAATGGAAGCCACCCCAACTTAGCGTTTTTCTTTTATAAGAGTTGCCATGGCCATGGCGTCTCCTCCGAGCAGTGGACCCCTCACTAAGACAGCACTCAATGCTTTCTGGTTTTATTTTTCTTGCTTTTTATTAGAGTTCCATTCAATGCATTTTCACCACATTCACGTCCTCCACTCGCTCTTCTCAGTTCTGTCCCCCACCCCTTACGCCCAGCTGTGTGTCCTTTTTTCTGTTGTCTTGTTTTGCTCACCCATCAAGTACAGTTGGTGCTGCCCCTGTAGTTTTGGATATGATAATGGACTTCCCTGGCAGGTGGCCAACCCATCAGGGGCCGTGGCTTAAATCGACTCCCTTCCAGCAGCTGTCAACTAGTAAGAGCTCTTCAGTTAGAGGAAGGACTTCCTGCTCACATCCACCCTCCTATGCTAAAATGCTGTCTGGCCCAGCTCTGTGATGGCGTTGTGCATGCTGGCTCAGCTGCTGCAAATTCATGTTCAACTCCCCTAATATGTACAGAAAGCACTGTCCCCTTACGGTCATCAACTGCCCTGGCTCTTACACTCTTTCCGCCCCCTCTTTCACCATGAACCTTAAGCCTTGGGGAACGGGGCGGGGGTGGGGTGGGGGTGGGGTAATATAGATGCCCCCATTTAGGTCTGAGCATTTCACAGTCTTTTATTCGCTGTACCTTGATCAGTTATTAGCCTCTGTGTTAATCACCTCTACTGTAAAAAGAAACTTCTCTGATGAGGGTTGACCAATGCATTAATCCCCTATAGGTAAAACCACAAGCCACTATGTGTAAGTTTAATACCATATCTCTTTAGTAGAGTAAATAGTAATAGGCTCTTTTCTGGGGCCTGTATCTCATACGTTATTTTTCTCATTTACAGACATGAGCCATGAATATGTGTGTTCCATTTGGAATAGCCTTTGAGCTCAAGAAATGAAGAAAGAGCCCTGTTAGAGGGCATGATTTAGAAGGCGGGGAGACAGACCATAGTGGTATGAAAGGTTAAAAGGAATAGCAGTTGAAAGGGGGTTTGGTATGAAAGGAATGGGGGGCAAGGTAGATAAGGAAAAATGGAAAGGGATACTAGCAATGAAAACACTGAAAGCCCACAGGAAAACCTACCACTGTAGATGCTTCCTGAAGTCTACACAGGCACACATATAAAACACTTAAATAGAATTACCCTTTACCAGGATTATAATATCGCCACTAAACACCACAGAATAACAAAAAAGTCCGGCACTAGGAATACCACCTTTGGAGTTACGGGCAACTAGAGTCCCATAGACCCCCCAAACATTACAGGATATTGCTGATGCTCTTGGTTACTCTGTAGAACGTGATGCAAAGACTCTGTTGCCGAGGATACCATACACTCGGCTTAAAGAACATGAAGAACTCCAACTGGTACTAACCTGGAAGCTCCCATGGTGCTGCAAGGTGCCTCTCAGGTGCTACGCATGCTACCTGACAGTAAAGTGAATCACCAGTTCTTCCTAGCTGTAGACCTTGTAATATGCAATAATGACTGGTCTGGCAAGACATGCCTACCAACACAATAGTGCCACAAGCATGATGGTAAAAATCAACGAATTTCTTATTGCATTTGATTCCTGCTCTACAAGTTGAAACTCATGCTTGGAACCACTATTTAGAGCCAAGATACTGCGGCTCGATAGGTCATAGCCCTTAGGGGAGAGCCCACAGTTACTGCTCTGCTAAGTGAATAGAGTATTAAACACTCTCTGGGTACTAATGGTCTCAATTTCTAAATCAAAAGACGCAAACTAGCAGAGCAGATAAAAAAAAAATCAGGAGCCCTTTATTTTCAGCCTCCAAGAAAAGCAACTCAGCACAAAAGACGCACATGACCCAGGGTGGAAGAATGGAAAATGGTTTTCCAAGTAAGTGTGCCCAGGACAAAACCGGTGCTGCTGTTCTGATACCTGACAAAATAAGCCTCAAATCTGAGCTAGTGAGAAAAAATAATGACAGTTACTTCCTACTGATGGAGGAAAGAATCCATTAAGAGGACATTGTGATTTTTAAAAATATGCACCCTAAACACAGGAGTACCCATATTCATAAAACAAGCAATGTTAGATTAAAGTCACAGATTAACTCTTGCACAATAACTGTGAGTGACTTCAACAACCCACCCTCAGCAATTAACAGATCTTCGCAACCAAAAAACAAAAAAACTAGGAAAATGCAAATTAAATGACATCATAGTTCAAATGGATTTAACAGACATCTACAAAACATTACACTCGAAGACTGCAGAATACATTTTTCTCAGCAGCCCATAGAATTTTCTCCAAAATAGATACTATATTAGGACACAAAGCAAGTCTTAAATACAGAAAATAGAATTAATTCCATGTATCTTATATGATCAAAATGGAATAAGAATGCAAATCAATAGCAAGAGGACCCCAAACTTTGATTAAACAACACAGTATAGAATTATGAATGGGTTCTTGAAAAAGTCAAAAGGAAATTTAAAAACTCCTAGAATCAAATGAGAATGGAAGAATATCAAAGCTTATGAGACACAATAAAATCAGTTCTAAAAGGGAATTCTATAACTCTAATAACTCTACTTACATCAAGAAATCAGAGTACTCTCAAATCCCTAATTTGATAATAAAATTTAGAGATCTAGAAAAATAATAAGTCAACCCCAAATTAATAACTGAAAGAAAACATTAAGATTATGATAGAAGTGAATGGAATGGAAAGAAACAAGCAAACATAAAATATATGGAATCAAACAGACTTGGGTTTTTAAAGGGTAAACAAACTCTTAACCAAACTAACAAATAGAGATTTTTTAGTAAAGACCTAAAGTAATTGAAGATGATTACAATTGAAGATAAAAACAGAGCTGGTACAACAGATACCAATGAAAGCCATAACATCATTGTGCTTTGCCTTGAAAACATATAGTCCACTAGATTTGAAAACAAAAGGATGAATTTCTAGAAATGTTTAACCAATAAAAATTAAATGGAAGGGGAAGTGAGAGGGGAAAATGTTGGAATGTAAAATAAATAATTAAATAAATTTTAAAAATTAAAACAAGATAAGACAAATAATTTTAACAGCTCTATGGCAAGCACTAAGGTTGTAGTTATTAAAATTCTCTTCCTTAAAAGAGTCCAAGCCCAGATGGGTTCACTGCTGAATTTCCCAGCCCTTCAGAGAAGAGTCAACGCCAGTACTTCTAAACTATTCCAGAAATGTCGGGGACCATCGCCCCAACATAGAAACTGATGTTTTTCCTCAAATGTGTCCCCGGAGACGCGTGGAAAGAAACAGGCTTTCACACCATTACAGCTTAAAAGGCCGCTTTAGACTTCTCTTATTCTTCAGCGTGGCCTTGTGTTTATTATATCTCCCTAAAAACCATTCTGCTCTCAATGCTCTCTCAAAACCCCTTCTGCTTTTCCATGTTCTCTATTTCTGCTCTGCCATGCTCTTTCTCTAACCCATTCCTCACTCTCCTATCTCTCTTCACCTTTGAGGAATATCTATATCTTATTCCTTTTTCCGGGGTACCTCCCCCAGCACACACACACCTGCATTCCTTCACCAGCTTGGAGATAAGCACTTCTCCTGGAGCAATCTACAAATGAAAAGGAAGGCTGGGGCAGAACTTTCACCTATTGTCTTTCTAAAATGTCGCCTTCACCTAGGGAACCTGCATGGCGTCCTCTGGCTAGCAGGTATCAGAGCCCACACAGAAAATAGAACAGAACACTTCCAAACTCTTTTATGAAGCTAGTACTACCCCAACATCAAAAAAAGATAAACACCCCTCCCCCCAAAAAAAGGAAGGAAGGAAAGGGAAAGAAAAATTACACATCAATTTACATGTAAAAATTAGCAACAAAATACTTGCAATTGTATTCTATCAAAAACAGATTGAGATGATCATCCACTGTCAGCCGAGTTAGGTTTGTTCTGAACATGCAAGATTGTTTCAATATATGAAAATCAGCACATGTTATAAATTAAATAAATGGACTCAAGGACAGAAATCACGACCATCTTGATAGACACAAAAAAGGCTTTTGACAAAGGCTAACAGTCCTTCATGTTAAAAGTCCTGAAGAAACTCAGAATAGCTAGAACACATCTCAAGAAATATGTTAGATGAAAATCTATGGCCAATATCGTATTAAATTGGTGAAACTCAAAAACATTTGCACTAAAATCATGAACAAAATGAGGGTGTTCACCTTCTCTCATCTAACTCAATATAAAACTGCGAGTTTTATCTAGAACAAAAAGTCAAGAGAAGCAAATAAAAAGGATACAGATGGGAACAGAAGAAGCCAATGTTTCTATCTTTGCATATAAGACTCTATGCATAAAAGACCAGAGACTCCACCAAAAACTCTAAGAAATGATGAACACTTTCAGCAAAGTGGCAGGATACAAAGATAACACAGGAGCCGGGTGGTGGTGGCGCACGCCTTTAATCCCAGAACTCGGAAGGCAGAGGCAGGTGGATCTTTGTGAGTTCGAGACCAGCCTGGTCTACAAGAGCTAGTTCCAGCGCAGGCTCCAAAGCCACAGAGAAACCCTGTCTTGAAAAACTTAAAAAAAAAAAAAAAAAGATAACACAGGAAAGTCATTTCTGTGCTGATGACAAACTGAAAAGGAGATCAAGGCAGTAACCCTATTTACAACAGCCTGAGAAAGTTCATCTTGAAATAAATATAACTGAGGAGGTGAAGACTACTGTGATGAAAACTTCAAACACTGAAGAAAGAAATTAAGGAAGATACTAGAAGCTGGAAAGATCTCCCATCTCATCAACGGGAAGAATCAATATCGTAAAAAGGCTATTTTACCAAAAGCAATGTACAAATTCAAACAATCCAGAGGCATTCTTCACGGGGGTACCACCTCCCAGTGAGTTACTGGCCAGGAGGCCTTAAAGGTTCCTCAGACACCACAGGCTCTTACCTTTGCTCTTGTTTGCCCATCATAACTACATGGTAACAATCCAATCACTAAAGACAAAAACCACTTTTGTTGTGAAACAAAAAAACTAAACTGGTTAAACATTAACATTTTCTCCCTGCTGGCTTTCACAGTGACAGAAGGAGCAATGCAGGCTATAGGGGCAGAAAATTCTTCGGTGATGTTATCCAGCAGTGAACCCTAATTCAACAGTACTTCCTGACTTGCCGGACAAGATACAGCCACTGGTACAATAGTGGCATAACTGATGCAGGAGCAACCAACTTCTTTCTAATTTTATTTAAGACCTGCTGCACAGGAAGGGATTCATGCCTGGCACTGTAAATTTGGTCAAAGTCCATGACTTGGGAGGCCTTACGCAGTTGGGGGCACCCACTACTGCTGCTTCGCTAAATGGACATGTTGTCAAAGTACCCTTTGAATATTTATGCTTATACCCATAGATTAGTGCTAGTCTCAACCTCGTGGAGAAAAGTTTCTTTTGCAATGGGCAATAGCTAATGCAGGGACTCAAAACTGGCCAAAATGTTGAGAATAAAAGACTCTTGGGTTCTAGGTCCAAAAAGAGACAAATATGTCAGACATCTCCATCTAAACTCAGGGAATATTTTGGAAGAGACGGCAGAAAGGATGTAGGGCCTGGAGTATAGGGATTTGTGTTATGAAATGATTTCTTCTGAATTTGGCATGGTTGCTGCACTCAAACTTACTATACTCATGGTTACATCTGCATAAGGATTCCAAAAGATCAAGCAAATTTCAAAAGATCAGTTGATATTTCTGCCGGCAGTGCTGATTGGACTCAAGAGGAGATAGGGACGGGGCTTTAAGATGTAGAGGTGGGAAGGGGTGTCTGAGGAGATGGATGGAGGAATTAAGGGTTGATAGGATCAAGATAAATTGTATAAGAACATGCTAGGCAATAAAAACCCTCACACCAAGAATAAGTTGCTTCTTTTGGGTTTGGTCGCCAATAAACTGCCAAGCATTACAGGTGATTGCCATTGGTTACTGACTTAGTTAGGGTTTCTATTGCTGTGAAGAGACACCAGAACCATGGCAACTCTTACAGAGGAAAACATTTCATTGTGCCTCGCTTACAGTTCAGAGGTTCAGCCCATTATCATCCTGGAGCAACATGGTGGCGTGCAGGCAGACAAGGTGCTGGCGAGGAAGCTAAGCTTTATGTCTTACAGGCTAGAGGAAGTGAACTGCCTCCCTGGCCATGGCTTGAGCACATATGAGACTCAAAGTCTGCCTCCACGGTGACACCTGACACACTTTCTCCAACAAGACCACACCTACTCCAACAACGTCACCCCTTCCATTAGTGCTAATCCCTTTTGGGGTCATTTTCTTTCAAGCCGTCACATTTCACCCCTGGTCTGCAAAGGCTCCGTTCCACTTTTTGGTCTTCCTTTGTCCTCGAATTTTGCATTTTGTAATTTATCCTGCTCAGCTTGCTCCTTCTCTCCTTCTCACTATAAATCTTCATTAGAGTTACCGCTAACAACCACATCACAGAGTCTACGCTAGGCTGTTTTAGGGTTTCCTCTGCCAACAGAATTAATCCAAAACTCTTCACTTTACCCTCAGGCAGACTCTTAGGACAAGGGCAAAAAGCAGCCACATTCTTCATCAAAATGTCACAAGATCGGTCTCTAGGCAACATACTAAAATTCTTCTTCTCTGAAACCTCTTGATCCAGGCACCCACAATTCAAATCACACTCAGCACCACTGTCTTTCATGTTTCTACTAGAATGACCCGTTAAGCAACAATTAAAGTGCTCAACTACCTTTATAACCCACAGTCCTAAGGTCCATATTCTTTCAAACAAAAGCATTGTCACAGCAATACCCCACTTCTGGTACCAACTTCTGTCTTTGTTGGGGTTTCTATTGCTGTAAAGAAGCAACTCTTATGAAGAAAGA
>JAQHUG010000056.1:517102-528467 GCA_028555095.1 Dicrostonyx torquatus | reverse complement strand
CCAGATCTCATTACAGATGGCTGTGAGCCACCATGTGGTTGCTGGGAATTGAACTCAGGACCTCTGGAAGAGCAGCCAGTGCTCTTAACCACTGAGCCATCTCTCCAGCCCAAAAAACATGGAATTCTTACCAAAAACATTTAATCCAAGTCCAGCACTGAGATAAACAATGCAGAACATTCTATATCCTTTACAGTTCTGATGTCGTGACAGTTGCGGAAGGCTTATTTTACACAAAGGGAGAGAAGACAAACAGCAGTTAAATGGAATTCACAGTTCTTCAACATGATGTTGGGGGAGAGAGGTCAAACAATCAAAACCAAAGCAGTGGTTTTCATTCAGAACAGAAATCTGAGTAGAAATCATGTGCTGGGCAAGCCACTGCCTTGGTGTCATGTGTCTTGACAACAGTGGCCATGTAGACATTAGGGGACACATACTAAAGGAGGAAGTGGTGAAGCCATGGTGTCAGAAACGACGTTTTAGACTATTCACCAAAAAATTAGCACGTATTTTAACATGAGGAGGGCTTGTAAAAAATATTAATAATTGGCAATTCTGGGTGATGGGTATAGGTATTCTTTGTACCCAAAATTTTTCAAAATGAAAAGGTAGGGGTATTGTTGAAAACTCTGTGGATGCTCATTTTTCTTTCTTTTTTTTAAAAAGATTGTATTTTTTTATTATGTATAGTATCCTGCCTGCATGTTTGCCTGGGGGCCAGAAGAGGGTGCCAGATCGCATTACAGATGGTTGTGAGCTACCATGTGGCTGCTGGGAATTGAACTCAGGACCTCTGGAAGAGCAGCCAGTGCTCTTAACCTCTGAGCCATCTCTCCAGCCCCAAGGATGCTCATTTTTCATATCAAGTAATCAGTGGGAGAGGATTACAATGCAGCCTCAGTACCTTTTCCTGTAAATTGTTACTGGCCCTTGGTGAGTGCCAACAGCAGGGCCCTTAGGCAGCATCTTATAAACATGCCACTAATGGAAATGCTCAGTTAGTGACAGATTTGGTGTGTGTGTCCCTGGCTATTTCAGACTTGATGTTGGTAGCCATGCATGTTCGAGATGAGGTAGGACCACACCTGACTCCTACCATCACAGAACTTGGAGGTTCCTGAACTGCAATTGGAGACAACTAATGTGGCCTTTCCTTTCTCTTGAAAAAAGCCGCTGCATCGAGTGTCCCCTTTGCATTGATGCCTCCCAGACTGATGTCCTACTTTGTCCTCTTCTAATGGAGGTTTATGTCTGCCACGTGGTGTATTGTTGCCCCCCTTCAACGGGGGGGGGCTCCTTCTCTAATTAGAATATCTAATTAGAATTATTAGAATAATCTGGCATGGATGGTCTAGCATGGTGTGTGTGTGTGTGTGTGTGTGTGTGTGTGTGTGTGTGCGCGCGCGCACGCGCGTCTGTGTGTGTGTTGAGGGTTGGATGGTTCAGAAGTTTTCTTAAACTAGCTGGAGCAGTTGAAGGTGGAGAAGACAGCAGATTTAACAGAATGAGACAGAAGAACAAAATACAGCACCTGCTGGCTAATCAACTTATTTATCTGGAATATGAAACAAGATTTAGTCTACCCAGAATTCCAGCAGGACCTTTTGTTTCTCCCGGCTTCCTTTATAATACTTAGGAGTTTTTACTCTTGTTCACTGACAATAATCTAATGACTGTTTTCTTCATAGATTCGTCAAATATTCTGTAAAAAGCTAATTAAATATTTCTGAGTTGCTCTTTAACAGGAATTATCATTATTGGCTTAGTATTGGGAGATCAAGACTTCTCCATGGACGTTGGGGCTGAGACAAATATAGCTTTGGAGAATCTTGTAGATGCAAAAGCAAAGCTTGGAGTTTTTTTGTTTGTTTGTCTGTTTTGTTTTATTTTTCTGGTCAAGAAAAAGAGAAAGAGTTGTGAGCAGGGAGCCATCCCTGTCTGCTACAAGAAAGGAAATCAAGTCCCTAAATACGTTGGGACATTAACAGTGTCCTTGGAAGGGTGGTCAGAAGACAAAAGTCATTCTCATAGTGTTGTTTGCACAGCTAGGCAACTGTTTATTATAAAATTATCTAGAAAACAGGCTTAAGAGTATGATAATATGTTTAAATTAAATTGAACCTGAAGCATCCTTGGAGCATCAAGATATAATATTTATCAAATATTGGAAGTTCTAGGTAGAGCACTGTGTTGGATCCATAGAGAGCTAAGTATCATCAACATACGGTTAAAACTAAGACCACGGAGTAGTAGATCCCCTCAGAACAAGAGATGATGTGAGAAGAACGTGGAGGGGGGAGAAGCATTACAAGACATAGAGAAGGAGTGCCTAGAAGATTTGGGGGGGGAGTGGCAGTCTCTGAACCTTAGAACAGGACAAGTGACAGTCGCTGTCCTGTGGAAAAGAGAGGTCCAGCTGGGCGGTGGTGGCGCATGCCTTTAATCCCAGCACTCGGGAGGCAGAGGCAGGTGGATCTTTGTGAGTTCGAGACCAACCTGGTCTACAAGAGCTAGTTCCAGCGCAGGCTCCAAAGCCACAGAGAAACCCTGTCTCGAAAAACCAAAAAAAAAAGAAAAAAAAAAAAAAAAAAAAGACAAACCAAGCCGGGCGGTGGTGGCGCACGCCTTTAATCCCAGCACTCGGGAGGCAGAGGCAGGTGGATCTTTGTGAGTTCGAGACCAACCTGGTCTACAAGAGCTAGTTCCAGCGCAGGCTCCAAAGCCACAGAGAAACCCTGTCTCGAAAAACCAAAAAAAAAAGAAAAAAGAAAAAAAAGAAAGAAAGAAAAGAGAGGCCCAGCTAGCTTCAACATAAAGCTGTCCTTGGACTTTCCAGTGTGGTTGGGGGGCACTGAGAGTGGAAACTGTAACCGGAGAATGGAATGGGAGGTGAGACAAGAAAGTGACTGATGCAGATGGGCACTGTGAGCTGTTGTTTAGGCTTGGAACTAAAGGACTGGTACAGAGAACTCAGTGGGAGGCAGAAGAGAGAAGAATAAACCCTGTCAGCAAGTCTGCAAGATAGCAATGCAAAGAAGCAGAGAGATTTGAGTGACCCGAGGTGGTGGTGGTAGGGGAGTTGCATGGACAGACACAGGACCCAGCGACAACTTACTGGTCAGTGGGTGGATGAGTACAGATCAAGAGGACATGGTGGTCGTGCCACTGTGTCGAGCCTCTTTTGCTGACTCTCCAGCTCACGGACCGGCGTCTGCTGTGCAAGCCAGTTCTGCCCAAACTATACCTTAGAGGGCCCTGCAGCTGCGTACAACCACTGCGGCTGGGTCTGTCAAAGCCAGCCCATTAACCCGAGCTAGCTGTCACCACAGGTAAGTTGCCCATAGGAATGACGAGGTCTGGGTCACCGAAAAGCAAATACAGGGAGCAGACGGGGACAGTGCTAGCAGAAGTGTGCGAGGCAGAAGTGGGGTCAGGCAACTTAGAAACTGTCTGACCCTCCCCCTCATTGACAGGGGTGAGGTGCTGGCAATTGCTGAGGATGCTGGGAAGCCTGTACAGTACTCTGCCAACCGGTAAAGGTAATCGGCTTTCCAAACTTCTTCAGAGGCTGAGCCACAGAAACCTCTACCTGAAGAAACTTCGAAACCTTATCCATTAAAGACAAGATCGTGGCTTACTGGAGGGAAGAACGGGGGGATCCTGGCCATGGGATTCTGCCAGAAATGAGTGTATTGTCCCAGGAACACGAATCTAGAAGGACATACCGATTTAACTTGTCAGAATAACTGAAACTGGTCATCCTCTTCACACCTATAAAGACTGATGGGAATGAAAATGCAGGGCGAAGGGGGAGCCATGTCATCCTTTACAAAGAAGAAACACTGAGGACGTAAGACCTTCGGTTATTTTCAGAAGGAATTGAAAGATTGTGGCCAAGGAATAAGACACCGAAATTTGAGACTGTGGGAGAATCTCAGATTCATTTCTGCCTATCTTTAATATCCAAAACGTAACATCAGTGCCATCCAGATCCTAAGTCTCTGGTTGCGTTCCGGTGAGCAATCGTGTGTAAGAGATGTAATTCCTCAGAGGGTCCCTTTCTTTAGCTGTAGCACGAGAGGTGATAAAATGACATCAGCAACTGTGTAAAAAAAGCAAGAAAACCAATAAACGTGTGACACAGATATTAAAGAATCAATAACATAGCCAGGCATGGTGGTCACACCTTTAATCCCAGCACTCAGGAGGCAGAGGCAGTCAGATTTCTATGAGTTTGAGGCCAGTCTTGTCTCCAGAGAAAGTTCCAGGAGAGCCAGGCTGTTACAAAGAGAAATCTTGATTAAGAAAATACAAAAATCGAAAAAGGAAAAAGAAAAGAAATGGGGAGCATATTTATTTGTGTGTGTGTGTGTGTGTGTGTGTGTGTGTGTGTAGGCCAAAGGTCAACCTTGGATATGTTTCTCACAAACTGCCCCCCCCTTTTTTTCTGAGACAAGGAGTGACAATGGAACCAGAGACGCAGTAACTCAGCTAGGCTGGCTGGACAATTAGTCACAGGCATCCTCCTGCCTCTGCTTCCTTCAGCACTGGGATTACAAGTACGCAGCATCATGCTTGGACTTTTACATGGGTTTGGGGACTCCAGCTCCGCTCCTTGCCTGTGTATGTACATATGACAAAGTGCCTGGTGCATGCCTGTCACCCCAGCATTTGGGAGGCTAAGGCAGCGAGGCAGGGGATTACAAGTTCAAGATCACTCTGAGCTCCACTGTGAGACCCCAACTCAAGACAAAACAAAGAAGAGAGGAACAGAGGACCAAGATGGTGAGGTAGAAGAAGTTGGCAAGAGAGAGGAGAAAAGGAAAGGGACAAGACCAGAGAAGTTAAGGGTGTAATGGAAAAATTAAAAATGCTGCAGGACCCCCAGTGGCAGTAGGCAGCAGAAACGCTGTAGGTCCCCAAGCAGTGGTAGCAGGCCATGTGGCGGCAGGCAGCAGGCCCTGAGAGCAGCCAGCCCCTGGCAGAGATGGCTGCCAGTCCCCTAGCGGTGGCTGGTCCCAGGCAGGGAGACACGTGGCGGACAGGCAGGAGCCAGAGACATGAATAGGCACGCCATGTAGAGTAAAGTTGAACATTTATTATGTGGGTTATTGAGGAGAAGGAAAAAGGGGAGAAGAGGGGAGAAAAAGGGGAGAAGCGGGGAGAGAGAGAGAGAAGAGATAGAGAAGAGAGAGACAGAAGTGGGGGGAGGGGAGAAGTGGGGAGAGAGGCAGAAGCTGCCTCCCCAAGAGGAAGACAGAAAAGAGAGAGAGCTCTCAGGCTGAAAGCTGAAGATCAGCCTGCCTCAGCGGATGGGGGAGGGAGTGGGTGTGGCTTGTCTCTTAAAGGACAGAAATCATTACAAAGGGAATTACCTACCTGAAGGAAAGCTAACAAGAGGTAACAGAAGTGTCCTGGTTTAGCAGAACAGTATGTGACAGGGTCTGGAAACAGAAACAAAGGGCCAGGCCTGTGTGGTTAGAGCAGAGAGATGCAGGGTGTGTTGTGCTGGATGAAGCTGGAAAGAAATTCGGCTCCGAGTTTGCAGACCCAGAAGCTCCACTCATCCGAGCACAGGTGACCGGTTGAGACATGAGACGTCATTTTTCTCAATAAAGGTGCTGGTCTTAGTGAAGAGGAGCGAAGACAGGCCTTCCTTTGCCCACGCACCACCTCCCTGGGTTATCAGGACAGGGTAGCTGTGAAGAGCAGGGCTTTCCTGATACTTGGGGAAGTGGAGGGAAAAGACAGAATGGTTTTTAACCACAGATAAGCCCAAAACGTGTGGCAGGCACTCCTGCTCTTGAAGTCTCCAGTCCAAATCCGGCTTAGCTAGTAACCCAGGCTGAGCTCTGCTCCAACTGTGCCGATTCAGGAACTGTGCTTGCTGGCTGGCTGTTTCTTCTGATCTATCCCAAGGTATGCTCTTGAAAACATTTCTGAACGTCTTATTAGTGTGTGCATGTGTGCGTACGCACATACGTGATGGGGAAGTCATGGGACAGCCTCGTGGGACTGGTTCTCCCATCCCTATGTGCTCCAGGACTTAAACTCACAACTCCAGGTCCATGTTGGATATGCTGTCCCCGCCCCCATAGTCTGAGCAATCTCACAAGACTACGTTTTTTTAGCAATGCTTATACTACCGCGGAGGAAAGCGGGAAGTTTATGTGCCTAAAAGCAGGTTCATTTTTTCAAGACCATGTTTTTCATCATACAGAACGGCAGAAAACTCTAGGTTGGCTGACTGAAAACCACTGAGATGAGCTTGTACGGCCCAACTCACTTTAATAAAAACAACCTCACCACTTAAACCTTTTCATTCATTTAACAAGTGTTATGTGGCACTTAAAATATGCTGGAGACTTTGCTGGCTCGTGACATGCACAAAGATAGGCGAATCACAGTGTTTGGCCTAGAAGACCAAGCTCTTAAGACAAATCATTTCAGCGCCCTGCCTTGGAACGGGGCTGTACCCTAGAGTGACTGTGTTCTGCAGGAACCCGGAGGAGAGGAAGTGTCCCCGAGGAGGTGGGATGAAGGGACTTCACACAGGAGGCACCATCTGAGATATGGCCTGGAGGACTGTGATGCAGCATCCCCGGCAGGAAGGTGGATTCTCCACTTGGGAAGAAGAGGGACAAAGTGGTGCTAGGGAGTATTGGAAGTCCTGTCTAGGGAGATGAGTCAGGAAGAGCAGACAGACTTTACAGCCTTCATAAAACAATGATGGAGCCAAATCAATTTCTTAAAACAGGCTTCAAAGCTCCAGAGAGGCTACAGAGCAACACAGCTACCTTTTTTTTTTTTTTAAAGAAATTATCCTTGGATTTTCACTATATTCATTTAGAAAAATTCAATCAGTTGTTTTGAGTGTTTAGAAATGATTTTCAAATATCATCCAGACCAACACGAGACAAACCCAGCAACAGAGTCTAGTCTAGCTCTGTGGCTTGTTTACCGCTGCTCACTGAGGTCTCCACTGAGAACATTGTATAGAAAGCAGAGAATGACTTCCTAGTCCAGTCTGTGAGTCAACGAGACAATTCGCCCAGCCAAACTAGCAGAGGCAAAGCAACTGGAGAAGCGGCCAATTTGGGAGAGCGTGTCACACACCTGCTTGGAAGCTGAACTGCCCACTCTCACTGACCCTGGTACCGTGGATCACCTCTCTTTGCCCATTTCTCTACCTGCAAAATGGAGTTACTATGTTTAAGCACTTAGAAAGCTGAATTTCATAACTTTTTGTTATTCTAGCTGTTAATGGGCAGGCTAAGACGTTTCAGGAATCTGCTGCCAACCATTGCCAACATCAAATCTGTCCTATCTAAAGGTATACAGAAAGACAGTCATCATAAAGCTTCCAAAAATAGCAAAAGAAAGGGAAGTCTTTCTTTTCCTCGTGAGCTAAGGAGGGAAAAGGATGGTATTTTTCTTATTCTTTATTTTTTTTTCTGTTTGCTTGCTTGCTTTGGGGTTTTTTATTTTTATTTTTTTGTTTTGTTTGTTTTTTGTTTTGTTTTGGTTTTGGTTTTTTGAGACAGGGTTTCTCTGTAGCTTTGGAGCCTGTCCTGGAACTAGCTCTTGTAGACCAGGCTGGCCTCAAACTCACAGAGATCCGCCTGCCTCTGCCTCCTGAGTGCTGGGATTAAAGGCGTGTGCCACCACCGCCGGGCTGCTTTGGGGTTTTTTGGTCTTTTAAGATAGGTTTCTCTGTACACAGCCCAGAATGTCCTAGAACTTACTTTGCCTGCCTTTGCCTCCAAAGTGCTGGGATTAGAGGTGTGTGCCTCCACTGCCCAGTGATATCTTTCTTAAACCATGCTATAACTCTCAAGACTCATCACATATAAAAATCACAGACACAGACAGATTCCTCAACAGAGAGCTCTCCACAGCACAGTCCGTGTGTGAGCTTTGGCCTGAGTCAGACGACTTCATCTTGTTGAGTTTAGCTTGACACAGGGTCTCACCACGCACCCAGTCAAGTCCTAACTCTGGTCTCGGCCTCCTAATTGCCGAGTCTACAGGAATGTGCTGCCACAGCTGACTGGTAGCTACTGGCAGAAAGAGGGAAAATCTTTCTCCTGATAACTATGTGAGCCACCAGCCGAAGTCTTCTATTAATCTTCAACCCATTTGGAGTTCGTCATACTTGACGTCAACCCATACTTGATTCTCTTTCTTGTTCTCTTGGCTCCAAACCATTGCCTATTTTCCCCCAGGTCCAGAACTTTCTGAAACTCTGTTTCACCTTCCTTTAGGAGTGGGGACAAATGACTTTCCACCTTTTCATCTGTAGGACGAACTGAAGTGGCTAATATCAGCAGCAGCGATGTGTTATAGTACAGGAAAGGGCTCTCTCTCTCTCTCTCTCTCTGTGTGTGTGTGTGTGTGTCCTTACAAAATTAGGTAAGAACTGAAAAGAAGAAATGAAATAATAGGAGCAAAAGATCTTCCCCTTCTCATTCATTTCTCTTGAAGTCTCTCAGGTTGGAGGCTAGAATATCCTAACATTTTACAGACCTTATAAAGCAGAGGGACACTGGGGACATCCTGACTTTGGATTCACTCGTTCCCATAGGGTGCACAGAACTGACACTAAGCTAGTCAGAGACATCCCATGTCACTGAAGGTTACCAGGCCAAGATGTTCTCCCCAGCAGGGTAATCTCCTGTCTCTCCTCCTGCCTCCCTGAGATGGGCCACTGGGTGTTTCCACACCCCTACCTCCAGACAGGGGAGAGCTAAGGTTCCATCCCCATCACTGCTAGGCTGAACTTGCCCCGTGAGACAGCATCCTGAGCTGCCTGGTTTTGCTCTTTCCCAATCTGCTCAACTCACTTTCCTGTTGCCAAGACTGCTCTTTTCTGCTGCTCTGAACCAGTGAGTGCCCTGGGCCGGGGCCCAGCCTCTGGAGCCATGCCCAGAGCTTGGCCCACTGCTTGGCCCACTGCCCGGGAGTTGTCAAGAGTCTGGCCAGGGTATGAGTCCTTTCAGCTGCTTGTCCTATGGTCCTCTCCTTGGAGGGGTAGGATGGGAAACATCCATCCCTGTCACTTTGCCCTAGGCCACCCAGAGCTTTTTTTTTTTTTTTGCCCTTGCTATTGCAGTGGTCCTGAGGTGGTTACAAGCACTAGCTAATTGGGGTTCTGGGAGTTTTAAAGGCATTGGGGGATTCGTTGTGAGCCCTCTAGTGTTCATAAAATGTTTTAGAGGGCTTTGGGGCCCTGAGTGGTGAATTTTCTGGGAATCACAACAGTTTACAGGCCCTACTAGAGAATGTCTCCACCCATGAGATCCTTTGGTAAAAATAGGATCTGAGATGGGATATTAGGGACATAACGGCTAACTTGGGCCTTAAAGAGTGTATAAGTGACCACTGAACCTGCCCATCTGTGCCTCTAGGGTTGGATCCACTATTCCACCCACAGCCACCTTCAGAGGTGGCCTGAGGGGATAAACTCTGGACGGGGGTGGGGGGGAGGGCGAGGAGGAGTGCTTTAATAAAGACAAAGACAGAGAGAAGAAACAAATGGGCAAGAGAAGGAGCCAGTGACCAGGAAAAGATTGACAAAGCTCCCGAGCAGAGATTTGCACTCAATGTGTATCTCCAGAGCTGAAAGAATTCAGGAAATTATAGGAAATAAACACACTGCACAGCCACTAGGTGGGTGGCCATAGCACGTGCTGCAGATCTCAGAAGTTGAAGTCAGAACAACCTAAGTTTTCCCATATCCGATTCCCAGGGCAATTGTGAGCTGAGTTAGTGTTTATTAGCAACCCTAAAGTTTCATTTTTTTTTCTTTCCTAAAAGAGGCAGTTAGCTTTCACATATAAATCTATATGGAAGAAAATTATTACTATTCCCCAGAATCCTAAGTAAGAGGGCCAGATCCCCACCCCCTATTTTGGGGGCTCTCTGTTTCTAGCTGTAAACAGAGCGAGATGCTCAGCCTGGGGCTTTAGAAACCACGTCTAGTTTGCAGGAAGGACAATTGGGGGGAGGGGGGAAGATATCACATTTTACCTTATATTCAGCAAATTTGAAAAGAAAATCACTACAGGACCCTAAAACACACTGGGTGCTCAAAAATAATCTCCATAATGAGTCTGGTGATGGCCACAGTGAGAAGGCAGGGTACACTCTGAAAGCCACTATGTCCCTCATCCCTGAAATCAGACATCCTGCTATGGGTAATGGGAAGTGAAGCTATGACCCATAATCCAGGGAGCAAAGACTAGCTTCGTTCCAGACCAGCTCCAGACAAAGGATGTCCAAGTGGTAAACTTTTCTTATTTATTCTTTATGGACAAAGACAGTTTATGACATCTGGGGAATGGTGGTGCTGGCTAGTCCAAGTGACAAACTATAATTATTGTCAAGGGTTTATTAGTCTGTTTAGGGTTTCAGAATCTCTCCTGTTTAATCTTACCATATAACACATTTTGGCTAAACACATAAACTAATTATGTATCAACACGGGTTCAGTTCAGTTGTTTTTTTTTTTGTTTTTGTTTTGTTTTGTTTGTTTGTTTGTTTTTTGAACAGCAATTCCTGGACATGTAAAACCATGTTATGAGATATAACACAGCGATGGATTTCAGAGGCAGCCAGAATAATCTCAGATCGAAGCTGGCTGGCATCAAGTCTCTAGGAAGCACAGTCACCTGGCAGGAAGAATCGAAGGCTGACCTGTTCATGAGAAGACCAGAAGTGAAGACGCTACAGTAGAGTCCAGTGTGCAGAGTGGTGTGCGCAGGTGTCTAAAACACAGAGCTACGGCTTCCTCCCTTTAACCCCTTCCTCGCTCGGATCCCTCTGCTCAACAGCTTTCCTTTCGACCCAGATTTGCTAGCTTCTGGAAAAAAAAGACTCTACCTTTCTATTACAAACTCATTTGAGGCAAAGCTGTGGAGTTTTGAATTTAGAGTATCAAAAAGAATGGAATTGTGATCATTTAAATTTTCTTACTTTGTCTATTTGATGTTAAATGCTAGCAACCTACCCTAATGCCAACCAGCGCTCTGCCTGGGAAACCTGTCTCAGTAAGTTAGGCAGAAAAAAAAAGTAAACACACACAAAACGAGAACAAAACAAACACCCGCCTTGCCTCTGTTATGGGGGATATATACACAAGCATTAATTTCATGCAAAGCAAGGTTGAAATGGGTGGGGTCCTTTGATTGACATCCATTTGTCACTTTCATTGGAAAATTCTATGGGCAGCTTCCAATATGGTTAGACACATTTAGATGAATGAAAGTGCTGAGTAACGATGCTATTATGTGTATACCAAATATAAACGGAGGCCTGAAAGCCCTGTGTGGCTCACTTGGCTACTAAAACGGGGGGGGGGGGG